>OY744542.1:11320918-11365918 GCA_963556195.1 Sepiola atlantica
AGAGAGACAGAGGAAGAAAGAAAGAAAGAAAGAGAGAGAGTTACAGAGATAGAGACAAAGAGAGAGAGAAAGATAGAGAGTGCGAGGGAGACAGAGAGAGATAAGACGACTGTGCCAGTAGTTATTAAGTTACGTTTTACATCTACATCTGTCCCCTATGAGGCTAAACGGGAAACAGCAATTTTGGCATTTGTTTTTATTAGTGCTTAGTTAGGAAAGAGAGATAACTTTTTCTTCCGAAAATCATATGATTTCACCAACTTCCGTTTTTTGCTAAGGTCGACTTTTGAACTATATTCAGTCAATCATTCTCTCGCTGCATTCGTTATGTAACACGCTTTTCCTCCCATTTTTAAAATTTTCTTCATGGAAATTATTTTCCATGTCCGTCTCTCATGTAAACATTCTCATGCTTCCGTTCACTTTTTTTCATCCTTAACCAGTCATTTAATTATATATTTATAAACAAAAAAAATGAAAGGTCTCATTTAAGGTTCAGCCATCTGATTTTCTGTAAAATATCTCTACTACTTATTACTATATGTGTGTGGCTAGAAAATAGAGAGAATTTTTTTTACTTCCGGAAGTCATATGAATCGACCAACTTCCGTTTTTTTGCTAAGGTCAATTTTAGAACTTTATTCTGTCAATCATTCTTTTGCTGTCTTCGTTATGTAACATGCTTTTCCATCTCATGTTCTAAAATTTCTTCATGGAAGTTATTTTCTACGTCCGTCCCCAATTTCGACATTCTCAAGTCAAATTTAACAATCAACTATATTTTCTTCTCATTAAGATATTTCATTTTCTTTAAGATACATCTATTGCGTACTGCGATACGGACCCGAAGTTTTGTACACTCTTCCGCCTTCCAATATGGTTTCAGAAAGATTTAATCCGTACTAAACTCACAACTAAATGGCTCGATCAATTTATATCTGGAACCGATCTCATGTGACTTTTTTGCTATCCTTTTTCTAAAGAGCTCCCATTAACTCGGAGCCGGCATCACGTGCCCTTTTCATATCCTTCTTAAAAGAGCCCCAATTATTTTAAAACTCAGCCTTTCCGAATGGTCTAACTATAGCAGTAATGAGTGATCGTCTCCAATATCTACATAATTCCGCATCAAGTGATCAAATATTACACACGATAGCTATGACACGTCTTGTCAACCATTATTTTCTCAGGCCATCCTCTGAAACATTAAAATACACACAGACAAAATCATTCAAAGAGGAGTTTGAATTACCTATTAGACACCATCCTCTAGTGTCTTCGGTTTCTCTGTACATGGGTTTGTCAGGATAACCTGACATGAGGATACTTCCTCAACAAGTAAACCCTAACCAAACATTCAAAATAACATAGTATTCGAAGCCCACATATGGTCCCCTGTGGTATGGCTACACTGGCTCATACGACGTGCGGTGTACTTCCTCCAAGTGATGTTACCTCTAGTAACAACACAGCTGGATAATACACCAGACCAGATGAATTATTGTCCTGAAATCCAGTAAGACCAATAGACCACACAAAAGGTATACTATAAAATAGTTAACTGGCCAATTGGGGAGAGGAGAATTAATGTTCTTCATTTCTTTATTAACTCAACTTTTGAGAAATAAAAGAGAACTATGATTAGGCACTCCGATATCCGTGTATCTCATATAGACATTAAGTGTTAGTCCCAGGAAGGGTCCCCTTGATTTCTGAGATCTTCTACCGAAGTAAAATAATAATAAAAAAAACCTAGAAGAGCAGACATGATTATAGTTAATAAGATGGCAAATATAAGACTTCCTAATCCTAACCGATTACAGGTTGATGGCGACAGAAAAAATAAGTCGATAAATGGAAATTGCCAGTTGGTTGAATGTAACCTGCAGAGTAATGAAGAAAAACCGTCAGAGGATGGCCTGAGAAAATAATGGTTGACAAGACGTGTCATAGCTATAGTGTGAAACTACAGACTGATGAAAATATTAAGTAATATATTAAGTAATATTAAGAAATATCCCACGTGGATTTTGTATTGTAATATTTTTTTTCAAATATTATAATATATTTAACACCGAAAAATAATAGTTAATAAAATGTCCCTTTTTTATAAGCAATATGCAAACCTTCGTATTTTCTGGCTGTGTGCATGTGTGTCCGGCAAGAGTTACAAGGGGAGATGACGGTGGTTAAGTGGATAACGACACGGACTGAAGACCTGGGTGTTCCAAGTTCGAATCCAGTCGGTTCCACAGTACCACTTTCACTTAGGGATTTTGGCAACCTTCTCGTGGTCCTTTTCGGAAAGATTTCTAACTAGGTCCGGAAGGAATAGAGACCAGAGCCGAGCATAAAAGATGGTACACACTGGCCCCGCATAAAATGCCTTAGCAACCTCGTCAGAATTCCCCGGTCTAGATGCAACATGCGATTGACCATAAACCAAGCCCTTTTCAAGGCAGGACCACAAGGGCTCACTAGGAAGAAAGTGTAGTATCTGTTCCGATGGATATAGACTGATGTCGTCTTGTCTTTCGGGGTTTGATTCCGCCGGTCTGTGGGTTTGTCCTGTGCAGTTCTAGGAGGTCCACCCTCCCAGGCTTTGCCTCCCCTCTTTGGGGAGGAGTAAGTTTATTACTTACTGCCATAGACGCCCCTACCGGGGACTGCCGACAGGGCTGCCCAGACAATTTTTAATGGCCAGAGTGCTCACCTTCTCGGGCGCTGGCTTTTCAAACCCCACTTTCCCGACCCAAGCTTGGGTCACATCTTACCTTGTGGGAGTAAGATAAAACTGGCCTTGTGCCTAACTTCCTGGAGAGGAGGCAAATAAACACAACGGCTCACCCCCTGTCGGACTGACCAACGTGGGTTAAATATAGCGAACAATTTATGTCTTCATATTTTTGTTTTGTATTTTTTCTAATTTCGTATTTGTTTTCTGGTTTCGAGCGAAAACTAGCCAATAATCTGCCGTGTTCGCTTATATCCGTCGTACTTTCGGATCCCTCTGGGTCACACTTTAGGGGTGGTTATTGAGTGAAAAAACGTGGTGTTTAGATATTGATGAGTAGTTTTGGCGGGAATCATGTGATAGTTAAAGTATTAATAATGTACTAGTGTTAGTATCATAAGTATTTTAGTATGTGTTCACTATGATTGAAATTCATTTGGTTGATGGGTTAGTGCATAGTTAACCTTGTTGACAAAGTTGTGGCGGTTAAGCCTACGTATGTGTTTTTTCTTCACAGTCAGAGATACCGTCTTTTAAGGAAGATTTACGTTCAGATACTAGGTTTGTTCTATCCAAAACATTAATTGATGGGAAGAATGGTTAGTAATATATATATATATATATATATATATATATATATATATATATATATATATATATATATATATATATTTTTGTCTTTTAAGGGAAGTGGGGTCTGATCAACTCTGCTGGGAAGCCATGAAATTAAATACTGTCTTGTTTTTAAATTCCCGAAACAGTTTTTCATGGTAAACAACTGATGATCCCTTAAAATAGTGTTAGAAACTAACTAATATAATAACTGTAAAAAATAAATTGACTTACATGAGTGATTTTCCACTGGAAGACTTGAGACTATAAGTTTTTTTTTTGTTTGTTTTTTTTTTTTTTTTTTTTTTTTTTTATATATAGTTTTAATGGTTGAGAAACTTCTGAGACTATATATATATATTACTAACAACTGATGAGATCTCAGTTTATAATAGTTGTTGATCGATAACATCGACATGCCAGTGTCGCAGATTTTGTACATGTCTGTGTAAATAAAAATAATCATATATAAAAGCTCTATTTGATATTGAGCACTTTTTATAAACCCGGTTGAAATTCTTTGGATTACTACCCTGTGGATGTTTTACGAAGTTTGTAAATAGAATTCGCCTATAATCACGAGCATAACACCTCCTATACCCACACGGCCGCGAGTAATCACCATTATATACATAGTTACAAATTGGCTGTCACCTAGTTTTACGCAAGGTTCTGAAATAAATTCCTCGTTCTTCCTTTTATCTTTCTCTATTTCTTTGTCTCCCTTTCCGTCTTTCTCTCTCTGTCTCTCTCTCTCCGTCTCTCTCTCTGTCTCTCTCTCTCCGTCTCTCTCTCTCTGTCTCTCTCTCTCTCCGTCTCTCTCTCTCCGTCTCTCTCTCGTCTCTCTCTCTCCGTCTCTCTCTCTCCGTCTCTCTCTCCGTCTCTCTCTCTCTCCGTCTCTCTCTCTGTCTCTCTCTCTTCGTCTCTCGCTCTCCGTCTCTCTCTCGTCTCTCTCTCTCTCCGTCTCTCTCTCTCCGTCTCTCTCTCGTCTCTCTCTCCGTCTCTCTCTCCGTCTCTCTCTCTCTCTCCGTCTTTCTCTCTCCGTCTCACTGTCCGTCTTTCTCTCCCCGTCTCTCTCTCTCCGTCTCTCTCTCCGTCTTTCTCTCCCCGTCTCTCTCTCTCCGTCTCTCTCTGACTCTTTCTCTCCCCGTCTCTCTCTCTCCGTCTCTCTCTCGTCTCTCTCTCCGTCTCTCTCTCCGTCTCTTTCTCCGTCTTTCTCTCTCCGTCTCTCTCTCCGTCTTTCTCTCCGCGTCTCTCTCTCTCCGTCTCTCTCTCCGTCTTTCTCACCCCGTCTCTCTCTCTCCGTCTCTCTCTCACTCTTTCTCTCCCCGTCTCTCTCTCTCTCTCTCTCCGTCTCTCTCTCCGTCTCTCTCTCTCCGTCTTTCTCTCTCCGTCTCCCTCTCCGTCTTTCTCTCCGCGTCTCTCTCTCTCCGTCTCTCTCTCCGTCTTTCTCTCCCCGTCTCTCTCTCTCCGTCTCTCTCTCACTCTTTCTCTCCCCGTCTCTCTCTCTCTCCATCTCTCTCCGTCTGACTCTCCCCGTCTCTCTCTCTTCGTCTTTCTCTCCCCGTCTCTCTCTCTCTCCGTCTCTATCTCCGTCTTTCTCTCCCCGTCTCTCTCTCTCTCCGTCTCTCTCCGTCTTTCTCTCCCCGTCTCTCTCTCTCCGTCTCTCTCTCCGTCTTTCTCTCCGTCTCTCTCTCTCACCGTCTCTCTCTCTCACCGTCTCTCTCTCTCCGTCTCTCTCTCTCTCTCCGTCTTTCTCTCTCCGTCTCTCTCTCGTCTCTCTCTCACCGTCTCTCTCTCTCCGTCTCTCTCTCTCCGTCTTTCTCTCTCCGTCTCTCTCGTCTCTCTCTCACCGTCTTTCTCTCTCCGTCTCTCTCTCTCCGTCTGTCTCTCTCCGTCTCTCTCTCCGTCTCTCTCTCTCCGTCTCTCTCTCTCTCTGTCTCTCTCTCTCCGTCTTTCTCTCTCCGTCTCTCTCGTCTCTCTTTCACCGTCTTTCTCTCTCCGTCTCTCTCTCTCTCCGTCTTTCTCTCTCCGTCTCTCTCTCGTCTCTCTCTCACCGTCTCTCTCTCTCCGTCTCTCTCTCTCTCCGTCTCTCTCTCTCCGTCTCTCACTATCTCTTCCCTCTCGAACATCGCGTCTTGTCTTCACCAGTCTCTGAGAGAGATTTGCCCATCAACTCAACCTCACATCAACAGTATTGATTCAAGCAATTCTATTCACCTACGAATATCCATCTCTTAACTATATACCACACATTGGGAATGGCAGGTGAAGCTAGGACGATAGCGCTTGATATATCCAAAGCCTTTGACAAAGTGTGACATGAAGGTCATCTCAGGAAAATAAACTCGTGCGGTATTACTGGAAGGATATTTAATATAATCTAATCCTCTTAGATAAAAGAAAGATCCAAGTCGTTTTCAATGGTCGTACATCCAAACAACATCACATTAATGCGAATGTGCCTCAGAGGAAGATACTTATTTCTGATCTTCATAAACGATCTCCATGATGCAATCGCCTCTGAGATAAGTATATTTGCTGATGACAGCACGCTCTTGTCTCGACATGCGGGCAAAACGAACGCACACATATCCAAGGGAATAGCTGAATCCTCTGAAAATGAACTCTAGTTTGTAATAGAATCGGGTCAAAAATCGATAGTCACATTTTCGCTATCAAAACAGCTCATTCTCTTTAAAAATTATACGAAACATTTAAAACCACAAATTGTCGAGCCCAATAACAACCTAGCCGATAGTCCTACGTCTAAACACCTAGGCCGAATATTCCCAAGCAACAGGAATTGGAATCAAGGGAGGCGCGAGAGCGCTCTATCCTCTAATAGACTTCACAAATGGCCTATGCTGGAAATCTCATGTCTTTGATCAATCATAACTCAAAAACCAATAAACCAAATTAGTTAAAACTTTGCACAAAATTTTTATTTGATATGTTCTAAAGTGTGTAGAATTTCAGCATCATTAGTCAAGGCAACCCAGAAATCCAGAAAGTTCAATCATGAAATCATGTTATCTGTGTGTACGTACGTACTTATGTGCCACCCTGTATCTCATCAACTATTTGATTTTTGGCAGAGATAGAGGTTCTAGGGTCTAGTTGATGGCATTTTAATTTCAGTTTACCATTTACCTTAGTTTTATAGAAAATTCCAAAAAACCTTAAAATTGACCAGTATTCATACACTTTATTCTATATCTTATCGACCATTTGATGGATTCAGCTGATTTTTGGCAAATATAGAGGTTCTAGTGTCTAGTTGATGTCATTTTAATTTCAGTATACCATACACCTTGATTAGTCAAACTACCAACTATATCAGTTATGAGAAGGCATTGTATTGAGGCATAGCCATTACAAAAGTAGTGACATTCCATGAAAATGGCAGTATACTGAAATCATATGCCCTTAATAGGGTTAAGATGAAAATTCATATACACTAAATGTACAAAAGCAAGGGAATTCCCAAATTTTTACAATTTTATTGTCATTAAGGGTATGTGAGCACAACAGGGCTATGTATTTTACTGGTAGGAATGTTTTTTCAGCGCACCTCACACACTTCATCCACTCATGCATAGAGATTTATACTGTAGTGATGTGATAATGAAATGGTTTGGTTGATATGTAGTCATACCCTTAATGACAATAAAAGTGTAAACATTTGGGAATTTCCTTGCTTTTGTACATTTAGTGTATAGGAACTTTCATCTTAACCCTATTAAGGGCATATGATTTCAGTATACTGGCATTGTTCATGAAATAAATACATAGAATATATTGACAAACCTGCTGCAAAGAAGTTAGGCTCTCTTTATCGGGCTAGAAAACGTCTCACATCTGCCAGTATCCTATATCTAAGAAAGATTTCCATTCATCCATGCATGGAGCATTGCTGCCACATCTGGGCTAGTGCATCAATAACTATCCGCTCCATTTTCGACAAGGAGGTAAAACGAATCTCAAACCTAACCCTAACCCTAACCCTAACACTGTCTGCCGAGCTTCTGTGCTTGTCCTATCGCCTAGTGTAGCATGAGCAAAAACTTCAACGGAATGTGCTCGGTCAAGCTACTGCAGATTTACCCCCTAAACAACAATACTTCCAACACACCCGATGAGCAGCAAAATCCCACCCCTTCTTTTTTCGGAGAGCTTGTCTTTGAAATTCTCTCCCCACATCCTGTTTCATCGACCGTACAAACAGACAGAAATTTAGATATAAGGTGAACATACATTTTGTTGCTCAACTCCCTAATTAGGTTGCCCCCCCCTCCATATCAATCTGACGTCTCAGTGGCAATTTACTTTGTTTTGGGGGGTGAATAAAAGTAACAAGAAACCCACCCCTTTTTTATACCTTCTCAATCTTGTTTTTGAATCAACCTCGTTTTGGCCGGTGACAATTTTAGCTTTTTGGACGTTCACCTCGCAAATTTTCTGTGCCCACGAGCACATATAGAAACGATCCTCGTATTCTTGCTTCGACAGGGTAAGTCTCCGCAACATGCACCAACTTATTTTAGTAAACATGAAACTGACTACGTACGGTCTGAGACAATGAAAAAAACGAGGAAAGATAGTACTAGTAACACTATGACTAGAAGCGATTGAAGAGTACTTGAATATTGAGGAGGTTTATTGTCACTCAGATTCCGTAATTTAAATTTTGTGCGCATAAAAAGGCAACTCTTGGATTCTGAACATTTCTGATGTTCTTATGTTGACCTATTTTTAGTAGGTTATGAACTGGACTAAATGTTACATAAAACGCTATAAAACAATTCTTGCATTCTTTGTGGGGGTTATTCAGTACATTGATTCAACTATATATACATACATATATAAATAATGAAATAAGGAAAAACAAAAATTGTTTATATATTCATCAACGTTTCGTCTTTATTTCAAAACTTTCTCAAGATGACTTATTAGAAGAAAATAGCATCCTATTACTAATTAAAAAAAATAGTTGATGCGTTTGTGACGGGAAACATGTTTTTTGTTTGTTTTGATTTAAAATGAAACATCGTCGTAAAAATAGAAAAAATATGTGGCACAATTACAACGCGAAAAGAATGTTCTCGTTCTTTTTTCGAACGAAGCATAGCCGTTGGAATTCAAAATGTGCGATGCATTTTTGATGTGGAATGAGTGTTTATTTTAAAAATCTAATTACACGAATCAATGCGAAAGTTTTAGTCATGTGTTTGAAAACAAAAACTATGAATGAAATGTTTATTATTTAAAACTTGAATTTCAAGTATTTGAGCTACATATATTAAAATTACCGACGATCTCCCAGAATATATGTATTACTAATGGAGATTTTGTATTTGTCTCTCTGAAGCCGAAACTATACTATTACTTCTATTACTAATGGAGATTTTGTATTTGTCCCTCTGAATCCGAAACTATACTATTACTTCTATTACTAATGGAGATTTTGTACTTGTCTCTCTGAAGCCGAAACTATACTATTACTTATATTACTAATGGAGATTTTGTATTTGTCTCTCTGAAGCCGAAACTATACTATTACTTCTATTACTAATGGAGATTTTGTACTTGTCTCTCTGAAGCCGAAACTATACTATTACTTCTATTACTAATGGAGGTTTTGTACTTGTCTCTCTGAAGCCGAAACTATACTATTACTTTTATAACTAATGGAGATTTTGTATTTATCTCTCTGAAACCGAAACTATACTATTACTTCTATTGATGTACTATTGTATCTCTATTACTGATGGAGATTTAGTATCTGTCTGTCTGGAGCAGAACTTTACTATTAGTTCTAGTAGTATACAATCTTTTAATGCCTAATTCTGTTTACTATACGATTCCGGGAGAGAGTAGTGTAGTATCTGGTCTGTTGCCATGAAACAATTCTCCCAGGCATTTACTCTTCAACTGAGGGGTAATGTTGTATCTGTTCTGTTATGATGAAACAATCCTCCTGGCATTACCTCATCCTTTGTGGGGACAGTGTAGTATAACTTCGTTAATCAAGATACACTCCTCCGAGACATTTATATATATATATATATATATATATATATATATATATATATATATATATATATATATATATATATATATATATATATATCGGGCTATCAATAGCGTTACTAAGTTTTTAAATGTATGTGTAACACACTCTTACTAACATAAACTCTTAATCAAGTTCGTGAGCAAAAACATTTAAATGACAAATATTTACTGCGCCTCGCAGCCTGTTCGTTGCCACTTGTCAATTAAACCTCCTCATCTTTTTGTGTAGGGGGTAATAAAGTATATGTTCTGTGGTCATGATACAATCCTCCCAGGAATTATATTCTCCTTGTTTAGGGGGTTGTAGTATCTGTTCTATGGTCATTATACCATCCTCCCAGGTATTACCTTCTGTTATTTTTGTGGGTTGGTGGTTGAGTAGTGGTTGAGTAGTGGTTGAGTAGTGTAATATATGTTTTATAGTAATCATACCATCCTCCCAGGCATTACCTACTTCTGCTTGCGTCTGTGTGTGTGTGAGTTAGTAATGTAGTATATATTCTATTGTCGTTATACCATCCTCTCAGGGATTACTTTCTTCTATTTTGTGTGTGGGGGGTGAGTAATGTAGTATCTGTTCTATAGTCATTATACCATCCTCCCAGGGATGACCTTCTGCTTTGTGTGTAGGGGGTAAGTAGTGTAGTATCTATTTTATTGTCGTTATACCCCCCAGGGATTACCTTCTATTTTGTGTGTGTGGGGGTGAGTAGTGTAGTATCTGTTCTGCAGTCATTATACCATCCTCCCAGGGATTACCTTCTGCTTTGTGCGTGTTATGAGGTGTGAGTAGTGTAGGATCTGTTCTATGGTCATTATACCATCCTCCCAGGGATTATCTTTTTCTGTATTGTGTGTGGGGTGAGTACTGCAGCACCTGTTCTGGTGTCATGAGACTATCTTCCCAGGAATTACCTCCTCCTATGGGGGGGGGCAGTGTAGTATATGTTCGTTCGTCATATATACCAGCAAAAATATGTGATCAGGGGTAACATCTTTTGCTAGTTTTTCTAATTAAGATTCTTTATCGCTTTCATTAATTCATTAATTTAGCCGCTTATTGTTATTTTTCCTTTCAATAACTTTAATTAGTGGATAGGATTAAAATCGCGAAGCGATAGCGAGTAAGCGAAGTCAACTAGTTTTTGTATTTTAGCCATCAGATAACATTTAAAAAATCTTCTTGCAACAGAAAAAATCAGAAAAAATATTATGTTACATGGATGTGTTTAAACGGAACTGATTTAAAAGAAATGTCTGATTTTTAGCTAGATTCGCAATTAGTTGTTTTTTTTAGCTGTCTGAATTCAAATAATTGTGATATTACACTTATTTTTAGGTATTTATTTTTTATAAATTAATTTAATTAAAAAATGGATTTTCTAAAAGAAACGTCAGCGGAAATATTGCGTTTTTTGTTCGTCGCCATTTTTAATTATTTTAATGAAATCACAACAAAAGATCACTTAAAAATACATTTGCATTTTGCTTAAGAAAAAGACTCGGAAGCCTAAAACACTTTCGTCTATTAAAAACAACTTTCGTCTGCTTTAAGATGCGTGTATGGTCGCTCGGTCTGTCAGGCTTCAGTTTAAGACACTGTGATATATTAATACACTCGCTCAAGTTGGGGGATTTTTACAACAACCCGATTAATCGTTGCATAACATTTCTTTAATTTGTATATTTTTCTACAATACAACAAAACCAGAAAAATGTGTCTGTGTTAAAATATTATCAAACATTCATCTTCTATAGAATAAAATTCAACGTATGTGTGTCCGGTATACTTCTGGGTATTAGAAGAGAGGGAGACAGACAAAGGGGCGCTAAAGTGTTTAAGGTAGTTATAGTATTAGTTTTTTTTTTCGTTTTCCCATCGATTAGTTTTGTCTTCTTATCGATTAGTCATGTCTTCTTTTTCTTATCAATTAGTTTTCTGTCCTTATCAAGTACTTTTGTCGCTTATCGATTAGTCTTGTCTTTTTCTCATCGCTTAATTTGTCTTCGTATTAATTACTTGTGTCTATTTTTTCTTGACAATTAGTTTTGTCTACTTACCAAGTACCTTTGATTCTTTATCGATTAGTTTGTCCTCTTTATCAATTAGTTTACTCCCGATCTTTGCTAAAATCTTTGAATCCTTAATCAATCTAGTGATAGTCCGGCACTTAGTTAATGCTAAAATTCTTTCTGACCGCTAGTATGGATTTAAACAAGCACGGTCTACTGCGGATATCCTAACGGTCATCTCTGAACGTATATATCATACACTGGACAAGGCGGGTGAAGCTAGGTCAGTGGCGTTTGATATATCCAAGACCTATGACAAGGTATGGCATCAGGGGCTCCTCCTAAAAATTCACTCATATGGTATTAAGGGGCGAATATTTAATATAATTAAATCCTTCCCAACCAAAAGAAAGATCCAGGTTGTCCTCGATGGCCGTTCATCCAAACACTATGACATAAATGCTGGTGTACCCCAAGGATCCATCCTTGGACCTTTATTGTTCCTGATTTATATAAACGACCTCACTGATGATATCGAATCTGATGTATATATGCTGATAATAAGTTCCTTTCCTTCAATAACTACAAGAAACCACCGATTGTAATGGCAAATAACACCCTACCTGAGAGTTCAACATTCAAACTCCTCAGCCTAACCTTCACAGGTAACATGAATTGGAACAAATACATTGAAGACAATGCCAGGACTGCAGCAAAGAAGGTGGACTCTATCTAGCGTGCTAGTTAACCCATCACACCTGACATTATCCTATATCTCTACAAAGCCACCATCCGCCCATGCATGGAGTATTGTTGCCACATCTAGGCTGATGCAGCATCCACTAGTCTCTCCCTCCTAGACAAGGTTTAAAAAGAGTCGCCAACTTAATAGGTATCTCACTATCCACCAAGCTCCAGCCGGTGTCCCATTGCCGCAATGTTGTATCCTTATGCTTGTTTTACAAATACTACAATGGATTGTGCTCTGATGAACTTGCTGCTCTGATGCCCCCTCGACGTAAATACACTAGACCAACCTGAAAATCAGCTACATCCCATCCATTCACTGTGAAGGTCCCTAGATGCCGGAGAGCCTTCTACTACAATAGCTTCTTTCCTCGTGCTGCCGGCCTCTGGAACTCCCTCCCTGCTCCCTTTTCCCCGACTGTACCGACATGCAGAGGTTTAAAACTAATGTAAACAGACATCTCGCTGCACAGCTCCCAACTTAGGATGATACCCAAAACCTACACCCTAATTCTCAGTATGCCCTTACGTCTACAGTGACCGGCTGCCTTGTTTGGGGTGGATTATGTTAAGAAAATAGTTTAGTCTTCTTCTTATCAATATGTTTTGCCTTCGTATTCATTAATTTTGTCTCCTTATCAAGTACAGAAAAGGAAGAAAATAATGGGCACTACTGGGTGGACGTCTGTACTTGGTGAGGAGTGAAAAATGAATATTTATGAAAATGAGTGGGGAAGAAGTGGAAAGATGGGGGTGAGCAAGGACTACTGTGGCTGGTAGTAAGAGAAAGAGGTGGGGGGATGAGCAGGAATAATGTAGATGGCAGAGAGGGAGTGGAGAAGAGGGAGGAAGGAGGTATTTGAACAGATGGCTGCGGTCAAGACTGCTGGGGAAAAGTAAGTTGGAATGTTTGTGTGTATGGGGGGTGTATGCAGAGAAAAGGAGGGTGGGTAGAGAAGGAGGGGGGGCTGTGATTTTGGTGGATGGGCGAAAGTTATGGTCTTAGAGAGGGTTTTGAGAAAATGAGGGGATTTAAGAAAGGGGGTATGGAAGAGTGAAGGTACGAAAGAAGTAGTTGAGAGGGGGAATGTTGAGGGGGAGAGGGGGGATTTGTTGTGATAGGGTATGAAATATTTGAAATATTTGGAAAATGATGGCAATGAGTGAGGGAGTGGAGGGGTGGAGGAGAGAGAGGAGGGAGGTAATTGAACAGGTGGCTACGGTCAAGACTGAAGGGGAAAAAGTAAGTTGGAATGTTTGTGTGTAGGGGGGTTGTATGCAGAGAAATGGAGGGTGGGTAGAGAAGGAGGGGGCTGTGATTTTGGTGGATGGGCGAAAGTTATGGTCTTAGAGAGGGTTTTAAGAAGATGAGGGGATTTAAGAAGAGGGGTATGGAAGAGTGAAGGTACGAAAGAAGTAGTTGAGAGGGGGAATGGGTGAGGGGGAGAGGGGAGATTTGTTGTGATAGGGTATGAAATATTTGAAATATTTGGAAAATTAGAAAATTTCATCGGACTGCAGTGTTAACAATGTGAGGGAAAAACGTAATGAGTTAGAGAAAGTAAAGATTCATGGAGAAAAAGGATGGGTGTGTGTAAGTGGGAGAGTGTCATTAAGGTTAGAGATGAAAATAAATGTTATCTATGATCTGGCAAGAGTTTTTGTTCGGTAAGGATGATCTTGCTTATTAAGGGTGATAGGTTAAAGAAGCCATTTCGTTGCTTGATGGTGGTGGATGCGGTGATGAGTGCAGTTTCTAATAATCTTCGCCGAGATTTGTTGTGGATGTAGTTTTTGATTTCGGCTTGTTCAAATTTGAAAGCATGACCATGTTCTAGTGCATGGTAGAAAAGTGCACTGAGAGGGTTGTTGTTTTTTATGTCCCTTTTGTGTTCATTTAATCTTTTCTTTAATTCACGTTGTGTTTCTCCCACGTAAAATTGATGGCAGTCATTGCAAGGGACAGTATATAAGCCGGCATGGGATGTGGTAATGTCTGGATGTGTTCAATGTTTGTTTTACGGATTAAGATGTGGTTTGTACTGTTGGAATGCCTAGTTTGTTAAGCGTGTTACATATGGATGTGTTATTGGAATGCGTGGGTAAGAGAAGGGGTCTGTCTATGAGAGAGGTGTTAGAAGTTTGATTTTTTTGTGTGGTGTTTCTGGAGAATATTTGGAAGGCTTTTTTCTTGGCATTTAATATAAAATGTGTGGGGCATTGCAATGTTTTTAGGGAATTAAAAATGTACTTTATTTCTTCATCTATGTGTTGGGGGCTACATATTCTAAGGGCGCGTAGGAAGAAGCCTATAATTATACCTATTTTTATCTTGCTATGGTGGTAGGAGTAGAAATGTATGTAGTCATTTTTGTGAGTGTTTTTGCGGTGTACCTTAAATTCTAGTGTGTTGTTGGACTTAATTATGAGGGTATTTAGGAAGGGAATAGAGCCGTTTATTTCAGTCTCATGGGTGAATTTTATGGAGGGTTCTACTGTGTTGAGTCTATCTTTAACATTATTGATTTGTATGTCTGTGGGGAGGAAAATTAAAATATCATCTATGTATCTAAAGTATTCGATGTAATGGGGTAGTCTATATTTGAAAGGGCCGGATTCTAAGAATTCTAAAAAGAGGCAGGCTAGTACACCGCCAAGGGGGTTATATATATATATATATATATATATATATATATATATATATATATATATATATATATATAGTGTGTCAGGTTGTATATGAAAAGAAATCAAATAAAGTGCTCGATCATATAAGAGAGCTAATATAATTTATTTAGATACTGTATATTACATATTTCAGCAATGTAGCGCGGTTTCATCCAAAAGGGCAGATTTAGACATCTTTAGTAAATCTTCGTGCCCAGTGGAATCATCGGCAAGCTGAAATGATTGTAGTCACGCCTGACAGGGAATGGCGTCAACAATGACAGAAAAAACGGTGCATCTCTGAGGGCGTCCCCGATAAAAATCCGGTGTGGGATAGTGATTAACTAGGGCTCAAGGGGGGGGGGCCTTCATTTTATTCCCTAGGAGGTTTTATTTATTATTTATTTATCTGTTAGCAAGTTTTATTTATTTATTTATTTAATTAATTATCTGTTTTTTGGAAATGTTATTATGATACCTGAAAAAATACGAAAGGTGTGGCTGTATAGTTTACCGTTTGAGCCTGTGAAACTAGTGTGCTTTTTTGTTGTCGTTTTTGGGAATAAAGTTATGTATCGGATCAATTGTTCGATATAGAGCTGAAAGAGATGAAAGGGAATAAAATGAAGCCCCCCCCTTGAGCCCTAGTTAATCACTATCCCATACCGGATTTTTTCGGGGACCCCCTCAGAGATGCACCGTTTTTTCTGTCATTGTTGACGCCATTCCCTGTCAGGCGTGTCTACAATCATTTCAGCTTGCCGATGATTCCACTGGGCACGAAGATTTACTAAAGATGTCTAAATCTGCCCTTTTGGATGAAACCGCGGTACATTGCTGAAATATGTAATATACAGTATCTCTCTCTCTCTCTCTCTCTCTCTCTCTCTCTCTCTATATATATATATATATATATATATATATATATATATATATATATATATATATATTAAGCATGCGAGACGAGCGAACGTGAAACGTTACTAGCTTGCATGCGCTACTTTCTTTCTCCATTAGTTCGGCTTACCCCTTCCTCTTTTTTTCATTTTCACTTCTTCTTTCGGTTTCGAGTTGACCCTGCACTCAATTAAACCAATTGCTCTGTCCTACGTCCGCACACTTGCATCATGAAGTCTCGAAATAAAAAATATTAGATTACATGTAGGTGAGAACTCGCGAATTCTCTAACAATAATAAAGATTCCTGCTCGTTTGAAACGGGTTGTCTAGGATCCCCTGAGAGCCAACTGGTTCGATTATAAACAACTGTTCGCTAACACTCCCCAAAATTTAAGGATGACGGACCCACGTCTCCGTTACTTTGATAAAATGTGGAAAGAAACAACTCCCTCCTTAAGGTCCAACTATCCGTATGTTGCAGTCTCAGAGCTACACAGCTAACGGGGCTCTGGTGCAAATCTAGATCAATTGAGTGAGAGTGAGAACGTTGCTTCTTCGCCATTCTTTTATGTGTTCTCAGCCAAACCTTCCTTGAATTCGAATGCAATCGCCATGATTCGCTGTTATCGCTATCGGGGGTAAAAGAACATCAACTTTGCAGGTTAACCAATAACTGCGACGAACGAGTATGAATTCATTCAGACTACACAATCCTGAGACACGATTTTCGTGAGCTCTATGCAGAAGGCTGACTAGAATAATAACAACCACAACAACGCATCTAAAAAAGACAGAGGAAGCACCAAAGAACTGTTACTTATGCCCCTCCGAACAGATCTTGACTAGCACTACTATTACACTAGTACTGATCGTGCTACAGTTACCCGGTCACTAACATACATACGGAACAGAACTATAGACAAATGGATACGCCAAAACACATACATTCTAAGGAACATTTGAACAAATCCATATCATATTTAATTACTTTTATATTCAGCATCTCCAACAAATCTTTCTTTAAATGGAAAAAGTTGGTAGAAGCCAAGAAAATGCATCTTTTAAACATACAAATATTTATTCATTAAATTCTCGCCATAAAACGTCCTCATAATAAAGGTAATATAAAATAATTTTCCTCTTTTTTTATTTTTAGTGAAATTTCTCATTAGTAGAAAGTAGTAAAAATCCGTTTGTTGTTATTGACGACATCAGTTCAAATGTGGATGTCAGTAAGGAAATTATGCGCTGACACGCGTTTTGAGATAAGACATAATAGTCCCTCTGTTTGAAAGCATGTTAATATTTGAATTTAAAAAGCGATTATAAGCTAAGAAGTAAATATATTTATTTAAAAAAGTCTTTTCGACGTAAAACGTCCTCGTCATGAGTGTAACGAGACACTTTTTCTTTTTCTTTTCTTTTTTTGTAACCTTTTTGTTTGTAACACTAAAATGTTATGTTTTAAGACAAACACAGTGTTTTTTTGGTCTCGAAATTATTCATCATCCTAAAGAAATAAGGTGAATTTAGCTAAATGGTGACCCTACATCAACACCATCGTTGCCATCATCGTCGTCGTCGTCGTTGTCGCCGTCGTGTCGTCATCGTCATCATCATCATCATCATCATCATCATCATCATCATCATCATCATCATCATCATCATCATCATAATCATCATCATCATCATCATCAACCTCCTCCTCTTCCTCTTCCTCCTCCTCTTCCTCCTCCTCCTCTTCCAAAGCACCTTAATAACATTCTTATCGCTAAGCATGCAGGTTGATCTTGTTTTTAGATTGTTTTTTCCTTCTCATTTCTATTAGAAGGCTGTATCAAATTAAATAGCATTTTCCGTGGTCTGTCCCGATTCAGTTCAATTGCATGTTTGCTGATCTGTCACGATCAAGATAAAAGCGTTTTCGTTGGTCTATCACGATTAAGGTAAATAACATTTTGCTGGTCTGTCACGATTTAGATAAAAGCACTTTTGCTTGTCTGTCATGATTAAGTTGATAACATTTTTGCTGGTCTGTCATGATTTAGATAAAAGCACTTTCGCTGGTCTGTCATGATTAATTAAAATAGCATTTTTGCTGGTCTGCCACGATTTAGATAAAAGCACTTTCGCTGGTCTGTCATGATTAAGTTAAATAGCATTTTTGCTGGTCTGTCATTATTAAGATAAAACCATTTTAGCTGGTGTGTCATGAGTAAGTTAAATTGTATTTTCCTAGTATCTCCCAACTGGCCCTACAATAGCCGTACACTAGTATCTTATAATTACTTGTGAGAAAACGTATTTTTATTTTATGTAACTCTCTTAAAGTTGAACATTGTTACACTCTGTATGAATGTACTTTCTGACCTTTTGATGTTGGATAATATTTTTCGCTTTTAATCAATTAGTCAATAAATCCTTAAACTAACCAATTTTCATTCGAATAAAATTCCAGTGTTAATTAATTCATGTTTGAAAGATTCGAAAAAAAAAAGATCAGGGTTTAATTTATTTGTTGACAGACCCATTCATCATAGCGAAGTGTAATCTTTTGTTGAGAGTACCCCCCTTACATAACAAAATAAAAAACAAATAACAATTAACCGAACATTTGATCCGTCTAGACCAGCTTGTAAACAAACATTATTTTCTACTTATCTAATTAAGTTGAGGTTTATATCTATGACGTGAAGCCCGAAATAATCTCTCTTTTAATTCCAGTTTTAGATTGTATAATAATTGAATAAAAAAAGGTGATAAAGAAGCGAACAAACATCTTATATACATATATATAACCAGAATGTATTAATTCCTAAAAACATATAACACTTGAAGTCGAGTTGGCTAAATAATACCAACTGCTCAATTCTGCTCCTCTCTCGCAGTGACAAAAACGAGAGAGAGAGAGAGAGAGTAAAAACCTTCAGCGAAAAGAAAGATAGAAAGCAAGAATACATATAAAAAAGAAAGACACAGAGAGAACGAAAGAGAGAACAACAGTTACTCGTTGTATTGTATTAAGTTCGATAAGCTTCGCCGTCATCGGCCTTCGACCTTTAACCCGGCATTGGTCAAACTTTTGTATGTTGACACCTGCTTGTCATCTCAATAAAGCTTGGCGATTTATGATATTATAAACAATTCCGAGTCGTCGAATCGGTTGTCGCGCTGTTTTGATGCAAGAACATAATTGTCTCTATATACTTGCGTCCCTACGAGGTCAAGTAAGGCACAAGGCTGGATTTTAATGTCCGGAAATCCAGCTCCAACAAAGGGGCGGCCATCCTTGTACCACGTACCTTTCAATTTATATCACGATCGTTCCTCTTTCTTCTGCTGTGTTGTTTTCGAGCTACGGCGGGGTCAGCCAAAATGGTCTTTTCTTTCCATTTGACACGATCATAGTCTTGGTTCGGGTGAAGGCCGCTTATACGGAGATTATTGTACAAGGCGTCTGCCCACCTCATTATCGGCCTTCAAATTTAAATGCAGGTTTTGCGTCGGTCTTGTCGTCGGCTCTCATCACATTTCCGAACCATCTGAGCTTGTATTACCTCTCCTTACCCTTAATCAACACGGTGCCTTCAGATGTCGTCATTATATACGTGGTCGAACAGTGTAACTCTCGAGATATATAACAGTAATTGTTGTGCTACATCTTGACTAAAAGATGATGATGGTACGCATCTTCCATCTGGGAATAAGCGATGTAGGTAATTATTGACAATATATTCGAAGAGAGATGACAAAATCAAGAAAATCAGAACGACGGATTTCAGTCATGAATTGAAAATGCCAACATATCAAGCCGATGACCAAAGTGTGTTTATTATATTTAAAACGTTATGACATGCACCAGCGTGGGCATATCATTTACATACGTGTGATGTACACACCACAAACACATATGTAAATTAGATTGCAATATAATGTCTATTTACTTCTATGTAAGAATAATACAGAATAATGATCCTTATATATAAGTCACGAAGATGATGTGTTTTAACACCCTAATAACACAGGGTTACAAGAAACAAATTTATTAAATTGTCTGGGTTTTTTTTCAATTGATTTAGGACAATTTTGCTGAATCCTAAAATGACATCCGTTTCTTTCAATCTGGTCACGTTTTGTACGAAGTTGATTAAAAAAATCCGATCTTCTGACTAAATCGATTAAAGTGTCGTGACATAATTAATTGATTTTTTTTAATGATTCTCATCAGCATGAAAGCGTTATTAATTTAATGTTACAAACTTCGATTCTATAATTTCTAATTATCCAATGACACGGGAGCCATATTGGGAGGTTTTCCTGCTAAATTATATTATAGAAACGTTGGTAGTATTATAGACACATATGAATATAACAGAGTTTATATACATATATATATATATGTATATTTATATATATATATATATATATATATATATATATATATATATAGATAAACAAAACAAATATTATATATATATATATGTATATGTTATATCATGAGGGGCCCTGTATGCCTAAAAGCGTGTAGGTCCACTAGTTTTGATTTGAGAGGGGTGAACTGTGTTCCAGTCAAGTGCAGGTCGAAATGACATCCATTTTGGGACAAATATATTTGTTCTCAGAATGAGTAATCCCACGAAGTCATAACAACTGGTGAAACCTGGCCGACCTCAAAAGTTGAGGTTCAATAAAGGTCAGGCCAGCTCTGGCTATGATCTGTGCGACAGGACAAAGGACGGTGACGTCACTTGTTGTTGTCGAAAATGGGAAATGATCAGTTCGCCATGGAAGTCGAGGCAGAAGGACATGCAAACGACCAGCTCGAGGCGACAGACATTGTCCAAAGATGTAGACGAATAAATAAAGACTGCGTCTCTAAAAATGAGACTGATATCGACATCTCGCCCCATCTAGAAGAAGATTGAAATTAGCCGTAGGAAAAGAAGAAACAGAAGCAACATTAAATGACCATTCTCTCCCGACCGAGTAAAAGAAGATTCAGACCAATAAATCGTTCACGACTCTCTGAAATTATCGTCGAAGTCCTTTCTTTACCGTTGGGAGAGGAACATATATGTTTATTTGGTTGCCGTGACTTGCTATTTCCACAAGAAATAGGATGAGACGCACCGTGTTGCAACAACAAAAGCTTGGGGTCCAGGGCATGGAGCAGGTCGACCAAAAAGGCATGGAGAGAGAGAAAGGGATAGAGTCGCCAGCAAACAGTGAGTAAATACATATGTTTATGTTGAATAGTAAAGAAAAATAAAGAGAAAAACGAACTGTTAAATATAATAAAAATGAATAATTGTTGCAGAGACTTTAAAGACATTAATTATAAGTTGTTTGTAGAACATTACAAAAGAAAAGGCTGATATGTCGTACAGAACAGTTGGAAAAAAAATGAAAAAAAAATGACTGCTCTCATACGCATACTCATATTCAATTGTTTGGACAGTGATTGTATCTTGTTAAAAACGAGAAAAATTATTTTGTTTATTAGAACAGGAAAAATATTTTTTTGCCGTTGAATTTGCTGTCAAAAAAAAAATTGAAATGTATTTTTAGTTGACAGGTTTGGGCGAGAAAAAAAAAGACAAATCATCGATGTAAATGTCTATAGTCTGGTCTTTTACCACCGGGCCGAGACGCCCTGCCTGATATATGTACAACTTTTTATCGCCTATGAAGCTAGGCAGCTTTGTTATTGATTTTACTGGCGATAAAACATCAGTGTGTATATCTAGTATTCATCCGTTCCCTAAGCGGTTCAGAATATGCAGAGTACCGTATTAATATTTATGAAAATATTAATTTTTATAAATATAGATACATATAAATATATATATATATTGGCCCAGCGATTAGCGACTTCGGACTGGAGTTGAAAAATACTTGAGGTCCGGGGTTTCGAATCGCATGACCGGTAGTGAATAGTCATATCTCTATGCTGATGAGTCCCGATTGAAAAAGGACGAAACGTATACGTACATAGATAATAAACAATAACAAATATTTATTATTTGTCGCTCCTTGAAAGTAGAGCACTGTAATTGGTAGTATTAACACAGCATGACGTCACTTGCTTATAATGCATCATTCCTTCCCTTAATAGAAGTAGAATGCCTCGACGTCAAAGCCGCCGTTAAAGTGTTAAAATTATCATAGTTTATTCGCTGTTTACAATTGGCCCAGCGATTAGCGACGTCGGACTGGAGTTGAAAAATACTTGAGGCCCGGGGTTTCGAATCGCATGACCGGTAGTGAATAGTCATATCTCTATGCTGATGAGTCCCGATTGAAAAAGGACGAAACGTATACATACATAGATAATAAACAATAACAAATATTTATTATTTGTCGCTCCTTGAAAGTAGAGCACTGTAATTGGTAGTATTAACACAGCATGACGTCACTTGCTTATAATGCATCATTCCTTCCCTTAATAGAAGTAGAATGCCTCGACGTCAAAGCCGCCGTTAAAGTGTTAAAATTATCATAGTTTATTCGCTGTTTACAATTGGCCCAGCGATTAGCGACGTCGGACTGGAGTTGAAAAATACTTGAGGTTTCGAATCGCATGACCGGTAGTGAATAGTCATATCTCTATGCTGATGAGTCCCGATTGAAAAAGGACGAAACGTATACGTACATAGATAATAAACAATAACAAATATTATATATATATATATATATATATATATATATATATATATATATATATATATGTACCTTCTTTTGTTAGATGGTGGTAAAGAGTTGCAGCAGAACCAACATTAAGAGCGTAATATTCATTTATTTTTTGGTATAAAAAATTAGTACAACATCAGTACCGTCGGTTTCAAGCTCAGAAGGACTCAACCATTCGGCTTTCTTAATAAAGTTTATTAAAATTTGTAGTCTAACAATTCTTCCCCTAACACAACTTTTAAACAAATATACATAACACTCCAAAGCAAATAACGTATCCAAACGAGAGTGGCACGTGAATTCACATTTCAGTAACAGGAGACAACATAAACTGAAGGAAGCCGGATGGTTAAGTCCTTCTGAGCTTGAAACCGACGGTACTGATGTTGTACTAATTTTCTGTACCAATATATATATATATATATATATATATATATATATATATTTTTTTAAATTTTTTTTTTAACGTTATCTCCATTTACTTTCGATAAGATATATAGCGTCTCTATTAGTTAAATTTAAATACTTTCCATAACGGCCACGTAATTCCACGCACGTGACAATTTAAACATGCCATCTGTCTAACTGTTAACGTTATTCCCATTTAATTTCTTGCTTTTTCGATGTACAGCGTTGCTGTTGTTTTGATCCATAACTGACTACGAATATTCCACGCACGTGACAATTTTAAATCTGAAAGTGTTCTATCTTTCCAACGGATAATATTTTGAAATTCCTGGCGGTTGTTCTCACTCATTAAGCTATACGACTCCGCTGATGAAGGTCCGATTTTCTCGGATCTGAAACCTTGGTCCGGATGTTGTTGTAACACTTTATTTAATATTAATAAATATCATGCTCTTATTAATTATTTAGTTAATTTTACTTTTGCATTAATAATTGAGCACTCTGCTGGGAAACTCTCCCAATTAAGAAATACGGTATATATATATATATATATATATATATATATACATATATATACATATATATACATATATATATATATATATATATATATATATATATATATATATATATATATATGTATATATATATAACAAGACAAATTTATTGTACAAAACGAAATGTTCCTGCTTAATTAGTCAAGATTCCCACGGAGAAGGGCGGATATTACATCGGCTAAAACGTTGTGAGAATAACATCCAAAATGGGTATAGTAGTTCGAACACCCACATTTATTAGAAATCTTCATCTACAAGAAATCAAAACCATTATTACATGTTTATTGTGTGTGTTTTTTTTAATAATATTGTGATTTATTAATTGATTTATTAATTGTTTATTGTGTGTGTTTTTTTTAATAATATTGTGATTTATCAGTTAAGATATTTTTTATTTTTTTTATTTATTTAGTTATTTATTTGTCTATTTATTTATTTAATTTTTGAATTATTTATTTAATTACTCATTTATTTAATTAATTAATTATTTATTTATTTAATTATTTATTTCTTGCTATTTTTAATCTCAGTGGACTGTTAACTTTCTTATAATTATTGGTCCCCCGATTTATAAAATCGGGCGACTTATGTTTTGAGGCATGTCCGTCCGTCCGGATTTTTCTCCGCAACCATCCATTAAATTTCTGCGAAATTTTGCATGAAGTTGTATCTTTGCTCAGGTTAGAAAGTGACTAGCTCCTCAGACGATCAAAACGCCCCGGAATGGCAAAAAAATGTCATTTTTTTCGCCATAACTTTTCATCCATCCATTCAATTTCTCTGAAACTTGGCCAATATGTGGAGGCAATTGGTTCTAATAGAAAATAAGTATCGCTGACCTTGGAAAAAATCTGGTTCGCGCTCCCAGGGGGTCAAAAGCCCCCAAAATGGCAAAAAATAATCCTTTACTCCCATAACGTTTGATCCATCCATTCAATTTTTCTGAAACTTGGCCAAAATATAGAGGTAATTGTTCTGGATATAAAATGAGCATCCTTGACCTCCGAAAAATTCTGGTCCGCCCCCCAGAGGGTTAAAGGGGTCAAAAATGCTCCAAATTGCCCAAATTTATTGCATTTTACACTCCCCACATCAAGTCACATACAGAGGGGGACCACGCACGCGCAGCTTGTTATAATTGCACTTCCGGTTATCAATGATTTTTCCATCTGTTGTCAAAGCGGGAGAATTCATTTTACCTTTAGTTACTAATCCCTAGAAAAGGCATTTATCACTCTATGCAAGTTCAACGAGAGAGTTTACATGGCTGCTATCTTCGAGTGTATACCCCTTATCTGTACAGGGGTTTGCCAAGACACCCTGATAGGAAGATACTTTACCCTACAAGTAAACCCTGACTAAATATTCAAAATAACATAATATTCAAAGCCCAAATAAAATCCCTTCGACATAGCTATACACTGGATCATACGAGGAATGGTACACCTTCTCGTAGTAATGCTACATCAAGCAACACCACTTAGCTGGATACTCAACCAGACCAGATGAATTCTTGTCCAAGAAAATACATTGTAACATAAAAAAACGGTAAGTTGGAGGTGTAGGAAAATTAATATTCTTCATTGCTTTACTAATTCAAGGTTTTGGGAGTAGGGGAGAACCTTAAATGAACACTCGTATATCTGTGTATCTCATAAAGAAATCAAGCTATCCGAAGTAAAATAAAATTTTAAAAATGCAAATCAAAGATTCAGTTGTTACCACACATGCATGTTCGAACATTCATGTTTTTATTTGGGTACTTTTCCTATTTCGGTAACTTAAAATTACTTGAAACGCTCAAAAGATGAAGCACGGAGAACAGATTCTCCATATTTCATAACACGTCCATAAAGACGCTAGCAAAGGAAGAACAATAACTAGATTTCATATTTTTCTAAAATAATTTTAGAACAAACTTTTTATCGTCGTTTTACAACTTTAAAAAAAATTATATTCTTTTTTTCTTTAATAGAGACTTGTTCAGTTAATTACAAATTACGGCTTATTAGAACAATTAGAACAGAATTGTTTTTCCAAAATTACTCCATCCCAAAACTAAAGTATATTTTACCGTGTATTTTTTTGTGTATAAAGTATACACAAAAAAAGCTTTAGGAAAACAAACGTTGATTAACTCACATCTAGTATAATAATACTCCTTCACTCTATAATCAAGACCAATGTGTGTTTTTGTGCATAAATAAATGTAAATCTGTTCCGTCACACAAAAATAAGCGTGCAAAAACGAGCTTTTTTTCTAGTCTCAAGGACAAATAATTTCAAGTGCTGAAGGGGAGCGAGAAAGTAAGTTAGATGAACACCGCCATCGAAAATTATTTGGGAAAGTAATTCTCTATTAAAAAAAAGTCAACGATTGGTGATTTTAAGGTCATTAGAAATAATATTATTATTAATAATAATAATAATAATAATAATAATAATAATAATAATAATAATAACAACATTAATAATAACAATAATAATAGTAATAATAATAATAATACCCCCTAATAAATTAAACCAGCCTCAGCTAACACCATACAAAAATAAACCAAGGTACATAAAATACAAGAAACACTATCAGATCTCCCCCCCCCCTCAAAAAATGGTGCCGGGCTAGACTGACACCAAACAAAATATTTGTAGAAAGTCGAGGAGAATGAGAAGACCGAGGAGGGACAGCACAAACCAGACCTCCACTGGAAAAGTGCGGAGAATGCTGGGACCTTGGGGAGGCTTATTGCCACCCAAATCCCAGAGAAAACCAATGGTTCTTACCAGCGAGAAATCAATAGTAAGAGGCTGTTGCGATACTGCAAGGTTATTTGCAGTGGTTATCAAAAAGCGGTGAAGAATACTGGAAATCTGGGGAGGCTAGTTGTCACTCAGACTCCAGGCAATACCACTGGTGGTTGTCGGTGAGCAATCACTGACGATGATCTGTCTGAGTACTCCTAGTGAGTAAAAATAATAATGATAATAATAATAATAATAATGATGATAATAATGATGATGATGTTGATGATGATGTTGATGATGATGATGACATTAATAATAATAATCATAAAAATAATAATGATGATGATGATGATGATGATGATGATGATGATGACATTAATAATAATAATCATGATAATGATAATAATGATGTAATGATGATGATGATGATGATTTATAGATGAAAAATGAAATTACTGACGTGATTCCATGATTTTATATGAATAGTAGCCACATTGAGAGGAAGTAAAATTTTTAATTATAAATAAAAACTTATATTAATAATAAAAATGAAGAAACCAAAAAGCTTATTTCACTTGCACTTTTGCATGTTTTATTTTGCTTTCAATCAGTTTATATACTCTTCATTGGAACCGCTTCCTATAAAGTCTCTATCTCTCTCTCTCTCTCCTCTCTCTCCCTCTTTCTCTCTCTCTCTCTCTCTCTCTCTCTCTATATATATATATATATATATATATATATATAATAAGGAGAGGTAGTTTGCTTGAAGCATTGTGTGTAATACGTATATAGACAGAAAAACAAGTGATTTTAGTTATATATTTTTCAAAAACTTTTTTAATAATTTTTTTATATAGCAAATCTTGCTGCGGATATGAATATTTACTGCGTTATATGCAATATTGCCATCCACACGTTTTTTGAAATTTGAAACACTTACTATTTGACAAAGAGGTCTTCTTCGAAATATATTATGGAACACGGTCACACAGATTACATCAGTGTTGAAGTCTTACCTAATCAAGTAAGATTTGCTATATAAAAAAACAAGTTTATTAAACAAGTTTTAGAAAAAGTATATAATCAAAGTCACTTGTTTTTGTCGACATATTTCCATTTCTTGCATTGTGATAGCCTTCTAATACTCCTCTCTCTCTCTCTCTTTCTCTCTCTCTCTCTATATATATATATAAATACACACTACACACAATGCTTCAGGCAACCTCTTATACTTATATTTAATAACTAAGTTATTCTGTCAAGTTAAAGTAAAGGAATAAATTATAGAACCAGTAGGTTTTGAAGTCTTTAGCCGAAAACCACATGAATTAAGTAAGCAGATTTGGCAGCCATTATGTGTCTGAATTTGCCAAATCTATCATCGATTAACCCGATGTGTTTGCAAATTGTATATATATATATATATATATATATATATATATATATATATATATATATATATATATATATATATATCTATGTGTGCATATGTATATGTATGTATATATATATATATATATATATATATATATATATACATACATATCTATGTGTGCATATGTATATGTATGTATGCATGTTTATGTATTATTTTCGTCGTCATACTCGAGTTCGTTGCAAATAATAATAATTCGATGAATTTTCTGGATGTTTTATTTCCCTTTTGCTTATTTAAATATATGGAAGCAAATAATCCGATATTCGGCACACTTTTGCTTAGAATAATATGCTATTCCGGAACTTTGATTAAATAAAATCGTTACCGAAGTTGGCAACCGTACTTATCTTTCTTACCGAGTGATACCCAGTAATTTCGAATCCGCGGTTTCTATGCGTTTACCTATATATGTTTGTTCGTATCTATTTTTTCTTATCTTAGCGTATCTATAGTTCGATGTGAGGCTGATCAGATCTATTTATGTATTTTCTGTTAAACGACGAATTCCTCCCCCTTTGAATTTTCACTTTTTAAGTCACCGCCAATCTTTGACGATCTACAAACAACACCTTAAATGAAAATAAAAATACAAAACTACACATGAATAAATAAATAAAACACTTAGTAGAATAAAAGAAAAAAAACCTTAAAACACAAAACTATAAATAAGGAATAAAATAAAACTCAATTAATTCCCAACCAATATATTTTTACCAGAGAGACTTTCGAGGAATGCACCGGTTGTTTATCGATATAATGCCATTTCTAACCGTAGTTTCATGTCATTCGCTTTTTTAGCTTCATTACTTTTCTAACTATATTCGCCTTTTTAGCTTTATTCGCCTTTTTAGCTTCATTCGCATTTTTAGCTTCATTCGCCTTTTTAGCTTCATTCGCCAAAAAGACCTTTTAGCTTTATTCGCCTTTTTAGCGTCATTCGCCTTTTTAACTTCATTCGCCTTTTTAGCTTCATTCGCCTTTTTAGCTTTATTCGCCTTTTTAGTTTCATTCGTCTTTTTAGTTTCAACTGGGCATATATTTGTTTAAATGTAAAAAGTCAGCCTATCTGAAAGAAACCGCGGTACTTTTCTGAAATATGTAACATATAGTTTTTAAATAAAGTAAT
This sequence comes from Sepiola atlantica, assembly GCA_963556195.1. Taxonomy (NCBI): domain Eukaryota; kingdom Metazoa; phylum Mollusca; class Cephalopoda; order Sepiida; family Sepiolidae; genus Sepiola; species Sepiola atlantica. The sequence continues at coordinate 11,349,627 of OY744542.1, forward strand.
CCAACAAAAGATATAAGAGTCAACTAATATCTTATAATTAGTGAAACATCTGGATAAAAACTGAAGTGCAATATACTGGATAGAGCATTAATAGCATAATATAAAATGAAATAATAAAATAAGGTGCCAGTCAAATTCTATTAGAATTCAAAGATCAAGCACAGTATCTTAACGTCCTTAACTCATGAGTTTTCAAAGATAATTCTTCTCCTCGTTGTATTAATTAACATAAACATTGGATGCATTTTTCACTGCATCGATTGCGGACGCATCCCACGACTGGATAACTTTTTCAATTTTTTCAATTTTTCATTTTTGGACTGTCACTCATTACCTGGATCAATTTTCAGTCAACCTCCTGGATATCTTTCCTCAATATGTTTTTAAATTGTATGACTTAGATGGATTGTATAGATTTAGCAAAAAAGTATGTTTTTGGGTTGATATATTTGATGTTATATACTTTTATGTATTTTTGTATATATTTTTATATATTTTCAATGTGTAATTTTATTACATGCAGTAATGTCACTGCGGTAATGGTCCTCTGAGGAGAAGAATTATCTTTGAAAACTCATGAGTTAAGGACGTTAAGATACTTTGCTTGAACTTTGAATTCTAATAAAATTTGACTGGCACCTTGTTTTATTATTTGATTTAATATTATGATATATATATATATATATATATATATATATATATATATATATATATATGCATATATATATATATATATATATATATATATATATATATAAAGTTAAAGAACCAACACATTTCGAGATGTCACTAAGAGAGAAATTAATACAACATTTATTTTTTAACAAATTAGATCTTATAAAACTCTCAGGATATATTAAATACTGTAGATAAAATTAAGCTCAATGATTAAAAGATTATGCTTAACAGAGCTTTCATCTTATGATTCGGAGCATTATACTTTGTAATTTGATATAGCAAATATTTCTAGGGAGGCGTTGAAAAATTCGCACCTCTAATTGTTGAGTGGTACGTCCCATATAGTCTACTTCACGCCGACAATGGAAATTGTAACTTGTAAATAACCAACCTTTTACGAATAGTATGAAAACCATTCATAAAAAAGTTTGGTTAATAGAATTAAATGAAGCTATTATATGGCCTTATAGTTGAAGAACACAATAAAAAAAATGCTTACTCGAATAAACTAAAAACACCTTTTAGTTTTATACAGCCATATTTAATTAGCTGGCTAATTTCGGATCAACGAAAGAATCTTATCATTTTACATCTGTTTAATCTTCTTCTTTCGTGTGAATCAGATGATTCTGGTTTTGGCATTAGTTTCTCCGATGTTTTTCTAGTTAGAAATCTTTCTGGAAAGACATCGGGTAATTACGGGAAGGACCACGAGAAACTCATCAACATCCATAAGTGAAAGTGGTACTGTCGAACCGACTGGATTCAGTTCGTGTCGATATCCACTTAACCACCGTCACCTCCCATCTGTTTTATAATACATCTGTGTAATACGACAACGGTTCTCGTCAGATCACCGATGGTAAGCAACGTTGAGCCTTGTCAGCACCAGATAAGTGACCATTTAGGAATACCAGACACTGTTAATGGGAGAACGGCAACGGGTACCTACATATAAGCTGCAAAAGCTAACGGCATGATCTCTATTCACTGGACACCGCTTGTGAGTTGAATATACTCTAGAGTTTTCCTCTTGCGTGGTAAACCACTTACCAGTGTAGCGAAAGACTAGCACCGTTTCCTTTGTGAGAACGGGGCTGCAGGGAGAAGAAACGATTATCTCCCACTAGATTACACAGTTTATTTTGTACCCTCTCGAGGCAAGAAAGAGTACGCTGAGCCCCCGCCACGATACGGCTGGAGTACTTCATGTTGGACCAAACCTGACTTTTATACAGTGTTGCATCAGGAGTCAAGTACTATCTATAGTGGTAGGATAATCCAACCCTTTTTCCTTCGACTTTAGCAACAGTTTTGAACTGAGATCCAATCTATGGTTCCCACATGTAAAATAAATCACAACAAAAACCCGTCTAGCTACAACCGCTGTCAATAATTTCCCTTTCTCCCTCTGTGTACCTAAAACAAAACGGAAATTCCATGGACAGAGTTTCTTTCCCAGAACTCTCTGTCTGTGAAACGCAATACAGCGAGGTTACTTCCCAGCTGACTACAACGTTTTGAAGTCCAATGTTAACAAATTCTTGTTGAGCCGTCCTCTTAAATAATCAAATTCTGCCCAATCTCAACCATCGTTACCAATCCTCACTGTTTTGACAGCGCCCACTTACCCTCGAGTGGCTTTTTAGCCTTGATAAGTGGTGATCTCCTGGTTTGCTATGTGAAAGTGGCGAAACAAATTTTTAAATTCCAAAACTTACAAAAGGTTTCAGAAATTTAAAACTGCACAAGTCGGTGGAAAATTGAATTTGTATACGTTTGGTGAGTGTTATTTGTTGTAAATTTTGTTTGGTTTCGATTTTCAAGTTGTTAACTATAATGCATTAATGCTGTATTTTTTAATCACCGAAAAGGAGAGTATAAAGTGGACCTTAGGGTTACTTTCGGCAGCCACATAACTTCGCTTCTCTTATTTTGTCCTTTAGTTCTGACATTCTATGAGCGATGTTTCTGGCAAAGGGAGAAGAATTGCTGGTTTCTGGGTCGAAATCTATCCATCAAATACTTATCGTAGCTAGTTTTTTTTACCTTGAAGTAGTACGTTTTTAGCTTTTTACATCAAGTGGCTTCTTGCTTTGTCTGGCGTAGTTTCCATAAAAGAGTCTTTAATTTCAGGTTTGGAGTGTGAGTCAGTCCTTGCAGCTCATTTTGAGTTTTTCTAATATAAATATAAACTGTATTTCTTCATATACAACAAGGAGACATTTTTACACAATCGGTAAAATTGACCAAGAATAAGTGACGGTAAAGAAGTAGAGTGCTCTTCCCTTTCCTGACGAAGAACGAACACATGTAAATTTTTTAATATTTCAAATATCCTTAATTTCTAAAAAGCCTTTTTTCTATTTTCTTTTACATATTTAAACAAAATCAGATAACTTAATATTTATTATTGTGTAAAACTATTGTACAAGTTACAATGTTATGTTAGATGAGAAAACAAAAACAAACAAACAATAAGACTTGAAACAATTGTCAGAGAAAGAAAGAGAGAGTCAACAGATGACGATTAGAACGGAAGTGACGCCGCCGTTACTGACATAGCGTTGCCACGAACGATAGCCAGGGAGATGCGTTGGAACAACCAGGATGACTCACAGGGTTCGTGCCTAGACGTTGAAATCCTCCGTCCAATGTCCTGAAAAAATTTAACAGTCTCGGGGCCAAACAAACCCGACGTTTCCACTGAAATTGGTTGGAAGACGAAACGGTTAGTGAGCGAGCTATATTTTCCGCGCTTCCTTGTTTCGGCGAGCAGAGCCGCCGTGCCGGGCTTCACCGTGGATTCCGCAATCCCTGCTGGTGAAAAGGAGTCAGAACAAGTGGCGTACCAGATCAGAGGCTGTACACATGTAAATTATGTTTATCTATGAGTGAAAGAGCTGTTATTTCATGGTATTACTACTACTATATATATATATATATATATATATATATATATATATATATATATATATATATATATATATATATATATATATATGAAGAGTTCGAATGCAAAACGCGATAAACGCCATTAAAAATATATATATATATCATGGACGGTGGCACTGGGGGGGGCTCAAGCTCCCCCACACTTTTTGACTTGCCCCCCCCCACACACACACTTTACGGTCATCAATAATGAAGTTATATATGCATGTGTTTAACCGGGCCCCCACTTTTTAGGAGAGCCCCCCACACTTTTATAACTGTCCCGCCGGTCCTGTATATATATATATATATATATATATATATATATATATATATATATAAATGAAAAAGTGGATTAAAGTATAATTGAAGTAAAGACCGCGTCTCTTTGAAAGAAGGAACATGATTGATTGAGAAATAGAAATAAACAAATTCAAAATTTTGAACTCAAGAGAACCTCGTTTAGCATACAAACGATTGCATCAGGATAGTGAACTTTAGATTTTCTGTAAATATATCCGTCTGGCTCGAGATTGGTATATAAATTAAAAAAATTAAAATAAAATACATTTTCATAATAACGCAAATTAAAATTTTCCATTAGTTTTGTTATATTTATAATAATTTTTTGTTGTGTTTTCAGGTTGTGAGCCGGAGCTTGTTTGAAAGGAGTCATACTCGTACGAATGCTCAGAGTCGGAGTCGATTTTTTTAATCTCCGAAGAATTAAGAGACAGTCTGAATATTGGAAAACTTTAAAATAAAAAGTCAGACGACGACGTTTATGAAAGACTCATAGAATTCTGAGTTGGTCTTAGTTTTTTTTTAATCTCCGAAAAACCAACAAACAGTCGGAATATGAGAAGCTTAAAAAATCGGATTCGGGCGTTTTGAAATTCTATCAGTCAGAGTAGGATGTTCTGAATCCTAGGAGTCAGAATCGGAGTCGGAGTCGGAACTTATACCTTCGACTCTTCAACACTGTTTTCTTCGGTGTTATTTCGATCATGAAGACTACTGTTCGCATATTGGATGTTATTCTAACAACGTTTCGGCCGATGTAACATCCGATCTTCTCTAGATTCATCTTGTCGAACCCGGTAATCTTTATATCAAACTCGGGAGTTGGTATAGAATTTCGAACTGTACAATTTATTTAATCCACGGGGGTAGATTATTCTCGTCCGCTCAGCCATAACTAGATAGAAGTCTTAAGTAAGTTGTTATTATATTCTTTAGTATCGCCTGTAGTGAGGATTGAACCTTCAACCTCCAGAAGACTGTCACTTAGGAGTAATTATCACTTATCACTTTTTCCATTGCGCCACGGGTCAAGGTGAACTTCTACCTAGATAGGGACAGAAGTAGAAAAAGCCACTCGAGTGAATTAAATGAAAGGTCTAATTCGAAATTGGGTACAGACTCTCAAGCTTGACAAGTTCACAATCCGCCCCTGAAAAAGGCCGGAGGTTACATCGGCCGAAACTTTTGAGAATAACTTCCAATACAAGAACAGTATTCCAAATAATCCAAATATTCGATCCTCATCTAAAATACTCCGAAACATAACATAAATTGGAACAAATACATACAAGGCATTGCCAAGGCTGCTGCAAAGAAAGTGGGCTCCCTCTACCGTGCTAGAAAAATTCTCACACCTGGCAGTATCCTATATCTCTACAAGGCCACCGTCCGCCCATGCATGGAGTATTGTTGTCACATCTGAGCTGGTGTACCATCCACCAGTCTCTCCCTCTTAGACAAGGTAAAAAAAAGAGTCTCTAATCTAATAGGTCCCTAACTATCTCGACAGCTTCAGCCCTTTTCCCATCGCCGCAATGTTGCATCTTTGTGTTTGTTTTACAAGTACTTCAATGGAATGTGCTCCTATGAACTTGTTGTTCTGGTGCCCCCCCCCCTCCCTCGACGTAAATACACTAGACCAACCTGACAATCAGCTAAATCCAATCCATTCACTGTGGAGACCCCCAGATTCATTATACTAAAATAGCTTCTTTTCTCGAGCTGCCAGCCTTTGGAACTCCTTTCCTGCTCCCTGTTTCCCCGACTGTACCGACATGCAGAAATGTAAAAGTTATGTGAACAAGCATCTCGCTGCACAGCTCCAAATTTAGGATGACCCCCTAAACTTTCCCCCTAATTCTCAGTAGCCCCTTAAGTCTACAATGATGTCCTGCCTTGTTTGGGGTGAACTAAGTATTAAAACAAACATATGGAATAGCTTGCCATTATTCACAGGCTGTGTTTACTATTTCCCAGACAGCTAATAAATCAAGTTTATTTTTCGGCAAAACTGCTCTTCCATAGATAAAAAAAATTAAATCGTTTGTAAATTATAAAGCCAGCTTTTTGGCATTTTGGCTAACAGCAATGTGTAGTATCTGTTCTGATACTACACTGTTCATTGTTCTTATCCATGGTACCTGTTTTTGAGGTGCTGGATTTCTTCCACATAAAAACTGGCCTTGTGTCTTACTTTGCCCTCGTAGAAAGGCAAGTAAATAGGAACAATATTTCAAAATTTAAATATCGCATTTTTTCTTTACATTTTTCTGTTACTTAAATATTTTGATTGATTAAATGGCACTCTTTTTTTTAGTTACGTACAAGGGTTAAATATTGGACGGGTAGATCAATATGTGTATAATTAAATTACGACTGTGTTAAGAAGTTCTTTGAGAATAACAGGAACTGTGGCATGTGAAAGGTCAGCAGAAATCAACTCGTTCTTCCCGTGTTGAATTTTCGCTAAGTTTATGAAATTATTATCTGGGGACTATTACGTCTGTAGCAGTTGCATGTCAGATTTATTTTGTTTATATGTACGCGCGATATCTTGCTTCATGTTTAGCTGTAGTTCGGGCGGGGTATTGATGCACAAGCGATTAGCACATCACTGGCATGCGCACTGGAAGCCTACTGATTTCCGCCCAGCTATTTACCCGGCCAAATACAAAGTAGTCCGAGTTGAGACTTCAACATAGACAGACTGGCTTTCTCTTCGCCTCGTCATCATCATGGTGATGTATGGCGTGAATAAAGTCAAGACCAACTAGAATTATATTACCTTTATGCCTGCCAACCAAGTAACTAAATTCGCATGTTTACGTTCCTGTATTCTTGTTTCAGTTAAATAAATATATTATTGTAGAGTAGACGTTCATGTTTCCCTTCGAACTGGTCACTTTTTTCTTTTTCAAGTCAAATACGTACAGACATAACAGACTCAGTAAAATGGCTACCTCTTTTCTGAACAATCTCAACAGACACCACAAGTCTACTATACTTCACACGGCTCTAAGAGAGGGGTTTCTAGAGCTTTAGTCAAACTTAGTTGGATGCTTGAGGTAACCAATCGTGATACGCAATGATTTATAGATCGAAAATAAACGAAGTTAGGGACCAGATGCGATTAAAACTAGATGCAATTCGAACGAACGCCAAAATATCAAATGGCTTGAACACCTAACGTCTTTCTTACTCCGGTTTGTTGGGATACAGTTTCCTTTTCACTTCCAGAAGCAAGTTAAAGTATTCACAGAAAACGTGTTAACTCAATATTTCTCAACCAATGAATATTGTTTTGAACCTAAAATCTAACAAGTCGACGTGAAGTGAGAACTTCTTATGAAGACTAAGAAATAAACAGAGTTCTACACAGATTCAACCCAGTACGCCTCCGAAGGTACGAAGAACGTATGCTGAACAGGCCCTCCGCTTTCATTTTGGCCGAGGGACGCTGATAGAGCTTTGGTCAAACTGAGTTTGACACTTGAGGTGACCACTCGTGATAAGCAATAACTTGAGTACCGATGATAAACGACGCGAGGGACCAGGTCCCAGAATCGGCAACTCAGTCCTTCTGTCGCTAGCAAAGTTTCAGGCAACTCCAAAAGCCTAATAAATTCTCCTTCTACAAATTAAAGTTCGACTTTTGATTCCAAGGACGATCAAAAATGAAATACTCTCAGTCATCGAAGGATCGGTCTAACTGTGACCGTCTGGATATGACGAAAACCTAAAGTATGATTTAATTGAACTGTTTGTGACAAAAAGACAGTCGGGTTCACTCTGAAGATTTAGATAATGTAACAAAAGATATTAAACGGTAGTAAATGCATGGAGTATTGTTGTAACATCTGGGTTGGGGTACCATCCACTATTCTCTTCCTCTGAGACAAGGTAAAAAAAAAGAGTCGCTAATCTAATAAGTCCCTCACTATCAATCAAGATCCAGTCCCTCTCCCCTCGCCGCAATGTTGTATCCTTATGCATGTTTTACAAGTACTTCAATAAAATGTGCTCCGATGAAATTGCTGCTCTGGTGCCCTCTCGATGTAAATACACTCGACCAACCCGCCGATCAGCAAAATCCCATTCATTCACTGTATAGGCCCCCAGATGCCGGAGAGCCTTCTACTCAAATAGCTCCTTTCCTCAAGATGCCGGCTTTTGGAACTCCCTCCGTGCTCTCTATCTTCCAAGTATACTGACATGCAAATATTAAAAACTCATGTTAACAAACATCTCGGTGCACAGCCCTCAATTTAGGATGACCCTCCAAACTTTTACCCAAATTCTCAGAAACCTATATATATATATATATATATATATATATATATATATATATATATATATATATATACGTATCGAGGCAGCATTTTTTCTTTAAGACACGTATTATTAAAAATAACCGACAATTTTTAATCCGGAAAATTGAAGGGATCAACACTAAAATAGCCAGACAAAAATTGTCGGTTATTTTTAATAATATATATATATATATATATATATATATATATATATATATATATATATATATATATATATATATATAATACAAAAAAGACCATCAGAATAATTGAAACAATAAAAAAAGTTTAATTAAACAGACGTATTGTTTTATTTGTAACAATGTTTGCATAAATGAAAAAATACTGGCTAAATATACATAATATATATATATATATATATATATATATATATTTATATATATAAATACATATATATATTTTTATATATATATAATAACATTTTATAAATAAATATTAATTATTTATTACCTACAGACATCGATGTTTCATGATTACGCAATCTTCAGTGCAGGAAGCTAATTCCCGACGGTCGGCGGGCGCGAACTCCGATCACAAATCGCCACTGATTCGCAGTCAAGAAACTTACCCGCTGGCCACCACAAATTAGCTCGAAAGCGATGACAAAATATTAAAGAGTTGTTGAATCAACATCTTGTGAGATGGACGAAAGAAATATACTGATACCCAAGAGAAATGTGAGTTATTTGTGCACTTAATTATTAATTACATTTGATTAAAACAATAAAACAGAATTATTTTTAATATAACTATATCCCAGAACTAAGATATGTATTACTACGTTTCTTCTGCTTTTTAATAGAGATTGAAACACCTTAGTTCAATTTGGAGGTACGTAGAAGTTAGCATTACTTTATTGCATAAAACATCTATATTCAAAGAACGCTTTGATATATTCATATATATATATACATATACATATATATATATATACATATATATATATATATATATGAATATATATATATATATATATGAATATCTATATATAAATCTCTCTATCCTTCTCTCTCTCTCTTTCTATATATATATATATATATATATATATATATATATATATATATATATATATATATAAAGGCTAAGTTTTCTCCAAAAAATAGTCAGCTTCCAGGTTAATTTCAATATTGTCACGAAAATTCTGCGATTACTTTCTTTCAGCAAAAAATTAATAAGAAAGATAAAATCCACTCAATTGAACGACTCGCTTCTAATTTCCTATTTATTTTATGATCGATTTTTTTTTCATCTTCGATTAAACCACCTTATCGATTTCTACTACAGCGACAATGTCAAAGCCTTAGATTATTATAGACTTTTGCCCCAAAACGTAAAAAAAATGCTAAAAACTTGTATCGCTTCAATAGTAGATTCAACTATTACCGTATGCACTCGAGTAAAAGTCGCCCATACAAATGTCAGAAACAAATAATAAAAGTATAAAAGTACCCTTCATTTGAAACCAGAAAAATGTGTAACCAATTTTATGTGATCGAATATGTTTCTTGGTGATGAGTAATGTTTATATCTCAATCCCAACTTCGTATTTTTATAATGAGGCCCAGTTTACTTTGATGGAATAATGTTATGTTTCCACTTAACGATGCGTGTATACACCATTATACACGCGTGTTGTCGTCGTCGTAGTATCCAGGTTGTTGCTTTTCTGCAGATGCAAAACCACTCGGACGCCGATGTTAATAATTGTTGGGAAATCGCTCCATGCAAGCTACTTGATGTAAAGAGCTAAATTTATTACTTCAATGTCAAAAACTAGCCAACTATAAGTGTTAGATGGACAGATTCCGACCCATAAAACAGTAATTCTTCCCCCTTTGTCAGAAAAATTTATTATGAAATGTGAGGACCAAAGTACAAGATAAGGGAAGCGAGAGTTACGAGGCTGACGAAAGTAAACCCAAATTAGTCATTTTCTACTCTCCTTTATTAACTTGATTTATAAAAAAAGGTTCAATTAAAAAGAGAAGAAAAGTGACAAAAAACATTAATAAGGCGTTTTTTTATGGAAATCGCTTCAGACAAGGCATGAAGCCATTTGACTAAATCAGCTAAAAACATTACGACATCAACGTTAAAACTATCCAACGATCAGTGTTAGATTGATAGATTCCGACCCAAGAAAACAACAAGCCCCCCCCCCCTCACTTGCCATAAACATCGCTGATGAAACGTGAGGACAAAAGGGCAAAATAATGCAGAAACTTCAGGGTTATGGTATTTGTGGTGAGGTTCTTGACATTATTAGGTCTTTTGTTTCTGATCGAAGCTTGCAAGTAACTTTGAACGTTGTATCTTCATTCTCGTTTCCTATCGATGCTGGTGTTCCTTACGCCTCTATTATAGGCCCAACACTCTTTCTTCTCTATATAAATTATCTTCCAGAGAATATTGTTCAGAAATTTAACATATTCTGATGATACGACTTTCTATTCTGATGTTGCTTGTCGCCCATCTCCCTCAGATTAGTCGAAATATGCAGCTGATCTAGAGGTTGACCTAGGTTAAGTTGTGGATTGTGGAACGAAATGGCTTATTTTGTTTAATCCTGTTAGGACTCAGCTCGTGTCTTTCAATCGTAGGCGTGCCCCTTTTCTTCCTGAGATTCTCATGGATGGCTCTGCTCTTGACCAGAAATCAACTCTGAAACTTCTTGGTCTTTCTTTCTCATCAAATCTTTCTTGGAGTTCATATATTACATCTATTGCTCTTTCTGCTTCTCGTAAAGTCAGTATACTCTATCGCTTCAAACACTTTCTCACACCTGAGGCTATTCTCTATGTCTACAAATCCACAATCAGACCATGTATAAAGTACTGTGGTCATATTTGGGCTCGTGCATCTCTGTCTCATTTGAGGGTTCTTGATAACGTGCAGAAATGTATCTGTAATTTGATTTGGCCTACCTTTCTTATTATTTTAACCCTCTCTCTCACAGACGTGATGTTGCTAGTCTCAGTCTTTTCTATAAATACTATTTAGGCATGTGTTCTTTAGAATTATATGATCTATTCCCTGTTTCTTTTGTTCGAGCTCGTTTGACTCGTTTGTCTCGTGGTCTCCATCAATTCGCTGTCTTGATACCTCATTGTAATACAGCTCCCTATTCCAGTAGCTTCTTTCCATGAACTGCAGGCTTGTAGAACTCTCTTCCTGCTCACTGTTTCCTCCTACCTATAACCCTGATCTTTTCAAGACTAAGGCCAATAGGCATCTCTTGTCTTTTCAATAATCATCTTTCATTCTTGTTAGCTGCTTACATCAAGTGGCTTCATGTCTTGCCTGGAGCGATCTTTTTATAAAAGAAGGGAAACGTGTGTTACTAGACTGCCGAAAGTAAACCCAACGTCACTTTATGCTCTCCTACTCTCGTACGCGTGTGAGAGTAATACATACAGATAGATAGACGGATAGCTCGTCACGCTACACCCAGCCGCTCTGTACGCGCTACTCCTTCCCTATTTAAGACCTCGTCCTAGACACGTCTTTCATGCTTGAAGTATCGTCAGACAAAGAGACAGAAAATCTCCTCCTAGAAATCACGTGGTTTGACGACTTCCGTCTGTGGTCACCTCTGACCTTTAAAAGGGTCACTCAGATTTTCCATTTAAATACGCACCTTGTTATGTTACAATATCATATAATCTTTAATTCGGAGGTACATAGATAACACCCATCTGACTTTACAGCCTGCCTAACTTAACAACAATCTCTCAGCGAATATAAATCCTTAATTGGCAAAATTATAAAATAAAAAAGACGTTAGCATTACATTATTGCATATGTTTCTCCCCAAAATAGTAGTTAATTTTAATATTACACTTTGTTTGTCTTACTCTAGTGTATCGATATTAGTAAATGTTCCCTCGCCCCTAAAACCTTCTCAGCAAGAACTAGTCTTCCTACCGACACTGCAAAGATCTACGCTTTCTTCCTCTTGTTACCAAAAATCAAACGGAACTTCCATGAACAGAGTTTATGTCCAAGAACTTCCCACCTATTGAATGTTTCACTACAGACTACTGCATGGTCGTTTTCACGTCTAATGTATACAAATATCCATCAAGTCGTTCTGTTAGTTAATTATAGTTCTCAATCCTTTCATAATACTGTTCCATCATCCAAATAAAAGTCTCACTAACCCTTAGCCACGAGTGTCTTTTGGCCTTGATAATTGTTTATCCATTAGTATGAAAAAATTATCACGTGAATTCTACAATTACTTTTCTTCAGAAGAAAAAATGATGAAATACACTTCATTTAAACCATTTGAATCCAGAAAAATGTTTAACAAATTTTTAGATCGAATATCTGTTTTGGTGATGAGTATATCTCAATCCCAACGAAGTATTTTATAATACTGAAACCCGTTACCAGATAGATAACCATTTGGGTATACCAGTTTTGTTGTGCATGTTTTACAGGGGGGGGACCATAGATTGAAGCTCAGTCGAGCACTTACAATGAATATTACGATAGAGTAGAGAAAGACTAGTAACTTCTCTTCTGTAAAAAGTTCTTTGCAATGCTTGTAGGAAGACGAATACTTGCTGTGCATGTTTTACATGGGAAGTAAAGACTGGAGCTCAGTCGAGCACCTACAATGAATATAACGATAGAGTAGAGAAAGACTAGTAACTTCTCTTCTGTAAAAAGTTCTTTGCAATGCTTGTAGGAAGGCGAATACTTGCTGTGCATGTTTTACATGGGAAGTAAAGACTGGAGCTCAGTCGAGCACCTACAATGAATATTACGATAGAGTAGAGAAAGACTAGTAACTTCTCTTCTGTAAAAAGTTCTTTGTAATGCTTGTAGGAAGACGAATACTTGGTGAGCATGTTTTACAGGGGGAAGTAAAGACTGGAGCTCAGTCGAACACCTACCATGAAAACAACGATAGAGTAGGACACGTAACCTTTCTTCTGTGAGAAATAGAATTTAAGACGGGGAGGGGGAGACATCACTTACTAGATTTAAAATGTTCGCAGCAGCAGTAAATGTTGTTATTAATTATCGACTTTCGATTAGACAAAAGTTCAAATCAGCAGTTTCTGTCAACGAATCAGAATGCAAGGAATATTAATTTCCAAAATCTACAAAACTCCTATAACACTGCTTTTTCTCTCTTTTATATGTTCCTCTTTCAGAGACCACATACGTGCGTACGTTACAATCAAGCTTGAGGCCCCTTTTTGGGTCCCGAAAGGCTCTCGGCAACAGAACACATATAAAGAGGGACACCCAAGGATTACTGTACGCCAAGTGTAACATACACATACACACACCGGTCATTGAACACATGTACACACAAATCCAAAAACGCAAACATACTCTCACTAACGTTTTTCTCAAATAATAAAATTTATTAAAGAAACTAATTTGTAGAAACATATTTATGAAAAACTTAAATTAAAAATATTAAAAAATCAGTTTTAACAAACTAACATCTGACAACAAATACCAACTTACTTGCATAGAAATGTTAATTATTTTGCCACCAAGCAAACAATTAAAAAAAACCCTCTTCAAAAGAATGGCCCAAATAATATCTTAAACAACCAAAAATAAGCATGCCGAAATTTTAAAATTAAACAAAAACGCTTATACAGTATTAATAGTCAAATACCACACTCTAAAAACAGCTTCACAAATGATAAATATTTTAAAAATTGTCGGAATCGAGAACAAACGTAAAAAAAGTTTGACCTTAGATGACCTTATCATGGTTGAAGGGTCGTTAAACACTGACAAACAAAAAACAAACTCTCACTATCTCATTAAAGGCACACTTATATAAACACACATCTTCATGCTTATTCCATTAACATATACGTAAACGCACACGGTACCAGCCGAAACACACATGTGTACTTAATTAACCTTTACGGCTAAACCACTTTTCGTTCACCAGAACGTTCCTGGACATTTTAAAATCTCATTCTTCACGGACTCTTTACGTTTCGTATTCGTAAGTTTTCAATAAAAAATGCTTATTTTGTAGAGATAGACTTCTTCATTTGTTTTATATGCCATTCCCCTCTACAAGTTAGATTTGGAGGAATCTCGATGTTAGCATTACTTTCTAGAAAAAAATAGTTTCGAGGTTAATTTCAATATCATCACAAGATATCTATCATCACTTTCTTTCAGAAAAAATAAATGAAAGAAAGATGGAATCGTCTAAATTTAAACTATTTGAAACCAGAAAAATGTTTGACCAATTTTATGAGATCGAATATCTTTTCTAGTGATGAATAATGTCTGTAACTGAATCCGAACGAAAGATTTCGTATAATGAAGTTCAGATTATTTTGATGGTATAATTTATACACTTTTACAACCATTTTTCTCAATAGTGCGAATGTTTTCTGTTTCTAAAAGAAATCGACGATAAGGTTAGAACATCTCGACTCTGAAACTTCTAAGTCTTTTTTTCTAATCATCTCTTTCTTGGAGTTCATACATGAGATCCATTAATCTTTCTGCTTCTCGTAAAGTCGGTTGTCTATCGCTCCAAACACTTTCTCATAACTGACACTGTTCTCTATCTCACCAAACGTTCTAATAGTCCATGCATAGAGTACTGTTTTCATATTTGGGCTGGTGTATCTCTGCCCCATTTGATGATACTTTATACTGTACATAAACGTATCTATAATTTTGGGCGAGGAGGCACAGTTTATAACTATTCTTGCAGTTTCAGTTTCTTTGGTTTCATGTTTTTGTTTAACTTCTGTTGCAATTTCCATAGGGCTTGTTGGTGTTCGTAGTTTATGTGTGCTGGTTTCCGCATTCGAGGACTTTCTTTACGTTGTTTTTATCATTGCTATCCGTTTTATAGTCTCAGTTTTCCTATTGATTCGAATTTCTACTAGTTTTTTTTCAGTTTTTTTCGAATCTGTTCCTAGTGCTCCTACAATTATTTGTATTATATTGACTTTTTTATGTTCCATATTCCTTTCAATTTTCTGGCACGCTCCGTGTATTTGCTTCATTTTTCTTTTAGTCGATCTAATTCGGCATTTACAGATTCAATATTTTGACAGAAATAGATTATTATCATACTCATAATTGAAATTTCTCCATCCAGTCTATCCGGAAGATTGTTTGAGTTGTTTAATACTGACATTCTTAATTCCAAAGTCTTTCCTTTAAATTAAAAGTTGTGGATTAGCTCGCTTTCAAATTTGATCTATTCACAAGTGACGCTTTTAATCTATTTTTTTTGTTCTCATCAAAGTTGGTTTTTCAATTTTTCTTCCACGTTTGAAGATTTATTATTGACAGGTCTGAGCCGAAATTATAGCTTTATATTTTTATTCAATATTTTTACTTGTCAAATTTTCTGATATTTTCAGCTTTGTCACTTTTAGCAATTTAAATAAAGCTTTTTTTACTTTTATTTTTACACTGCAATGTGTACTTCTGTGTCCCATGCGACAGCAATTAAAATTTTTCATTTTATATGGAAAAAACATTTACCAATGCAATTTCTCGAAACCACAATACGGTTGAGGAGGCAAACTATTTTTCTTTGGTTGAACAAATTTAGTTGGTGAATTAATTTTCTTTTTATTACGGATTTTCTAATGTCACACAGCGCTTTTCTCAATGTATCTTTAATCTTGACGAACACTAATAAAACGTTGGCAGTCCTCTGCAATGTGTTGAAGCATAAAACCAGGTTCATTCTCTAATTTATTAAGAACCCTTCATCTTATTTAAGCATCCGTATTTAGTATTTAATATGTATATATATTGGTGAGCATAAGTGTGTGTGTATGTGTGCATACGTGGGTGTGTATAATCGGACTGACATATATATGTATGTATGGGTATAGGTACTTCGACTGATATTTTATATTGCAGCAAAAGGTGTATTTTCATGTCATTTTATTTTTATTTCGATTTTGATATTCATTTCTTGTGTACGTATACGTTGATGAATGCACATATTTATATGCCTAGGTGTACTTTATATATGTGTATGTATTTGTGTGTGTATGTATATATATATATATGTATATA
>OY744542.1:11373418-11413418 GCA_963556195.1 Sepiola atlantica
AAGCCTAACCATAAGCCTAAGCCTAAGCCTAAGCCTAAGCCTAAGCCTAACCCTAACCCTAACCCTAAGCCTAAGCCTAACCCGAACCCTAACCCTAACCCTAAGCCTAACCCTAACCCGAACCCTAACCCTAACCCTAAGCCTAAGCCTAACCCTAACCCTAACCCTAACCCTAAGCCTAACCCTAAGCCTAACCCTAACCCTAAGCCTAACCCTAAGCCTAACCCTAACCCTAACCCTAACCCGAACGATCCTTAATTTTACTTTTTTCCTTCCAGTCATTATGACTGTATTCGAGAAATAAAGGCATATCACAAGTTATATCACATTTTCGTTCGAAGAAAACTATTAGATAGTTTCTTATTAACAGAAATACATCAAACGTTTGTTATTATTCAAAATAGAATTAACGTTGATGGATTTCCCTTATTTGTATAAGGTATTTATTTATTTTTTATTTCTCGACTGTTAAAAAACCTCTTTGATAATTGCCTCAATTTAAAACGATTTCTCTTTCCCAGACATAGCACAGAAGAGATAACATGCAATATCACAACAGAAGAGATAACATGCAATATCACAACAGAAGAGATAACATGCAATATCACAACAGAAGAGATAACATGCAATATCACAACAGAAGAGATAACATGCAATATCACAACAGAAGAGATAACATGCAATATCACAACAGAAGAGATAACATGCAATATCACAACAGAAGAGATAACATGCAATATCACAACAGAAGAGATAACATGCAATATCACAACAGAAGAGATAACATGCAATATCACAACAGAAGAGATAACATGCAATATCACAACAGAAGAGATAACATGCAATATCACAACAGAGCTCAAACAGGTCACAATTAAGTTGTTTCGGTTTATTTGTTTACTAGCAGAACCGGTGTCTCGTTGTTGCCCGGGGTAATATAAAAGAATTATTTAACTTCAAAACAATAACAATTAACATATAGCTTCTGAAAAACAATCAGAAAAGGAATCCAATGTATAATTAAAATAAAAATCGATGAGAAATAAAACTTTAACATCGATTGAAACGAATTGAATGAAAATGGCGGGAAATAACCTATTGAGAATAAAGAATACTTCATAGAAATACACTAGGAAATATATGAGATAAACACTTTAATTTTATAGATTATTGAAAATAAAGCATTACGAAACAAAGGAATAAATATCAATTTACATATTTTTAGTATTATATATATACTTTCTTTTAATAGAGTAGCAAACTCTACCATCGCCAAAGTTAGCCAGTAACATCTGTCCATTGACTACTCTTATCTACGTATAAAAGTAATGAAAATATATATATCAACGAAAAATACGTCCTATAAACTAAAGGGGGACTAATTTTCTGCATCTTGATCACTTAGGAAGTGAAAACAAAAAGAAAACAAAAGCAACAAACGCTACTATCACCAATAAAAAAACAATTACACAAAAATACATCATATTATATATATATATATATATATATATATATATATATATATATAAAATATGAAACTAAAAGTAAACTTTTAGAGAATATAACCTATAGTGAAATAGTTTAAGCCCAATATACGAGATAGAGCAATTATAAAGATACATGAAAAAAGAGAGATAAGTATGTCCGAATGACAAATCTATTTCAACTTCGATTATTCAATGCAAGGTGTACTCGGTAAAAACATGTTTACTTTCTTTTATCTTTATATATTTTTCATTTATCTTCATATATATTTTTCATTTATCTTTATATATATATATATATATATATATATATATATATATATATATATATATATATATATACTAGAATGATACTCGTCTTAGGACGAGTAAAACTTATTCAGCGATTAGAACAGTTTTGCACAACTTTTATGTCGCATTATAAAGATTAAAGTCGACGCATAATGATACTTAACTTTATATCTAGAATCCCTATTCACCTTTTGATCAAAACATTATTCTATGATTTTTATTCGAAAACAATGTTAAATAATTTAGCCCCAAGCTTCATGAGTACTGAGACAATATTAAAATTCAGGTAATCTTGCTTAAGTAGTGTCAAATAATAATGGATCAAATTCAATAAAAATCTGAAATCGAACATCAGAACTTACGGCATCAAAAATAGCAACTCTAAGTAAGAAAATACTATGTAAGATTTTATCATTTTAAACCAAAGAAGTATTAAACTAATTTCAGGAAGTTACAAAAAAAAAAAAATTAGTCAGGAGAAATATTATTCATCATGAGGGAAAACGGTGGACAAGATAAGATTACACTTTGACGTTGTGATGGGAAGAGCAGATTCCGCCCAAATAAATGAGGATTAAACTTTCAATAATGTTGCGGGACTCAACCGAACAATTCAGACTTCAAACTATTTCTCAACAACCCATAAATTATCGTCAGCTATGTGTATTCGCTAAGTTTATCAAACATTCCTTTTTTTAATTAAAAAACATTTACTTTCTACCTTTTATTTAACTTAATAGCACACGTGTATGTCTCCGACGAATCAGAATAGACAAACCAACAACACATTTTTCACCCAACATACAACCCCAACTATTTTAACATTCTGGCATGAACACACTTAACCCATCTGCATCTAGAAAACAACCACCACTAAAGGCATTAAACATGAATCTCTATATAGCGATCAACCACCCATGCATAACACATTATTGTTACAGGGTCCAAAATAGAGTCTCTAATCTAATAAGTCTCCCACTGTAAACCAAGCTCCAGCTCCTGTCCCATCGCTGCAATGTTGCAGTAACGTGCTTGCTTTACAAGTAATTTCATACAATGTGCTCCGACGAACTTGCTGCAGCTCCAACGCAAATGCACCCAACCAATACGAAAATCAGCTAAATCACATCCCTTCTCTATAGAGGCCCCCAGATGCTGTATGCGTTTTACTCTAGTAGCTTCTTTTCTTAATATGCTAGCCTTTGGAATTCTCTCCCTGCTCCCTGTTCCCTGACTGTACTAACACGCAGACAATTAAATGTAATATAAAAACATCTTGCTGAACAACTCTTCACATAGAGTGCACCCTAAAAATCTGGCCCCTTATTCTCAGTAGCCCCTTTACGCCCCAGTTATCACGATGCCTTGTTTCGGTGAAATGAAGTATAAATAAATAAAAACATATCAATCTAAATCATGAAAAGAAAGAACAATTTACACTTCAAAACTTACAATAGAAAAACATTTTGCAAAAAACTATGAACCTTTAAAGTTCACGAAATTCATAGTTCTTCGTGTTACATATACCTCGTCTTTTAGGGGAACTCCAATGTCTCGTAAATCACAATCAAACAAAATATATCTTTATTATCAATGTAAATCAGAAATCATAACAGCGCAATTAACTCCTACCACATGTTGTTGACCCTTCCAGTGACTTAGGCGCCTGGTATTAAAGTTTCACAACAGCACGAATAAACGAAGAATATTATCGAATTTGAAGAAAGGATACTTTATTAAGATGTTGAAGTCGCTTTCTCTTCTGCTAGCGACGGAGGACATTCTAAACAACGGATCTCTAGTGCGCTTTGTCCCTTACTTTACAATCGACATTAAGTCATTTCTTTACACGTGCTGTCCGCTAAACCCTAACCCACGAACAGACTTACCTCCCTCGCTCCTTTTCTCTTTGAACCATGTTATGTCACGCTCGCTTACAGTCACAACATGTTGAGGTGAAATGGGAGTGCATACTCGCTGACCAGATAACCCCGATTTTCTTGTGTACATTTCAACGTATGGTTTGCTAATCCATAGAGCTAGACGAATGCGAACAATCACACCCTTTACTAGTTAATCTTTTTTTATTCAACAAAAAAATAAAATGTCTGCATTCAAAGTTCTTTCTTGAAATCGCAATTTTCCATGAAGTAAAAAGGTAATCTCTTTTTTTTTTGTTTATCAACGGCGGTTAACGCAAAAAGAAAATTAATTCCACTTATAAATGTGTGTGTATATTAGTCGTCCGCATTCTCGTATGTATGTGGATACGTGAGTATTGTTCCATTAAAAAATTGTTTTTTCTTTCGTTTGTTTTTACCTATTAATACTCTGATTCTTTTGCTATGCATCTTTCTTCTTTTTGCAATATAAAAATAAAAAATACTTACTTTTTTATGGGCATCTCTTTGAGCAAGGCATGAACGCACATGATTAAAATATGAAAAAACAAAACAAAACAAAAGATGATTATCGCAATAACAAAACCTTATTATTTAAAAGACCAAGGCAAAAGGTAGGATGAACACAGTCAGCAGAAAGAGATTTCCACAAGCCTGTAGTTTTGAGAGAGAAACTACTGGAATAGGAATCTGTATTATATCGATGTATCAAATAAGCGAATTTGTGAAGACTACTAAACCAACCAGTTAAACGAGCTGGAATTAAAAAAAAAACACTGAATAGATCAAATAATTCTCAAAGAACACATGCCATAATAATACTTATAGAAAAGACTGAGACTAGCAACATCACGCCTGTGAGAGAAAGGGTTAAGAGAATAAGAAAGAGTGGGCCCCATCAAATTACAGATACGCTTCTGAACCTTTTCAAGAACCCTAAAATGAAACAGAGATTTACCAGCCCAAATAGACAACAGTACTCCATACATAGTCTGATAGCTGATTTGGTGAGATAGAGAATAGCCTCAGGTGTGAGAAAGTGTTTGGAGCGATCGAGAGAACCGACTTTACAGGAAGCAGAAAAAAATATGGGTCTAATGTATGAATTCTGCGAAAGATTTGATGAGAAAGAATAACCAAGAAGTTTCAAAGTCGATTTGTCCTCTAGAACAGAGCCATCCATTAGAATCGCAGAAGGACAAAGGACATGCCTAAAATGGAAAGCATGGAGATACGGTATGAACAATTTTATAGATGTACTAAACCACCGGTGACCCGTTGAGTCAGTATTATATATATATATATATAGTATGCTATGAAAATATATTTATGGTAATTATATATATATATATATATATATATATATATATATATATAGTATCCTATGAAAATATATTTATGGTAATTATATATATATATATATATATATATAGTATCCTATGAAAATATATTTATGGTAATTATATATATATATATATATATATATATATATATATGTGCCGTCCCCCCCAAAAAAAAGACTCTCATTCGTTCACCAAAATCGAACTGATAACACCAAAAAAACAAGATGAGAACTAAAAGGAAAACAAAATGAAAGGTATTTTTATATATCTTTATTTGAAATTCAGTAATTCTGATGAAGAAGTATATCTTCGAAAGTTAAATTGAAAAAAAAAGTTAATAAAACTAAAATGCATTGTATGGCGTTCTAATTGCTTATTATTATTCTTAATAATTAATATTATATATATATATATATATATATATATATATATATATATATATTTATATATACTCATCTACCAACCTTTTCTGTCGTCTCATTTCCCCGTCTTCTTTTTTTCTGGTTATTCAAGGGTTTGCTAATCTTCTTCGTTCATTTTTTACTTATTCAGACCGTTTACACGTTGTAGCATCAGAAGAGGCCCGCAGGCAATAAAAAAATGTCGATGTTGTCGACATATTTGTGATCGCGGTGTAGATAAGTCGAGTGATAAGCCCCGACACACGCGACTTCCTCAACAGCTTTGATCTGTTAATATGTCGCAACACTAGAGACCATCGTAAATTGACTTGGCTTTACGAGCGCTTCTTCGTCGACACTATTTATGGAAATACATTGAGCCTGCTGTTGGCCTGTCAAGCCAGAAGAACACTCAATAAAATTTCCTGGTATATCCATGTTGGTTTTGAAAAAGGACATTTTATGAATTAACTATTACTTGTTCTTATTTATTGAATAATTACAGAAATGGCTAAGAGATAGAGAAAGAGAGGAAAGGGTGAAGAGAAAGAGAGGCAGTCACCCACTATTAAGTTAAGCGGCTTCCTGTTTATCATTCTAAATTAATATTTGAAGTAGCGAACTTTGCGAAGCGATAGCGAGCCGAAAAAAGCCAGGTAATTATGTTATAAAATTTAAACCAGACCGGTACGTATGCGCTCTGAGCATTAATAATATGAATGTGCAGGGGAAAACTCGTAAGTTAACGAACTTATTATGAATTATGGGATACGTATTCTAGGCCACCTGGTGAGTATAAGAGCAGATTATTTTTTATTTAGTTAACTTTACCATTTAGCTTGTCCCCTCCAAAGAAAAATTAAATTCAAAACGAATGCTATTCGTATTGCTTACTTTCG
This sequence comes from Sepiola atlantica, assembly GCA_963556195.1. Lineage (NCBI taxonomy): Eukaryota > Metazoa > Mollusca > Cephalopoda > Sepiida > Sepiolidae > Sepiola > Sepiola atlantica. The sequence continues at coordinate 11,379,738 of OY744542.1, forward strand.
TTATTTCTCATCTTTACATTAGTCACACACCGATGTTTTGTGAGCAAGAGCCCACTTTACCCATGGCATGTAACTGTGAAATCTATCTAGGAAAATATCACGGTATCCTTCCACGGGAATGACGTCGCATGACTTACGCTATCAACCAAGGTCAAACTGTGACCTCACATCATTCAGCGAGTTTGTCGTTCTTTCTTGGACCCCTTTTAAATAACCCGTTTTCTCTTTCCATTCTAGAATGATATACTTAATCTGACCGTTTGAAACACAAACACAACACTTCAGGTCGGAACATCTTTCTAATGTTGTTAATAAATAATAATATAATAAGGAGATGTAGTTTGCTTGAAGCATTGCGTGTAATGTGTATATAGAAGAATTACAATGCAAGAAGTGGAAATATTTCTAAGTTGAGAAGGACGACAAAAACAAGAAATAAAAAAGTAATAGTAAATATTACTTGATTAGTCTAAACATATACATCGTGATCCAATGTGTGTGACCGTGTTCCATGATATATTTCGAGAAAATACCTTTTTTATCAAATCGTAGATGTTTCAAATCTACATAAATCAGTGTTGACCGATAATATTGTTTTATGTTTATACTGTAGTAAATATCAATGTGACTTGCAAGTAAATATGATAAAATTAAATAAAAAAATACTTTATTTTATTTAAGTGAGGAAAAGGTTCTTGTTAAATTTATTCAAATTATTTATATAGCGGGGAGTACTGTAAATCTACGTACTAAGTGTGTTGCTCTAATAATAATATGTAAGTAACGTAAAATCGCGATTTTGACCGGCTTTTCCCGATGAACATAAAACAGTTTTATAACTACACATAAAATAATCGTTAATTCAAAAATATTTGCATCAACAGAAAATATTTCTATCTTGCTTCTTTTCGATAAACATTTAAAATACAAAATGGTCTGAAAACTACAAATCCAATAATCGTTACAACAAAATATGTACATGAACGTAACTTTTTCGATGAACTTTGAATTACAATATATTTGTTTAAGAATTCATTTTTGAGAGGGTAATATTTTAGCCTGTTTCTCCACGCAGTAAACAAAAAATACATTTTACAGTGTATTTTAGTTCAACTTTGAAAAAAGAAAGAAAATGATTAAAGATTCTAAAAAAACGACAGTCGATGTGTTGTGTACCGGAAATAAAAAGTAAAAGCAAAGAATTATAAAAAAATCTTTAAAGAAAAAAAGGTGGGAGTTAAATCAATAATCTACTAGAAGAAATATTGTTCTCCAGTGCTGAAAAGAAATACAACAAGAAATATATAAAGTTAACAAGTTTATTTATTTACAGAAAGTACCGAAGTAATGGGTTGCTAGAGACGTCTTATGGATTAGCCGTAAGAAATAGGACAACTTCTACAATTAAGTACAGAATATTAAACAGTTGAGAACCAGGAATCAAAAAGAAAACTAAATAAAATAACAAATAATTTATAGCAAACGCAAAAGAATGAACTTCTTTATCGGTCTATATTATTTTAACGTATTTTTATTTCGGTGAAAGCTGTCTTATCGACACACGAAAAACAAGAATGGCCGTCGATATCTTCGCTCAATTTCGCTAAACTTAGGCGATGTCGTATAGTTCGACGAAGGTTTTTAGTGATGATGGTTTTGGGCTCTTATCAATCGAACTTATAGTTAATTGTAGGATAATTTTTATTGAAACTGTTGATTTGTGTTCAATTGGGAGTCGATACTTAAAAACAACACTCGTTGCTGCTGTTTCACATAAAGCCCAGCTTATTACAGATATTTACGTATTTGTGAAATGAATAAGAATTAGAACATTAATTTGGAGTGTATAGTTTTGTCATTTTGTTTTATGGTAATCAATTAAATCGGGGCTAACTTAATGCCAAAATCAATCAGTTTGTTAAAGGTGTTATGTTTCAATTTCATGATATCTTCAAATATTTAATAGATTACTTCATTTTGTAATTATATATTTTGTAAATATATCAGATTGTATGAGGTTCGATAAAGTTTAAATATTAAGCGAGATTTTTATCAGCTCTGATAGAATATTGGATTGGACCTCGTTGTTCATATACAGTGTTGAAGAAAGGCTTATTTGATTATTTCTTTTAAATGTTATATATATATATATATATATATATATATATATATATATATATATATATATATATATATAATGGCTGACGGAAAAAGAGCATGCTACCATCGTGGATTAAATAAAATGTTCCGTCGAAATTCTGTCTAGATTCCCGGTTCGACAGAGATATTCCCGAGTTCGAATAGATACACTTGAAAAAGGCCGGAGATTACAGCGGCCGAAACGTTGTGATGATAACACTGCATATATATATATATATATATATATATATATATATATATATATATATATATATTACTCGTGAAGTTATAAACACAAGCGACATGTACCTTTAAGTCGCGTTAAATATTCATTTATTTTCAGCGCATTTTGTGTTTACTGATATATCTCCGAGAGTACAATGGCAAAAACGGCTGTCTGACGAGTGTTACGTCAGTAGATAGTCTTGGACTGTTTGTAAAAATTCTCTGCAAAATTCTTATTACTCATTAAGTTATAAACAAAAGCGATATATAGATCTATAAACAAGCCAAATAATATTATAAATGTGTTGAATTTTCTTTTCCTTGATAATTGTTTGTGACCAACGAGCAACCTGCACTGTAATGTGGTTCGTCGATTCACTGTCTTCCGTGATCTAAGAAAACAGTCTAAGGAAGAAGAATGAACGTCGGATGAATATCCGACATAAACGAATTACGAACTATGAGAGACGGTCAGCGGGAAAGCCGAATACATTCAAGAATATATAGCCTTAAAACGGTAGTGTTGTAATAGAATATTCTTTTTTACTATATGGACTTAGCATATATAGAGTCATCACATGACTTTTCCACGACTATTAGTAATATCTTACTAATATCTGTATCTATTTTTGTACGGTTGTTGTTCAATTGCGCAATGATATCTGCACCCCGACATTCCGCCTCACCCCAACCGCAAAATGCCATGGTTTTTCTTTTTAATATTATTTTTTGCCGTATCGATTCTAGTGTAGTTAGTAGCCGGGGAATGAAGCATAGGTCACACGATTTGGGTACATAATGAAAACAACAGACAGATATATACATTGTACATATAACTTGCTAAACACAGGTGTGTACGTGTGCATGTTGTGTGTGTCGTTGGGGCTCCGTCGTTAGGGTTTCTACTTCTGAGCTAAGCTTCCCTTCTCTCTACTCCAGGATATCACTCTGAGGTATCTCGTCGATCTGCCCGTCGTAATCATTCATTGTCGTCCACTCGGGCTCATCTCCCAGCGTTCTCCTCGAACAACTCTCAGCAACAGCCAGTGTGCTCGAAATATATCCACTCTCAAGCGGCAACTGTCTCTAAGCTTACTAGCGGAACTAGTCACATCCGTCTGTTCTCCACCTCACCCTCAGTTTACTTCAACCGGAACAAAGTACTTCCTCCCGGATACTCTATCTTGACCCTTCCCATGGCGAACTGTAAATGGCGTCGCTTTTTCTGTGAAGCATAATGTGTCTATTACTTTCATATTGCCATTTATTTCCTAGCTAATATTTTCCGGTGGTCCCGGTAGTGGAGGGAGCAGTTTATAGTATCAAACAATCAACGTTATCGTTTTTTATACACAGTTTTTGTTGTTTTGTCCACTCGGTAACTACCTTGTCTATTGTACTGCTTTATCAAGGATATATAAATAAAGTCGATTTAACCTATAGATTGGACTCAAGCAGGTACTACCACTTCTCGGGATCAGTGTAGACCTGGGAGTAATGGCAAATACGGGGTGGCTCCACACCCCATAAAGCTCACAGATTAAGGACATGGTTGGGGTAGACAAAGTATAAGGAGATGATAGGATTGGAAATTAAGGTAGGCTAAGTAAAAAATATATATATAAAAAGTAGAAAGAGCCGAGAATAATTTCGGGATGGTCGGGTGGGTGGGTGTGGTATAATGAACTTGCTTAACACTTTTTGTGGATTTTTATTTTCTACAATTCGTGTCTGTTTTGGTCTACCGCTTATTTCTGCTTCAGTCAGAGTGTCCTGTTTTAGGGAGTTGGATTTTCCACCCATTAAAAAGCGACATTTTGTTTAATTCTGCCCTTGTAAAGAGGAAAGTAAATAGGAATACGACCTTTTACTCAGAAAATGAATGTAGCGATTCCAAATTTTGTTGCTCCATCATCATCATCATTATCATCATAACCACCACCATCACCACCACCACCACCATCACCACCACCACAACGTTCTACCACCAATCGCTAGCAATGGTTTATTATTCCTGATAAAAATCGGTGGTTTATTCCTGAAGTTTGGATGAGGGCAAGGCTCTTCAGATTTCCAGTATTCTTTGTTCCATTCCTACTACATTTAGCCTTAGTGTTCTCGCACCAGCTGTATTTTCCCTGAGATCTTGGGGTACTAATAATTGTCTTGGTGTTGCTTTAAAGGGCTGAAAAGAAATACGACAAGAAATATGTAAAGTTAACAAGTTTATGTATTTACAGAAAGTACAGAAGTAATGGGTTGCCAGAGACTTCTTATTGATTAGGCGTAAGAAATAAGACAACTTCTACAATTAACTCCCCGACATCATGAATAGTGATAACGATAGTAACAAACCGAGTCACATGACAGCATGTAAAATGGACGTTAAACCGAATATGGTGGTGATAAAGAGTAAGTAGATAAAGTTAACAAGAATATGTATTTACAGAAAGTACAGAAGTAATGGGTTACCAGAGAGTGCTTCTGGCTCGGTCAAAGCGACTCTGTCTGTCACCACCATTATCACTATTCGTAGTGTCGGAAAAAGTTCATGTAGTGACACAATAGGATAGACACCCCGATAACGATTCTGTAATTAAAAAAAAGTAATTTTCTTCTTTATTTTCGTTATTTATTTATTTACATCATCCTCTTACTCTCTGTCTCTTTCTCTCCCTCTCTCTTATGCTTCTACTGCTACAACCACTACTACAACAACTACTACCACCACCACTACTACTACTACTACTACTACTACTACTACTACTACTACTACATTAGCCTTCTGTTAGAGATATCTCCAATTTTCCTCTTTCTGTTTCTTTGTCATATTACCCTTCTTGCCGTTCTTCTATTGATTTTAGACGAGTCCGATCGTCGCAACGAGATACATTTTTCCTCAGTCAGTGTGTCACGCTTTACTTTAAAATAGCATTTTGAGATGCGTCCACTCATACGAGGCAATGTTCAGTCGCCAGTCCGTCGCGCTGTTACGCTTAAATAAGCATTTTCATTGCTAAAAAGGCGGCTTCATTGGTTGCATCTTGTTAAAGTTTTTTTTCTATCTATCCTTTGCTTGTTCTGTTTCTTCTTCTTCTTCTTCTTCTTCTTCTTTTTCTCCTTCTTCTTCTTCTTCTTCTTCTTCTTCTTCTTCTTCTCCTTCTTCTCCTTCTTCTCTGGCTTTAATTCTTCTTCTCCTTCTTCTTCTTCTTCTTCTTCTTCTTCCTCTTCTTCTTCTTCTTCTTCTTCTTCTTCTTCCTCTTCTTCTTCTTCTTCTTCTTCTTCTTCTTCTTCTTCTTCTTCTCCTTCTTCTCCTTCTTCTTTGTTTCCATCACAACTTGCCTTCTTCATATTCCTTTCATAGATTGTTACTCTCTCCTCCTTTCTTTTCTCATCTGCTCTTCTTTTACTTTTTCTTTCTTATTATTTCTCTACTTCCGCCTCTTTTTAATTTTCTATTTATTTTTCTGTTCTTTTTCTTTGTCTTCTTTTTTCTTTCTTCCTTCTTCTTGTTTTATTTTCTTTTTCTTCTTCTTGTGTTTGTCATCGTCCTCTTTTTCTTCCTCTTTGTTTTCTTTTTTTTCTTCTTGTATTTTTTATCCTTTTCTTTTTTATGTATTTTCTCCCTCACCCTTCTCTTCTTCTTCTTCTTCTTCTTCTTCTTCTTCTTCTTCTTCTTCTTCTTCTTCTTCTTCTTCTTCTTTCATTCCGCATTAGTTGTTATTAAATCATTGATTCATTCGCCTCGCTTTTCCCGTTCGATTACTTTGCTTCAAATTGAGTTATTTACAAAAGAAAACAAAAACAACAAAAACAAAACAAAATGGCTACCACCATACACCAGCGGCAAGTGAGTACAGCGAAAAGAAAGAAAAGAAAGGAAAAAATAAATCACTAAAACGGAGCAAAGGAAATCTAAAACACGCCATGGTGACCCGAACACAGCCGGTCAATCACGTGATTCTCCGCAGCAATAACGGGATCTCCGAGGTTAATTAATTAAAAATGCTTGTACGCTCGCAATTTGAGCCGCGCCGGACATTTGACTCAGAGTTAAGACCCAATAACATATAATACTGACAAAATTATATTTTGGCGGGATCTTGTAAATGCATCCTTGCATTTCTTTTTAAAGGCTTTGTCAGTCGAACTTTTTATTAGAGTTTAGCATGGACTGAAAGGCATATCATTGCTTGCAACAAAACGGTCGTCAAACGAATGGAAACCAACGCCTTTTTAAAAACAACAAGGATAAGTTTATTTGAGTGACCTACACCGTTGGGTGTAGGTTGCCGAAAGTTAAGAGAATGTCACAGTGAAAGAAGTAACAAAATAAGAATGTCTGGTTAGCTGCCGAATCTCTTCTTGGAGCAATATATAGTCAGTGAAGATAGCTTTGCTGACCCTTACCCCAATCTTCCAAAATGTGGCAGCTGTCGCCTTAGTAACCCGTCGATAGATTCAGTGATCCTGTGTGATATTACGAACGGTCATCTGTATATCTTGCAGGACGGAATCCATATTGCTTACCACTGTATACGCTTCTGGTCGAAATATCATTTTCGTCGGTTTATCACAATTTTACATAGCAACTACACCCGCCGTTGATGACTCATGTAAACTCTGTCTTCTAGTCATGAACCCTATATTACCACTTTTATAATGTACATTCAGAAAAAAAATCCATTCTTCTTTATTTACGTTATTTATGTATTCACGTCACCATGTTATCCTCCTTTTCTTATATTGCTACTACTGTAACGTAATTGGGTGTTCTTCGATCCCAGACTGCAAAAGAATGTCCTGTTCTGGTGACACGTCACAAATTGCTCTGTGGATATTTCCTCTTTCAATTTCTGTTTTTTCTTTCTTTCTGTAATTGTAAAAAAAAACAGCTCTTCTTTATTTACGCCATTTTGTTTTTATGGAAATCGCTTCAGACAAGGCATGAAGCCACTTGATGTAAGGAGATAAAAAATTACCACTTCAATGTTAAAAACTAGCCAACGGTAAGTGTAAGATAGATAGATTCCAACCCAGAAAACAGCAATCCTCTTCCCTTTGTCAGAAACATCGCTCATGGAATATGAGGACTAAAGGTCAAAATAAAGGAAGCGATAGTTATTTATGTACGTCATCCGTTTACTCCCTTTCGCTTTCGCTTTCGCTTCTGCGAACACTACGTAACGTTTTTGTTTTTCGTCTATATTTACGTCATTTATTTTTTGCTTCATTGTTTAAAACATCTAGGAAGGCTATTTGATCACGTGTTTCCTCCTCTTCACTTTAGATCTACCGCCTACGCTCACTAATGCATGTCACTTTTGAACTGTGACCTTTGGTGACAGTCTATTTTTTCTCTGTCTTTTGAGATGGAATGGTGGCTCGAAGATCAGCAGAAATATAAAATAAGTTACTATTTGAGAATACCAGTTGCAGAACATTTTGAAGAAGTGGCTGTGCAAAAAAGTCACTTTATCTAATAATATTGTAAAAATAGTATCCATCTTTTCCCGGTCAAGACATCGCTGAAATAGTCCAGTAGACTAAACCGTAAAAGGTTGAGAAAGAAACTAGGAAAGGAGGAGGAAAAAACTCTTAATAAAGATCAGTCCTTGTATACTTGACTCCTCACGAGGGCAAAGTAAGACACAAGAGTTAGATACAAAGTCGGTTGTTTCTGTGAAGAATATACAGCTCCCGAAAAGGGGCACGCTTTATTGGGAGACATTTTTTATACCTCAGCTTAGAGTATTTCTCCTTCACTGACGGAGGACCGTAACGATGAAGCGTGGCATCAGAACAGATACTATACTTTGCTCCTAGCCAAACATCCAAAATAAGACCGGTTATTCTCTGCTTATTCCTGCAGTGATTCTGGTCTTCTTTGATGTCTACTTGCCATTGAACTTAAAAATGGCGTTCGTAATTGCGCAACACTTGTTCCATATTAAACTGCTCATTACTGGGAGAGTATCCATTAAATCAGCTTTATTGTGTAAATATAGGGTCAGTACGGTAAATTTCCACGTAAAGTTTACAATTAAGTAGACTGAAATTTTCCAAGTAGAAGTCGGGAGAGTTACGTGTTCAGGCAGTGACGTCGCAGAGACAGGAAACCGCTAAGCGTACGTAGCAAATGAGCCGGGAACTTTTCTCTCTTTCGATTGAACCGGCAGATTTATTTACCTCCACAGGAGGTTAGGCACAAGGCGAGTTTTATCTTACTCCCACAAGGTAAGATGTGACCAAAGGTCGGGTCGGGAAAGTGGGACTTGAAAAGTCAGCGCCCGAGAACGTGAGCACTCTGGCCATTAAAAATTGCCTGGGCAGCCCCGTCGGCATTCTCCGGTAGGGGCGCCTCAGGCAGTAAGCAATACACTTACTCCTCCCCAAAGAGAGGAGGCATAGCCTGGGAGGGTAGACCCCCTAGAACTGCACAGGACAGACTCATATACCGGCGTAAATCAAGCCCCGAAGGACAAGGCAATACCAGTCTATGGGGTGCAGTATCCATCGGAAGAGATACTACACTTTGATAGATGTTTTGGGACGAGATCCCACTTCACACATGGCCGATCGTTGTCAAATCTATCAAGGAGCTTATCACGTTACCTTTAAACGGAAGAGGTGGACGCAGTTGAGTTTGGATAGAGGTGTTCATCCCCATGATTGGACGGGGTGTTTTTTTTTAAGATATACGTGTATGCTTTAAAGAGAAAATAAACCCCAAAGTGATTTTGTAAATCCAATTGTATTAGTGATTTTTTTTTAATTAATTACGTTTATGAAAGTTGATATTGAGAAGAAGATTGGAACTTCGGCTGCCACCTCACCGTTGCGACTACAAAAATTCGACCAACTGATTCTGCCGACACTGTGGAGATTTAAGAACACCTCAGCTATGTTGCAGACCACTCTACAGAGCTGGGTATCTTACTGGAACCGTGTGCTGGTTGTCGATTGAAAATTTGGCGTGTCTCGTTATCGTTCAGATGTGAGTAATTATTATTTTATTTATTTTTTAATGATATTTCACCGCAAACAAGGCAGGACGCCACTGTAGACGTAAGAGACTACTGAGAATAAGGGAGTAGGTTTAGGGTGTCATTCAAAGTTGGGAGCTGTGCAACGAGATGCCTGTTTACATTAGTTTTAAATTTCTGCATGTCGGTACTGTCGGGGAAACTGGGAGCAGGGAGGGAGTTCTAGAAGCTAGCAGCACGAGGAAAGAAACTATTAGAGTAGAAGGCTTTCCGACATCTGGGGACCTCCACAGTGAATGGATGGGATTTAGCTGATTGTCGAGTTGGTCTAGTGAATTTACGTCGAGAGGGCACCAGAGTATCAAGTTCATCGCAACACAATCCATTGAAGTATTTGTAAAACAAATGATGCTACATTGCGGCGATGGGACAGGGACTGGAGCTTGGTTGACAGTTAAGGACCTATTAAGGTGGCAACTCTTTTTTGGACCTTGTCAAGGAGGTAGAGAGTAGTAGATGATGCACCAGCCCAGATGTGGCAACAATACTGCATGGGCGGATGGTGGCGTTGTAGAGATACAGGATAATGTCAGGTGTGAGAAGTTTACTAGCACGGTAAAGGGAGCTCACCTTCTTTGCTGCAGCCTTGACAATGTTTTCAATGTATTTATTCCAATTCATGTTACCTGTGAAGGTTAGGCCGAGGAGTTTGAATGTTGAACTCTCAAGTAGGGTGTTATTTGCCATGAAAATCGGTGGTTAGAGAGATTCCTTGTAGTTATTGAAAGAATCGGAATCGGGAATTAAGAACAGAAACAGTAATTATATCGGAATTGACAAATTTAAAACAGAATCGGTAAATGTATCGGAATCAAGAATTTATACAGAATCGGTAATTGTATCGGAATCGGCAGTTTAGAACAAAATGAGTAATTGTATCGGAGTCGGGAATTTTGAACAGAATTGGTAATTTTATCGGAATCAGGAACTTAGAACAGAATGGGTAATTGTATCGGAACTGGGAATTTAGAATAGAATCTGCAATTGTATCGAAATCGGTAATTTAAAATAGAATCGATAATTGTATCGAAATCGGGAATTTAGAACAGAATCAGTAATTGCATCGAATTCAGAAATTTAGCACAATATCGGTAATTGTATCAGAATCGGTAATTTAGAACAAAATCAGCAATTGTATCGGAATTCAGAATTAGGAATTCAGAACGGAATCAGTAATTGTATCGGAATCGGGAATTTAAAGCAAAATCAGTAATTGTATCGGAATCGAGAATTTAAAACAAACTCGGTAATTGTATCGGAATCGGGAATTTAGAATACAATGGGTAATTGTATCGGAATCAGGAATTTGGAACAGAATCGGTAATTGTATCGGAATCGGGAATTCAGAACAAAATTAGTAATTGTATCGGAATCGGGAATTTAGAACATAATCGGTAATTGTATCGGAATCGGGAATTTGGAACAGAATCGGTAATTGTATCAGAATCGGGAATTTAGAACAGAATTGGTAATTGTATCAGAATCAGGAATTTAGAATACAATGGGTAATTGTATCGGAATCGGGAATTTAGAACATAATCGGTAATTGTATCGGAATCAGGAATTCAGAACAGAATCACTAATTGTATCGGAATCGGGAATTTAGAACAGAATTGGTACTTACATCGAAATCGGGAATTTAGAACATAATCGGTAATTGTAATGATAATCGGGGAAAATATTGAAATCGTCCCATCACCACTGATGACGGAAATGGGTACGTGGGTAGTGACAGCTATTAATGTATTGAAACGGATACTTCAAATAATTAAAACATGTTGATTTAACTTTGTATTGTCATTCAACAATGTCTTTTTTTTTTTAAATTTCAAATAATCACTTAGAATAATTTTAAAATCCAGTTATGCCTTCGCGTTTTGTGATTCTCCGCGTATGGTTTTAATCACCGTTGACCTGATTATTTTAAACTCGATGTGAACGAGGCAAATCATTTCGCCGAAGACTTCGGTTTACGTAAAAAGGAAAAAGAAAGAAAGAATATAAAAAAACACACACTTAATTAATTTGCGAAAAAGAAATAATTTTGTATTTTTAAAATAAACATTCAAACGAGAATACGATGCGATCTTTTCTCAATTTTCCCACATCAGCAAAACACGAGGAAAACAGAAAATCAACAGTTGGTCTATCAGCGGTCATGGTTCTCGTGGCCAACCGGTAACTCTCCTGACTTGCGAATCAGTGGCGATTTGTAGTCGGAGTTCGCGCCCGTCGACCGTCCGGAATTAACCTCCATGTACTGCAGATTGCGTAAGCATGAAACATCGACGTCTGTTGGTAATAAATAATTAATATTTATTAATAAATAATTAATATTTATTAATAAATATTATTGAATAGCCCGCTTTACTAAGGCTGAGTACTCTGAGTGAATTTAATAACAAGCAGTACTACTAGCTTCATTGCGAGTTCCAATACGATTTGTTGTTGTTGATCACTCTTCGCCGCTTGCTGTGAATACTAGCCGACTTGGTATTTACAAAAGTAAATTCCTCCTAACTTCTAAGCTAATTTCTGGTGGCCAACCGGTAACTCTTCTGACTTGCGAATCAGTGACGATTTGTAGTCTAAGTTCGCGGTCGTCGACCGCCGGGAAATAGTTTCCTGCACTGAAGATTGCGTAAGCATGAAACATCGATATCTGCAGGTAATAAAATAATTAATTAATATATATATATATATATATATATATATATATATATATATATAGGATCATTAAACTATGGTCCGCGGACTGGATCAGGCCCGTGATGTAAGCCCATCAGGCCCGCCGAAGCTAATTAACATTTTATTATTTAGAATAGTAGATGTGCAGGCGCTATCTTCCTTAAATTTTCAATAATTGTATAGAATAACTCCCGTCTCGAATTGTCTCCTAACCCAAACATTAACCCTAACCAAGGAAAATAGGCAGAAAATGACACTAAAAAGTCGTAATTTAAAATTTAAATATTTAGAAAACTAATTTTATTTAAATAAAATATTCGTTTTGAATGGCACAACATGCGTAGGAATATGTCCCGTTATATCCGCTTTTTTCGATAACCGTTAAAAATAATTCTGCGTTTTCGCAACAGCCGTTTACCATTGAGTGTGCTCTATAAACAGTTTTTTTCTGGAATTTAAGTGGTAATAAGCCTCTTTAGAATTCCAGTATTATCCGTGATGCCATTACAGTAGACGTCTGAATGAAAAACAAGAAACCGGTTTCGAGCCCTGTCTGAAGACGGGAGTGATTCTATAAAAATGGCAAGTTTTTTTGCTTATTATAATGCCTGTTAATTCCGTACTATCTCCAATCTCTTCCCGGCTTGTGGTAACTACGTTTTTTTGTAAAACTTTGTAGTAAACAAATCACTTAATTGTCTTTGGGGTTTTTTGTGTGCATTACATGCCACTCCCCCATGGAATGGTGAATTTAGTGCTTCATCTTTTTTCTCATAGCTTTGTTTATGGCTTACAAGTATTAAACAGAATGATAAAGGGACCGGCGTTCGTCATTTTTTGACCTATGGAACTACACGTCTGTAGAACACATCACCACAGGGCTGTTTCCTAGCTGGCTACAACATGGCCGTTTTCAAGACCAATGTTAACAAATTGTTACCGAGTCATCCTCTTCAATACTCAAATCCTGACTAGTTTTACTCTTCGTCTCTAATCCTCTCAAGAGGTTGTCTCATCGTCCATCTGCCAACTTCATTAACCATGATCCTCGAGTTGCCTTTGATCCTTAATAAACGTTGTCTTATTAGTACAAAACTTTATTTAATTAAACCTACCAACACACATAGATCGAATTGCCAGATCAGATTTTTATAATAGGTAAGATAAGGCAAATATAGTTTATAGAATGTAGAAATCGGTTTCGATAAACAAATAGTAACCTAACGAACAGGAAGTCGCCTTCCGGAAGTGACGTAGAATAAGACACGTGGCAGAAGAGAACATAGTCTAGAATCAGATAACCAGGCCTTCCTGTATTTTATGCATGCATTTTCATTGGTCAGCCACGCTTAAGTTTGAACTAGAATTTTGTCGATCTTCCTAGCTTCATTTTGAAATATAATTTCCATTGGTCAGCTAGATTATCATGTGAAAAGGCATTTTTATTTCGTATATCAGTTTGACTTTTAAATACATTCTTCTTTTGTCTGTCAGGCTTAAGTTATAAATAGCTTTTATGTCGATGAGTCAGACTAAAATTTGAAATAGAACTTTGCTTGTTCTGTCAACCTTCTTTTGTGAGTAACATTTCAGTTAGACTGTCATGTTAAAGTTTGAAACAACATTTTTGTTGGTCTGTCATGTTAAAGTTTGAAATGCATTTCATCGATCTTGTATGTAAAAGTGTTAAATAGCTTTTCCTTTGGTCTGTCATGTAAAGTTTGAAATAGCATTTTATTTGTCTTTTTATGTTAAATTGTTAAATAGCTTTTTTTTTGGTCTGTCATGTAAAGTTTAAAATAGTATTTTATTGGTCTTTTTATGTAAAAGTGTTAAATAGCTTTTCCTTTGGTCTGTCATGTAAATTTTGAAATAGCATTTTATTTGTCTTTTTATGTTAAAGTGTTAAATAGCTTTTTCTTTGGTCTTTCATGTAAAGTTTTAAATAGTATTTTTTTTGGTCTGTCATATTTAAGTTTGAAATATAATATTGCTTGTTCTGTCATGTAAAAGTTTGAAATAGCATTTTCCTTTGGTATGTTATGTTAAAGTTTTAAATAGTATTTTCCTTGGTCTGTCATATTTAAGTTTGAAATATAATATTGCTTGTTCTGTCATGTAAAAGTTTGAAATAGCATTTTCCTTTGGTATGTTATGTTAAATTTTAAATAGTATTTTCCTTAGATTCTTGGTCTGTCATGTTAAAATTTAAAATAGCATTTTTCTTTGTCAGTTATGTAAAAGTTTGAAATAACATTATCCTTGGTCTGTCATGTTTTAGTTTCAAATAACAGGTTCGTGGGTCTGTCAGACAAAATGTTTATTGGTTTGTGACTCTTAGATATAAAATAGTATTTTTGTCGGTATCTTATGATTAGATTTTTAATAACATTTTTGTCCGTTTGTAACGTTTACATTTGATGTAGTATATTAGTTGGTCTGTCACGCAAAAAACACATTTTTATTCGTCTGTCAAGCTTAAGTTTAAAATAGTATTTTCGTTTGTCTGTCATGCTTACGTTTGTATTAGCATTTTAATTTGTCTGTCACGTTTACATCGGAAATAGTATTTACATCACTATCTAATACTTATGTGCGAAAAACATTTTTATATGTCTGTCACGCTTTAGTTTAAAATAGTATTTTCGCTTGTCTGTCGGACGAAAGTCTGAAATAGAATTTTAATCAGTCTGTTTCACTTTAATTTGAAATAGCATTTTGCTTATCTGTCACGCTTCAATTTTAAATAGCGTTTTTGTCGGTCTGTCACGCATAAGTTCGGACATGCATTGTCGGCGCTAAACACGTAGATAGAACAGACGCATGTGAAAATGTTCTTAACTTAATAAGCTAATGGCGAATCTTGACAAAAGTGAATTCATGTGTTTTCTTCTCAACTCGTTGGGGCACGCTTACATTTTAAATAGAATTTTCGTAGGTCTGTCACAATATGTGAAATATTTGTCATGCTTACGCTTAAATTAGTTTCATCGTTGGTTTGTCGCACTAAAGTTTGAAGTAGCATCTTAATTAGTCTGTCACGCATTAATTTGACATAATATTTTCGTCGGCATCTCATGATTGTGTTTGCAATAACACTTCAATTAGTCTGTCACGCTAAAATCTGGAATAGTATTTTCGTCAGTCTGTCATACTGAACTACTTATTTAACTAATGAGTCATCACTTATCAAAACGAAACGCGGTGCTTTTTTCCTTTCGCACCGACATGTTAGCCTTCTCTTTAAAAAATAGCTAACAAAATGTATAAACTTTGTTATGTACTTACGTGGTAGCTGAAAACAAGACTGTACACCAAAAAATTACGCAAATTTATTCAGTATTTACTGAATTAAAAAAAAAAACACGATTTTGTATATACAATAATTTGTAAGAAAAAATGAGTTATGTCCCTTGCCCAATCAGAAACCGAAACTGGTTAAAAAATGTCGCCGATAGATGAGATCGTTTTTTTAAATTTTAATTTAATAAATATTGGAGGAATTTGCGTAATTTTTGGTGTACAGTCTTTTTTAAGCTACCACGTAAGTACATTGCAAAGTTTATACATTTCTTTAGCTATCTTCATATCAGAGCGAAAGTAAAGAAGCAACGGAACGCCATTCAAAAATAAGAATTGAAGAAACAGAGGGTGTTAAGGTAAAGCTTATATTTTAAATAGCATTTTCCTTGGTATGTCATGCTTAAATTTTAAATAACAATTTCCTTGGTCTGACCTGCTTAAATTTTAAATAGCATTCAAATTTTCTTTTGCTTTCTCCGTACCAAAGACCAGGCGCACCAAAGTTTCTTTCCCAGAGCGTCCTGTCTGTGAAACAAAATACCACGAAACTGTTTCCCAGCCGAATACAATATGGTCGTCTTCAAGTCTAATGTAAACAAATACTTGTTGAGTTGTCTTCTTTGATAATAACTTCGTCTTAAGAAATCTTCTGCTCATCCTACAATTGTTACCAAACCATCGCATGGTGGCACACAACGTCCAACCGACGATCTCTAAGCCTTATCCTCGGGTGGTCTCTGGGCCTTGATAAACAGTGATCCATTAGAAACAGAATTGGTCTATCTCGCTAAAATTTGAAATAATATTTGGTAGGTACTTCATGTTTATTTCTTTAAAAATATTTTAATTGGTTTGTTACGCTTACGTTTAAAATAGTATTTTTTTATGGAGATCTCTCCAGACAAGGCATGAAGCCACTTCATGTAAAGAGCTAACAAATATGATTATCGCAAAGACAGGAGATGCCTATTGGCCTTTGTCTTGGAAATACCAAGATTATAGATAAGAGGAAAACAGTCAGCAGGAAGAGAGTTCTACTCTCAGCTACTGAAATAGGAAGTTGTATTACAATGATGTATCAAAACAGCGAATTGATGGAGACCACTAGACCAACAAGTCAAACGAGCTGGAACAAAAGAAGCGGGGACTAGATTACATAATTCTAAAGAACACATGCCATAATAGTATTTATAGAAAAGACTGAGACTAGCAACATCGCGTCTGTGAGAGGGAAGAAGAAAGGGTAGGACCAATCAAATTACATATACTGCACCTTATCAAGAACCCTCAAATGGGACAAAGATTTACCAGCCCAAATATGACAACAGTAATCCATACATGACCTGATTGTGGATTTGTAGAGATAGAGAATAGCTTCATGTGTGAGAAAGTGTTTGGAGCGATAGAGAGAACGACTTTACGAGAAGCAGAAAAAGCAATGGATCTAATATATAAACTTAAAGATAGATTTGATGAGAGAGAAATACCAAGGAGTTTCAGAGTCGATTTCTCCTCAAGAGCAGAGCTATCCATGAGTATCTCAGGAAGAAACGTGACAGGCCTAAGATGTTCATTGATTTATCGGATGGGAGTTTATAATATTATTTTAATTGGTTGGTTACGCTTAAATTTGAAGCAGTAATGTCATCGGTATGTCACGCTTAGATTTTAAACATGATTTTTGTCCGTCTGTCACGCGTATGTTTTAAATAATAGTTTTGTTGGTATGTCCGTCTTTAATTTAAAATTGCATTTTTTATCTGTCACGCTTAAGTTCGTAATTAAATTACCATCGCTAAACGCGTAGATTAAATGGGTGTATGTAACGATATGTCTTTAATTGACAAGCTAATGGAACAATCTTGACAAAGGCGAATCCATGTTTTTTCTCCTCAACTCGTCGTGGCACGGGTTTCATTAAACATTCTCAAAATCTGTTTTGTATGGAATTACCGATTTTAGAGCGAGGGGAATAACATCTTACATTTTACAATATGCGCCATTTTTTTTTTTTTTGTAAAAGACAGATTTTAATTTGTTTCAACTTTGTTGAATCTGTTTGTCATGCAAATGTCCAAATCATTGGAAAGCTTTCAAATTTCAAAGCTTATAGAATCAGTAAACGCGATTACATTTCAATGGTTAACTCTTTTACAAGCGACGAGCAAAAATTCCATCTGCAACGTTCGCACAACGCGCCATTTATGATTCTGACAGGGTAATTTTCGATCACGTAATTTGGCTATGGCGAAGAAAATATATGGCATCAAAAAAGTTTACTATAATAAACTAGCAGAATGTGTTGTATATAGGGTCTGATATACCGGTCATAACACCTGAACGGAAGAAATAAAACCGGGATGATTGACACGGACACCCACCTGGCCAGAAATTAAATATCCGCCTGTTTGATACTGAGACACCTGCATAGGTTACCTGCAAAGATAATCAGCAAAGGTCACCTTCAAACAACGGGTGGAAATACACAATAAAATGTACGGAAGCCAGGTAATGTCGCGGCTACATTGAGTGCGCAGGCGAAATCCCGGAATGGACATTGCTGTTGTGGATGCGTGGTTGTCAAAAAAAGTTTTATTTACTGGTTTAAATTTAAAAAGAATAGGCAGCTGGCTCGCGAATTTGAAAGATAACTTCCGTCATCCCCCCCCCTCTCTCTCTAAGTATGCTCGTTCGTCGTTTGTTTATATTTTTATGAATATTTTTTGTCGCCATTCTTTTAAGAAGAAAAGCAATATACAATACGAAGATGGATATTTTTGCTAGTTAATAATTCATCGAACAGAACAGTTTTGCACCACTTTTAACCTGCCGTATGAAGATTAAAATCAAATTATAATGCTAATAAACTTTTATCGAGAATCCTTATTTAAATTTTAGGACACTAATCTTGATTCAAGAAATAACGTGTAAAATTCGGGACTTAAACTTAAGTCGTCTTAAAAAAAATTAAAAATTCATGAAATCTTATTTACTTGGTGTTTATTGTCTAGGAATCAAATTTCAAGCAGATCGGAAATATTTTACTTTTAAAATTTTAAAAGTAAAATATTAAATTTTTAGGTTGTGCCAATATTGTGCACCATTAAATATTTTACTTTTAAAATTTGAGCTTGTGCCAATATTGTGCACCATTAGAACCCTTTAAAATGCAATAAAGAAACTGAAATTTTGTAATATTTATTATTTGATGTTTAATACTTACTAGCGGAACCCGTGTAAATTACACGAAATGATGTTTTCAATACGGGTCCTAATCTAACAAAGCACCCTCTATTTGTTAGTAAGTTACGCTTGCTTTATTATGAGCCACCCCCTTCTAGATAAAAGTGAAATAATTGTTTGAAATAGTAACTCGTGTACGATGGACACTGCGCATATCTACTAAAAAAGGTTGATATGCCATCCGTTCAAAAAAAAAAGACAACAACAAAATAATACTGGCCGATACCCTACTTTTTAAGCAGTCAACGTAATTAAATAGACAATGCCATTAAAAACGCCAACATAAAAACAAAAAATAGTTTTAAGTTTTAAGCAACACAAAAAAGTAGTTTTTAACCAGGTAATAAAAAAATGTATTATTTCTTCCCCTTTCCCTCGAAATGTAGAATAAAAATCTTAGAGGTTGGTTGGGATCGAACTATAAACCAGTCGGTCCGAAGTAAAAAATACCAGCTCGCTAACCATTGCGCCAGAGGGATAAACGTATAGATATACCTAAACGGATGCTAGTTGAATGTTTTTCAAAATTTAGGTGCAGCACGCATGCGCAGAGTTTTTGCCGGAAGCGTGACACACGAACACACACGCTATCGTATTAATATATAGATATTTAAAATTCTATATAAATCGAGTTTCTCCAAATATTTCCAGTCGGCTTATGGCGCCACTTTCCATTTTGCATAAACCTAAATTAACCAAAATATAGCCTACGTTACCTAACTATACGCCTATCAGCTACGTCCTAAGACTTATCCGTTGCACCACATGTCCATATGGATGATTATAGTTCCGTTTGATGATGTCTTCGGATTTCATTCCTGTAAGCAACATTAGTGACTACGGCACACTTTAATTGGTCTGTCACGCTGAAATCTGGAATAGCATTTTCGTCAGTCTGTCACACTTCATTTCTTATTTAACTAATGAGTCATCACTTATCAAAACGACACACGGTGCTTCTTTACTTACGTCCCGACATGTTAGTCCTCTCTTAAAAAATAGCTAATGAAATGTATAAACTTTGTTATGTACTTACGTGGTAGCTGAAAAATGTCTGTACACCAAACATTACGTAAATTCATCCAGTATT
Source organism: Sepiola atlantica (assembly GCA_963556195.1). Classification (NCBI taxonomy): domain Eukaryota; kingdom Metazoa; phylum Mollusca; class Cephalopoda; order Sepiida; family Sepiolidae; genus Sepiola; species Sepiola atlantica. The sequence continues at coordinate 11,399,472 of OY744542.1, forward strand.
TATTGAATTAAAAAAACAAACACGATTTTATATATATATCGGTCACCATTTTTTATTGGTAAGAAAAAATGAGTTATGTCCCTTGGCCAAGCAGAAACTAAAACTGGTTACAAATGACGCTCGATAGATGAGATCTTTTTTTTTTCTTTTTTTTTTTAATTGAATAAATACTGGATGAATTTGCGTAATTTTTGTTGTACAGTCTTTTTTAAGCTACCACGTAAGTACATTGTAAAGTTTATACATTTCTTTAGCTATCTTCATATCAGAGCGAAAGTAAAGAAGCACCAGGAACGCCATTCGAAAATAAGAATTAAAGAAACAGGTATTCTAAAGATAAAGCTTATATTTTAAGTAGCATTTTCCTTCGTCTGTCAAGCTTAAATCGTAAATAGCATTTTCCTTGGTCTGTCATGCTTAAATCTTAAGCAACATTAGTGACTACGGCAGAAACACCGGAGCGGTTGCACTAGATGCGGCGAAAAGGGAGGAAAAGTACTTTGCTGACAGGTACCTCTTTGTTCTTATATCTGTCGAGACGTACGGCACACTCGACTTGAAAACACTAGACTCAACCACCGGTTGGGCGCAGCTGTAGACGTCAGAAGAGGTGATAAACTTGGCTTCGTTCATTTGTCCCGGAGGATGTGAACATATCAATAAAAAGCTAAATCTAATAAGAGTCATCACCTACACATCTAAAAAAATACTAAATATAAAATAATTTTTTATTGTTATTATCGATTAAGCACAATATTTTTAGACATGAAATATTTTCTAATAATAACCATTTCGTTCACATTTTCGATATGCCTGTGATACTAGACGCTAGCCAATGAACAATAAAAGCCACGTATCGCGAAGGGGGGTTTCAGCTACATTGAGTGCGTAGGCGAAATCCAAGAATGGGGCTTGCAGTTCTGGATCCGTGGATATCTAAAATGTTATATTTACTGGTCAAACTTGAGATAAAAAAGGTAGCTGGCTAGCGAATTTGTGAGATTAACTTCCGTCAACTCCCTGGCACCCTTCACTCTCTCTAACTATACTCCTCTGTTACATGGGAGGAAGAACAATCTACACCCATTCATAACAATTGTAGAGGCTTGGGAACCAATTAGGTTACTTAACGGAGGATTTTGGTTAATTTAAGCTATTTTACACTAGTTTTTGGCTATTTTACATTCATGAAAACCCTTTTACAGCCTGAAAATGGTCCTAAATTACAGTACTATATCAGATTTAACCATCTATATCCATTCATAGCTTTTGAGGATGTTTTAGGACCTGCAATGTCGCATGAAACAACTTTTTCACCAAAAAGTGATGGATTTTGAGTCCCGTGGAGCCCTAACGGCTATTATTGGCCTACACCTTCTGAATGTTGCAAAATTTTCGAAATGTTTGATTGTTTAGTGTTATTTATGTATAAATGAACACAAAAAATACTACTTACATGAATCTGAAATTTTCACCCATTACTTCCTACCCCTAATATAATTATTTCCACAATCAGACATTGCCGCAATCCACATAAACCATGAACGTCACAGATTAGAAGCCATAGACTCGAGTTTTGCCCTCTTTTGGGCTCATCAGTAGGACACATCAGAACTTAGGTATCGAAACCCGACATTTTTTGTGTGTGATGCAAGTACTCTGCCACCTAAGACACCATCCTAAACACTCACAAACACACACATACAAACATACATACATACATACATACATACATACATACATATATATATATATATATATATATATATATATATTTTGTTTAAGAAATCGCCAAGATGCCAAGATTTCTTTATATTAACAAATTTTTTATATTATAAATCAAATATTTCATCCGTCCTTTTTCAATGAAAATAAGAATCTGACATTGTTTTATATATTTTTTTGAAAAGAAGCGAACTCCCAACGGCGACGCTCTCCTTATATATTAACGGAAAATACGTCCAATGAATTTAAGGCTTACAATTTTCTGCATCTTAATCACTTAGAAAGTAAAACAATCAGAATAGTAGTTGTAAACAAAAACTACGAATGCTGCAATCAATAATTTGCAGAGCGTCGTAGTCCAATGGTAAGATGCTGGACTATAGACGTCAATATCGAAGGTTCGACTTTTGTCTAAGTTAGCCATCCTGATGACGACGTGAACTAGAAACACGTGTACATGCATTACTTTTATGTACGTATAAAATTAATAAATATATATATATATATATATATATATATATATATATATATATATATATATATATATATATATATATAGTAAGCAATGAAAATATATATGCCAATCAAGCTACATAGAGGCTCCCGTGTTTCATCCCCGGGGGGAATCGTCAGGCTAAATGCATGGAGTTATTTTTGTCAGGTGTTTTTATATACATGGTTAGCTAGTTAACCAATCAGATTCTTTGTTGTTCCCTCAGCCAATCGTTGGGCTTCCCGCGAACAAAGGCTTCCCGCGAACAAAGGCTTTGTTGGTGACGCTCCTATGTCTACTCTATTGTTTGTTAACAATGGCTTTTCCTATATCCTGTTTCCTTTGTTTTGTCAATGCAGTAGGCGAATTTATTTTAACACGTGGTTTCTTGTATTTCTATTTTAGGTTTTAAATTTTAACTTGTTCAGTTTTTTATTTATTTATTTATATATTTATATTTTTAATTTATTTTTTTAATTTTTTAATTTTTTTAAATTTATTATATATTATCCTAAGGTAAATTTATTTCTGTGTAAACAGCTGTTGGCTATTTCGCTTCTAGAGTTTAATAGGTTTCGGGGATCTTTAAAATTTAGGATTTCATATTTTTCATTCAGGCATAATCTACACGGGTCGTCTAAGTTTCTACATGTACTGGCCTGTCTAACTATTTTCCATTCAATTATTGGTGAGTGTCCATTTTCTTTGAGTTCCCAATAATGGTTAGCTAGTGCTGTTTTAGTTCGACGTTCTTTGTTTTTAAATGTGCTTTTGTGGTCATAGTATCTGGTCTTAAAGTCTAGGGATGTCATACCCACGTAGTATTTCTTGTTATTTGGTCTTTCGTTGGCAAATATCGTTGCTTGGTATACAACACTTTTAGTTAGGCATTTATTTTGTAGTGGACAAAGTTTACGATTTATGCAGTTACATCTTTTCTCTTCATTGCTAACTTTTTCGTTTTTATTCGGGTGGTTATTATTAGTGTTTTGTTTATTTCTATTAGTATTGTTTATATTTTTGTTCTTCGTAGTATTATTTTGTGTATATTTTCTACTTTGTTTATTTTTTTTCTTCTCTGTTGTTGTCTTTTAGTATTTTGTTGTTGTGTGCCTTAATTATCATTTCTAGGTTTTCACAGCAACTGTAGGATAGTTTTAGGTTATTTTTATTGAATATTTCACGTAGAGGGTTAGTTACGGGGAAGTGTTTTTCAATCAGATTTAGGAATCTTTTGCCTAGTTTAGTTTTTAGCATCTGGTTATAGGGAGGGGTATAGTAGATAATATTTCTTTATCTTTTGTTTTTATTTTTAATTTTGTTGTAATTATTGGTGTCCTGTTTTTTATATTTAATTTCGGTATTATGGTAACCACTATTTTTTAGAGCTGTATTGTAAATGTTGATTGATTTTTTAAAAACGCTTTCGTTGCTAGAATTGTTGATAAGCCTACTTTCGATCGAATTCGGGATATGTTTTATGATTGATGGGGGGTGATTAGACTTTTGGTGTACGTATATTGGGTTGGCGTTATCTTTTAGGTATGGTTCGTAGGTGTTTTTACTTAAGTTTAATGTGACGTCTAGAAAGTTCGCTGTTTTTATGTTAGCCATTACTTCTACTTTTAGGCCTAGTTTTTTCATTTCCATATGTATAATTTTCTTGAAGTTTTCTCCCTTAACTTTGTTGGAGTCTCTTATTATCGCTAATCCATCATCTCTATAAAGGCCGATATCCGTATTATCGAATATATATTATTCGATATATATTTTCATTGCTTACTACCTAGCTCTACTTACGTATCGAGCACTGTTGAAGTAAATACTGAAAACTGATACATAAAAAATTATATCTCCTTATAATATTTTATGTGGATACATGAAGTACTAATATATATATATATATATATATATATATATATATATATATATATATATATTCATGATACTATTAAGCTCTTCTCACGTACTGCGCTCTAATGAAGTAAATACTGAAAATATACATACGTAATATATTATACTATTCTATAATATTATAATCGAGGGAGGCTCGATCGCGCTCTATCCCTTAATAGACTACAAAAACGGCCTATGCTAGAAATCTCATTTTTTGATCAATCATAACTCAAAAAACAATGAACCAAATTAGTTAAAACTTTGCACAAATTTTTTTTTGATAGGTTCTATAAGTGTTTAGAATTTCAGCATCATTAGTCAAGGCAACCCAGAGATCCAGAAAGGTCAGGCATGATTTTGTGTTATCCGTGTGTACGTACGTACGTACGTACGTACGTATGTGCCACCCTGTATCCTATCAACTATTTGATGGATTCAGCTAATTTTTGGCAGAGATAGAGGTTCTAGGGTCTAGTTGATGGCATTATAATTTCAGTTTACCATATAAGTTAGTTTTCCAGAAAATTCCAAAAAACCTTATTATCCAACGTATTCATGTACTAATCCGATAAAAATGCTGAGTCACTGAAAACGTCCCATAACCCCTTGCCGGATGTACACGGTCTTGCCATAAATTCTCCACGGTTGCATCAGGTCATGCCATAACTTCTGTCCGGATGTATCAATAACATCATAGGAAGGCTACGTTAAGAGTTTGCAGATGAAAAGAAGGAGGAATCAGTAAGAGTGATTTTAGTAGTTCTCTGGATCCCTCTTTGATTTTCTAAGTACTCGGCGTTGTCCAGGAGAAAAGTGCTCCATATCCTAGATAGAGCTACTGTAGTGATAAGTTTGTATAATATTTTAACAGCATCTACGCTTCTTTTTGGACTATTGTGTAGATAAAAAGGAGGAGGAATCAGTAAGAGTGATTTTAGTAGTACTCTAGATGCCTCCTGATTTTCTAAGTACTTGGTGTTGTCCGGAAGAAAAGTGCTCAATGTCCTCGATAGTGCGACTGTGCAGATGAAAAGGAGGGGGGATCAGTAAGGGGGTGCGTCTGGTGCTTCTACAATATAGGACCCGGAGGCTTCTACAGAATAAGGACCATGGGTGTTTCTGCAGTATAGGGGCCAGGGGTGCTTCTACAGTATAGGACCCGGCACCGGGTGTGTTTCTACAATATAGGACCCGGAGGCTTCTGCAGAATAGGGACCATAAGTGCTTCTTCAGTATAGGGACCAGGGGTGCTTCTACAGTATATGAACCAGCACTGGGGGTGCTTCTACAATATAGGACCCGGAGGCTTCTGCAGAATAGGGACCTGGGTTGCTTCTGCAGTATATGGACCAGGGGTTCTTCTACAATATAGAATCCAGCACCGGGGGTGCTTCTACAATACAGGACTCAGAGGCTTCTTCAATATAGGGACCATGAGTGCTTCTGCAGTATACAGACCGGGGGTGCTTCTGGTGCTTCTACGGTATACGGACCCAGCACCGGGGGTGCTTCTACAATATAGGACCGAAGGTTTCTGCAGTATGGTTCTTTGATATGACCGAGGCGCCTTGAAATTTTTTTTTCTTTCATTAACTAAAAATATTTCTATGTATGGGGGAGGGTAAAAAAAATGAGGGGGGGTCCAAATTTTTTTTTGTTAAATATAGATATGGGAGAGGATGAAAAGATTTTTTGGGGCGGAGGGTAAATTTTTTTTTTTTTAACTACAACTATTTCTATCTATGGGGGGGGGGGTAAAACATTTTTTTGTGGGGGGGAGGTCAAAAGTTTTTTATTTTCTTTTTAATTAAAAATATTTCTATGTATAGGGGGAGGATGAAAACAAAATTTCTGGGGGAGGGCGGATTGTTTTTTTTCTTTTTAATTAAAAATATTTATATGCATATGGAGGATGAAAAAAAAAATTGGGGGGCGGGGTAAAAAAAAATTTTTTTTTAATTAAAAATTTTTCTATGTATGTGGAGGGTAAAAAAGAAATTGGGGGAGTTCAAAAAAAATTTTAATTAAAAAAAATTTTTTTATTAAAAATATTTCTATGTATGGAGGAGGATACAAACAACAAATTGAGGGTGGGGCAAAAAATTCTTTTTTTCTTTTTTTAACCTAAAAATATGTCCATTTATGATAGCGACACTACATGAATTAACACTATTTTGTTTTTCTGACACGACAGAGGCACATTAATATGAGTTCTTAGGTATACGAACTGGACTAGAAAAAAGGTACATATATAGTATGGACACCCTTGCAGAGATAGGTAAGTATATAGTATGCGCACCGAAGCGGCGATAGGTATATATAGATATAGTATTTGCACCGGGGTGGCAATAGGTAGTATATAGTAGTGCATAGGTGTGGCGATAGGTACGTATATAGCATGTGCTCAGGGGTGGCAATAAGTACTATATAGCATGCGAACCGCGGCGGCGATCAGTACGTATATAGCACGCGCACCGGGGCGGCGATAGGTACATATTTAGCATTTGCACAAAGGCGGCAATATGTACATATTTAGCATTTGCACAAGGGCGGCAATATGTACATATTTAGTATTCGCAATGGGTCAGCGATAGGTACTTATGTAGTATGCACGCCGGGGCGGCAATAGGTACGTATTTAGCATTCGCACTGGGGCGGCGATAAGTATGTATTTAGCATTCAGGGGTGGCGATAGGTAGGTATACAGCATGTGCACAAGGGCGGCAATAAGTACGCATATAGCATGCGTACCGGGGCGGTGATAGGTATGTATTTAGCATTGGCTCCGTGGCGGCAATCTGTACGTATATAGCACGCGCACCGGGACGGCGATAGGTACCTATATAGCATGCGCACCGGCGCGGCAGAAAGGTACGTATTTAGCATTTGCACCGGAGCAGCGATAGGTACGTATTTAGCATTCGCACCGGGGCGGCGATATGTACATATTTAGCATTCTCACCGGGGTGGCGATAGGTATGTATTCAGCATTCGCACCGGAGCGGCGATATGTATGTATTCAGCTTCTGAACAGGGCGGTGATAGGTACTTATATAGTATCTCCACCCAGGCGGCGATAGGGACTTATATATTATCTGCACTGGGGCGGCGATAGGTACGGATATAGCATGAACACCGGGGCTGAGATAAGTACCTATATAGAAGGCGCAGACAGAGGTGGTACTTTTTATAGAAATATGTCATACTATTGCCCTGGGCAACGTAGGAGGAATGGCGGGGAAGAAACAGCTTTCGTAAAAGACAAAATTAGCAAGTAGCGGTGAAATGGGGCGACCATAGTATTGAGGCATAGCCTTTACAAAAGTAGTGACATTCCATGAAAAATGGCAGTATACTGAAATCATATGGTTAAGATGAAAATTCATATACACTAAACACTAAATGTACAAAAACAAAGAAATTCCCAAATGTTTACACTTTTATTGTCATTAAGGGTATGCGAGCACAACAGGGCTATGTATTTTACTGGTAGGAATTTTTCTTCAGCGCAAAACATCGAACAAGAATTAATCGTTTATACAAAATCTCTTAGGCTTTTCCGAAGGGAATTCGGCTGGAACTCACCGTCTTCTTTTATTGACAAACGTTCTGATCGATCTGATGTTCTTAGGGAAGCTACCTAATATCGACTGGGCCTAGGTCGATCCAGTAAGAAGTTAGACCTTGGCTGTAGGCTACGTGTTGAACCTTTAGACAAGGTTACAAAGTAAGAACCGAAATAAAGTGCCATTCTGTTTCCTATATTTGTCATATTAGAGCCGTAGGGTACTGTTTTTAGTTCAGAGAAAACGAAAATTTCAGAGAAATGAAAAATACCAAGGTTTACAGTTCACATTTTTTAATTTATAAGATTTAAAATTTTAGTTTGAGGATCTTCAATCTGAATTGTAAAAAAATGTATTGCATTGTGGAAAAAATACAGTAAAAATCGTTTATATATGTAAAAAAATGGTGAAAGTTGTTAATTCTAATAAATTAAAGTGTGAAACATTTTCCTTAATACATAACAATGATGCTAGTGTCGTATGAATAATGGTTCCACTCGGGCGTGATTGATAAGGATACTATAAAGGTAAGTAAAATACCAGTTAAAATGTTGATTGGCAATGCTTATATGAACAGTGCAAAAATAGTAACACTGTTTATATTTTTTATAAGAACAATTTCTACCAGTAAAATACATAGCCCTGTTGTGCTCGCATACCCTTAATGACAATAAAAGTGAAAAAATTTGGGAATTTCTTTGCTTTTGTACATTCAGTGTTTAGTGTATATCAATTTTCATCTTAACCCTATTAAGGGCATATGATTTCAGTATACTGGCATTTTTCATGGATATATGTATACATCATGAAATTGTAATATATTCACATATACATATACATACACAGTTTCTGGTGACACTGTTAGACTAGGGCCGCTGCTACTTTAACGTCAAAACGCTCACATAAAATAAACGCATACATTAATTTACTATTAATGTTATACATATCACCGCCGTTTTCGTTGCTTTCTTTTATGCATGCATGGAAAACGAATGTGTGCACATTTAATGTATATAGGAGTGTAAATCTAATATCGACATTTTATGTTGGTGTGAAAAACCTGAGAGGAAATCGGGTTTCGACTAAATGTGAGAAAAAGATTTTGAACACCAGGATCGTAAAAGGCTAAGGACGATTGGATTTGAAAAAGGGGCGACAGGCAGTAAAAATGGTGAAATGGCAATTACAAATCGAGAAGATAGAATTTGCTAAAGGTTCCTCTGAGACAGTAATTGTGAGGAAGTTCAAAATTTAGCCGAACTCGATACAAGAGACAGCTAACAGTACCCAGTTACCGAATCAGCCTAGACTCCGCAAGCTAGCGCTCTGACTCCACAACCACGGACAATTACCGCGTAAAGAAAAGAAATTAAGTTTTATGTGTGTCTTAAGAAAGTGAGCAACATACAGTAGACAATCAAGAGGGTTCAACGAAGTTTTCGAAACCTTGCGTCAAGCTTAGTGACAGTCTATTTTAATTTCACGATGGTATCATACCCCTACTCTTGACCAACAAGTCACATTTTCTACAATTATGGGTTTGTTTTATTATCATATTTATTATTATGACTGTAACATTATGAGGCAGAGCGGGGTTTGAAACCGGATAACCTGAATACAAATTTGAAGACAACATTAAAAAGAACAAAAGATCAAATAATTATGTTGAAAAGAAACAAAACAAAGCGAAAAATATTCCTGGTCTATGACGTAAGTAGGTCAAAAGAACACGATCAGCACAGAATGGTATCGTCCGAAAAAGTGGGGAGCAGGAAAATGTCATCTCTTGACCTCAGAAGTAGAATTATATGACGTAGCGAAAATTATTTAACTTGTGCGCTGTGGGTGCCGAGGACAGAAATGGTCTAATAGGTGGCCGACAGATACAAAAATAGAGGCGGTCAGTGTGTTAACCGTTCAGTACCGAGACTCGTTTGTCTATTCGAGAATGAATTTAACTGTGTAAAAAAAACATGTGTAAAAAAAACATGTGTTATAATCTAAAGAAAAACAAACTGTCTTTCTTATTTTTTCTGTCAGATTAAAGGAGACAATTTGAACGAAAAACGAGAAAATAAATTGTTTTAATTACATTTCAAGAGTAGAATTATTTAGACGAGCAGTAAAGACTGCCCTCATTGCGTAATAATTCAACGATCATATAGGTCATCGGGTTCAAGATGCTAAGTATTCATCGTTATGTGTTCAATATGTGTTCAATATGTGTTGAATATGTTGAATATGTTGAATATGTGTTGAATATGTTGTGAATATGTGTTGAATATATGTGTTGAATATGTGTTGAATATGTGCTGAATATATGTGTTCAATATGTGTGTTTAATATGTGTTGAATATGTGTTCAATATGTTGAATATGTGTTGAATATATGTTGAATATGTGTTGAATATATGTGTTCAATATGTGTGTTCAATATGTGTGTTCAATATGTGTCCAATATGTATGTAATATGTGTTGAATATGTGTTGAATATGTTGAATATGTGTTGAATATGTGTTGAATATGTGTTGAATAGATGTGTTCAATATGTGTGTTCAATATGTGTTCAATATGTATGTAGTATGTGTTCAATATGTTGAATATGTGTTGAATATGTGTTGCATATGTGTGTTGAATATATGTGTTCAATATGTGTGTTCAATATGTGTTTAATATGTATATAATATGCGTTGAATATGTGTTGAATATGTTGAATATGTGTTGAATATGTGTTGCATATGTGTTGAATATATGTGTTCAATATGTGTGTTCAATATGTGTTCAATATGTATGTAGTATGTGTTGAATATGGTGAATATGTGTTGAATATATGTGTTCAATATGTGTGTTCAATATGTGTGTTCAATATGTGTTCAATATGTATGTAATATGTGTTGAATATGTTGAATATGTGTTGAATATGTGTTGAATATGTGTTCAATATATGTGTTCAATATATGTGTTCAATATATGTGTTCAATATTCAGCTCGTCGTCATCGTGTTCAATATTCTAAGTATAGCGATCCGGCGCGAATGGATCATTCTGATTACTATATCGATGAAATAAAAATCAGATTATAAAAATAAAAAAAAGTTTTCAGATGAATTTTTAGACGGGAGTACAGTTTGCTATGAAATATTGACGTAAATCACCGTCTGTTCATATTCTGAAAATACGTTTGTAATCAAGATTATTCTGTAAACAAATCAAGTGTTGTATATGGGGCGACTGTCAATCTATTAACTGACATAGCCGCAAAAAGCAACATATGCTATATGTTATATATATATATATATATATATATATATATATATATATATATATTACTAATTTTTTTCTGTGAGATCAAGGGAACAACTCGAACAAAAAAAGAGAAAATACATTGATTTAATTATGTTATATTTCATGATTAGAATTACCCTGACAAGTAGGAAAGAAGTATATGCTCCCTCAAGGAATCAATAAATCAAGTTTAACATACGCGTTTCACACTGAAATAAGAATGAGGAAACTCGTGAGACATGTGACGTCATAGACAAAGTGTTTCTCTTGGAAGATGGTGACCCATTTCTTATTCAAAATTACATCTCAGTTTGATGCGGTCAGACACATCTAACTCTACCAAGTTATTTCCATTCATCTTGCCTTTCTTCTTACCCCCCCCCAAAAAAAAAACACACACACAAAATAAAACTGAAGATACTTTCTGGAACGGTACAATGATCAAACCAGAATGTGGTAGCAGTACCCCTGCTTAGGATGTGTCTGAAGTCATCTACTTTCGAGGGCCGTACAATAATCCAACCATTTTCTCAGCAACCTTAGCTGTAAAGAACAGGAGAGATCTTCACCCATTAAATTGCTAAGTCGATTTTTTACTCTGTAAAGACAAAAAAAAAGCTGCACCTCATTAGATGTGGCAGCAGTTCTCCGGCTTAGGACATATTATGAGTCATCTACTTTCGAGGGCCGTACAATAATCCAACCATTTTCTCAGCAACCTTAGCTGTAAAGAACAGGAGAGATCTTCACCCATTAAATTGCTAAGTCGATTTTTTACTCTGTAAAGACAAAAAAAAAGCTGCACCTCATTAGATGTGGCAGCAGTTCTCCGGCTTAGGACATATTATGAGTCATCTACTTTCGAGGGCCGTACAATAATCCAACCATTTTCTCAGCAACCTTAGCTGTAAAGAACAGGAGAGATCTTCACCCATTAAATTGCTAAGTCGATTTTTTACTCTGTAAAGACAAAAAAAAGCTGCACCTCATTAGATGTGGCAGCAGTTCTCCGGCTTAGGACATATTATGAGTCATCTACTTTCGAGGGCCGTACAATAATCCAACCATTTTCTCAGCAACCTTAGCTGTAAAGAACAGGAGAGATCTTCACCCATTAAATTGCTAAGTCGATTTTTTACTCTGTAAAGACAAAAAAAAGCTGCACCTCATTAGATGTGGCAGCAGTTCTCCGGCTTAAGACATATTATGAGTCATCTACTTTCGAGGGCCGTACAATAATCCAACCATTTTCTCAGCAACCTTAGCTGTAAAGAACAGGAGAGATCTTCACCCATTAAATTGCTAAGTCGATTTTTTACTCTGTAAAGACAAAAAAAAAAGCTGCACCTCATTAGATGTGGCAGCAGTTCTCCGGCTTAGGACATATTATGAGTCATCTACTTTCGAGGGCGGCACAATAATCCAACCATTTTCCCAGCAGCCTTAGCAACAGATTGGATATAAGTAACAAGATGTTTGTTCTCTTTCGTTTGGCTATAATCATTCGATAGTGTAATAACCACGCCGCGTGAGATAAACAACACAGCCACATCTAACCAACCGTTTTTTATATACAATATGTTGATAATATCTTTGGCAGAAGCTCCCAGCTAAATTTATCTTTGCAAAAATCAGCTTTCTCTCTAAAAGTGGCAATATTTATTTTCAAATGTCCAACACACAAAAATAAATGAGATAAAACGAAAAGTAATTTGTAACATACAATAAAATAATTCATGAAACGATTAGTGTTTGTTATGCGTTGTAATTGTAATTGCAGGGGGTTAGGGTTAGGGTTAGGGTTTGGGTTAGGGTAAAAGATCTCAGTCTAGATTTTGTGTTTACTTTTTGCCGTTATTTGACGCAAAGTTGATAGGAAACCAGTGATAAAACAAAACGGAAGAATACATTTCGTTTAATGTAAATTTGTAAAGATTAAATACAAATAAATACGAAGGAATATACAAGAAAAAAATTGAAAAGGAAGAAGAAGAAGAAGAAGACGAAGAAGAAGAAGAAAAAGAAGAATGAGAAGAAGACGAAGAAGAAGAAGAAGAAGAAGAAGAAGAAGAAAAACAAAATAAGAATGCAAAGGTTGAATAATAACAAAGAAAAGAAAAAGAAGAGCATAGGGATGAAAGAGAAACACGTAGAAAAAGGAGGAGAAGGAGGAGGAGGAGAGAAAAGAGGAGTAAAAGAAGGGGAATAAGGGACGAGGAGAAGAGAAAGAGGAGAAGAATGTGAAGGAGGAGACGAACTAGAAGGTGGAGGAGAAAGAGGAAGAAAAAGAAGAGGGAGATGAAGTAAGTAAATGAAAAACAAAAGAAGAATGAAAAGAGGATGAAAGAAGAAGGGGAGGAAGAAGACGCAGGAAGAGTAGAAGAATGACAAAATAGAAAGAAGGACAATAATAATAATAATAATAATAATAATAATAATAATAATAATAATAATAATAATAATAATAATAATAACCGGCCTCAACTGATACGACACAAAAATGAACCAATGAACAGAAATAGAATAAAACACCATCAGCTCCTCGCCCCCCCCAAAAAAAAAATTAAAAGATTAAAAAAAAAAAAATTTAATTAAAAAAAAAAAAATGATACCAGCCTAGGCTGACACCACACATCATATTTGCATAGGGCCAAGGAGGATGAGAAGACCGAGGAGGGACAGCACAAACCAGACCTCCTCTGGAAGTGCAGAGACTGCTGGGTCCTGTGTGAGAACTCCTAGTGAGTAAACAACAATAATAATAATAATAATAATAATAATAATAATAATAATAATAATAATAATAATCAAAAGAAGAGGAAGAAGAAGAAGGAAAAAACACCCAACCATGCAAAAACGAGCGCCGTAAAACTTCGGCTGTTTTCGTCATTTACTTAAGTCAGACATAGATACTTGTGTAAGCTATTACCGAAAAGGTAAAGATGTACTAGAGAAAGAGGGGGGCGGAGAGAGAGAGAGTGTAA
>OY744542.1:11420918-11430918 GCA_963556195.1 Sepiola atlantica
ACAACTTCACAACAATAAGTCAGTTAGTTAAGAGAACTCATATCTCTCTCTATAAGTGAAAATAAATCCCCTGAAACTCCAATTGCGAGTCTAAAGTCTTCTTTTTTGTTGCGATGAAAATTTTTATTTCTTCAGAAGCCACATACGAATCATCGTCATAGCCATGCAAAAAGGAAAACTAATGTAGCGATCACGACCAACGACAACACGCAGAGAAAGAAAGGACGAAGCGAATCAGCGCAGGCAGTTAGCGATGAAAGAGAAGAAGAAAAACGACAGAGAGAATCTAAGGTAAACACACTTTGGTACTGAAACGGGCCTTTGTGGGTTGTCGATTGAGAGAAATAAGAGGAAGAGACTAAATAATTGAATTGTTACGTGAACCATTTTACTATGCACTTCGTAAAAAGAATTGCGAGAAAGAACAGAAAAAACTGGTTTACGAATTTTTCAGTAAAGTTTCTTACCAGTGAAAAGTTACGCAAATAAAACTGAAACTAGATCATTAATTATAATCTTATTTGCGGTGGTTATCGAAAAGAGATGAAGAATACTGGAAATCTGGGGAGGCTTGTTGTCACCCAGACACCAGGAAATGCCACTAATTGTTGTCGGTGAGCAATCACTGACGATGATTTGTGTGAGAACTCCTAGTGGGTATAAATAATAATAATAATAATAATAATAATAATAATAATAATAATAATATTAATAATAATAACAATAACAATAATAATAATAATAATAATAACAATAACAATAATAATAATAATAATATTATTAATAATAATAATAATAATAAAGGTAACTTAAACTGCTAGAAATATTATAAAGGGTCAAGGAGGTTGGTAAGACTGAGAGGGAAAGAGCACACACCAGACCTCCACTGGGAGAGTACTGAGACCTGTGGGAGGCTTATTGCCACCCGAATATTAGATAAGACCAATATTCGGTTCATAGTCATTTGTCATGATTATCGAAAGAGGTGGAGAGTACTAGAACTATTGGTAGACTTGGTGTCACTCGGACTCCAGGGAACACTACCGATTATTATCAGTGATTAATCACTGATGGTGACCTTTTTGAGAAATACTAGTGATGAGTAATTATAAAACATACTAAAAAGATAGTTATTGGTGGATCCGAATTACCATAGAAATAATAATATATAGATATAGTAGGATATAACATGATATATTTCCTAATAATATCTTATGAAGCACCGTTTTTATCTGTATGTATTTTTTATCTGTATGTATATTAATCTGCATATCTTATCAATATTTTGCATCTGTATATTTTATCTATATATTTTTATCCGTATTTTTCATCTGTATACGTTGATCTTTGGTGGATTAATGACTTACCGTCGGCATCTTTATTTTGTGTTATCTTATTTTTATTTGGTATCAATGTATCTATATTCGTAAATATTCGTAAATGTAAATATATATATATATATATATATATATATATATATATATATATATATATATATATATATATATGTAAAGGAGTAAGGCTACCAACATTTGTAGAATGTTTTTTTCAACATTTATTTATTATTTTGTTGTTTTTTTCAACATTTATTTATTATTTTGTTGTTTTACCATTTTATGATTTTATATATAACGCGTTTCAAGCGGTGGCCCGCTTTCATCAGATATGAAAATCCATTTGAAGAAATGTCTTTCGATTCGAGCAAATGTTGTTTCATTTGAGGAATTTGTTATTGTTTTTGCGCATGCGTGGGTTTGCGGGTGTGTGGGTATCTTTTATTTTTATTTTTATTTTTTATTTGTCATTTTTCCTGCTTCTCTTGGTCAAGTGCGTGTTACCCATCCATGATCCATCGGTCATCCCAGTCTCCTAGGGTGTGGAGAATTTCTTTTGAAATTTAATACTTTTTATTGCTTTTTGTCGTCTCCAAAAATGAAGTGGTGTCTGCGCGCGTGTGCGTGTCCGCATGCGTGTGGTCTAATCTTGAGTCTTGTGAATAGGTGAGCGATACATACACACACACACATAAATACGCACACACACACCCATGCGCGCGCACACACAGGCGTGTGGTTATAGTGACAGAGAGGGGGATAAAGGTTGAATTATATACACATACATACATACATACACACACACATATATATATATATATATATATATATATATACATACATATATATACATACACATATACATACACACACACACACATACACACATATTTGCAAAAGATAAATTAATGCAAACGGTCCAAATAGATTTGAACTTGGTTTGGCCGATTTCATAGTTCGGTATTTTATGTGCAAATTTAATGTCTATTGTAAATGATTCATTTAACACAAGTTGCTATTTGACTCATAGCTGTGTAGAAGTGCGCAATAAGAAGTTATGTACTAATATTATCTTCCTTGAATAAGAATTTTCCAGTCTATAGATAACTATAAATAGTTATTTATGTTTATACTTAACTAGAGGTGGATAAAGTGTGATCAAAGTGTGTGTTGTTAGAGTTATGATCTGTTTAATGTTGGATTAAATTTAAGTATGAAGTATTTTTCTTGTGTTAGTAAGTAAGTGTAGTCTTGGCTTTGGAAAATTGGCATTATTTTGAATTTTCCTCCGCTGCATGAGTGCACATGTTGGGAGACGAATAATTTACGGTTTTCTTTGATTTTAATGTTGCTTTTATGTAAAGATACTCTATTATTAAATGTTTTTGTCGCACCTATATAAGCTTCATTACATGTTGTACATTCTAGCACATAGACAACGTTCTTGGAGGTGCAGTTAAGGTCTTTTTTTATTGTGAATGTTTGTGTTGGGTTTTTGAATGTGTATGAGTTTCCCTCCATTATTATGTCACAGACCCCACATCTTTCCTTGATGCATTTTGTGACCCCTTGTATTGTGTGTTGGTTGAGTTTAGATGAGGTTAAAATTTGTTTGAGGTTTTTCGGTTGGCGTTTGCTTTTTATTATTTTTGTTGTTTTTAATATGTCGTTTAGTTTGTTGTTATGGTTGAGTAGGGTTAGGTTTCTTGTTATTTCTGTAAATAATTCTGGATTGTTTTTGTTGTGTGTAGAGATGTATGCCAATATTTGTTCTTTGTTTCGTTTTTTGGGGATTCGTAATTGTTCTAATGGAATGTTTTCTGCTAGTTCTATACCTTTATGTATTATTTGTAGCGGGTATCCTCTTCTTTTTAAAGTTTTCCGTAGTTCCTCCAGTCGGACAATCCGGAGGTCTTTGTCACTGACTATAGTACAGATACTGCGTGCTAAGGAGTAGGGTATAGATTTTAGGCAGCTTTTGGGGTGATGGCTTCTAAAATGGAGATATTGTTGGGTGTCTGTGGGTTTGTGGTAGATGTCTGTGATTATGTGAGTGTTTTTAATTTTAATCAATACATCTAAGAAGGGTAGTTCTGTTTGACTGTGTTCAATGGTGAATTTAATCTTGGGGTGTAGGTTCTGTAGTATGCTGTGTAATTTATTGATGTCCCCCCATGTGGGTTCCCAGAGGATAAAACAATCATCCAGGTATCTTTTCCAAGATTTTATGAAGAGAGTTTGAATATTCTGTCCATATATTTCTTCTATCTTTTCATATAAGATCTTCTCTAGGTAGGCTAGTGTTAGGGTGGCATATGTTGGTGCCATTTTGGTTCCCATTGCTGTACCTAGAATCTGGATGTAGTTTTTGTTATTAAACTCAAAGGAGTTGTTGTTGAGAATAATGTCTATGCTGTCGAGGATGAATTGTTTGGTGAATCTGTGGTGTAGTATTTGTGGGTGTTTGTCCATCCAGTGTGATATTGCGTGTTTACCTAAGTCATGGGGAATGTTGCTATATAAGCTGCTGACGTCAAATGTAACTAATTTAGTCCCGGGATTTACTATTTGTGGTAAGGAGCCTAGGAAGTGTATGTCGTCTCTTATGTAGCTTTTGACTTGATCGGTGAATGGTTGTAGTAATATGTCAATTAAGTTACTCAGTCTGCTTGTTGGGCATGAGGGTCCTGCTACTATGGGTCTAAATGTAAGGTCACTGGGACTCGGGACACTAATATATTGGAACTGCACTAATACTGCACTACCCTCTTTTCTATATATATATATATATATATATATATATATATATATATATATATATATATATATATATATATATATATATATATATAATACAATAATAATAATAATAATAATAATAATAATAATAATAATAATAATAATAATAATAATAATCCAGGTAAAACATCCACAGGGTGGTAATCAAAAGAATTTCTACCGGGTTTATAAAATGTGCTCAATGTCAAATAGAGCTTTTATATTTGGAAAGAAATATGATCTAAGGTAAAGATCGGATTCTTACTCTGCCTGATGAGATCTCAGTTTATAATAGCTGTTGATTGATAACATCGATATGCCAGTGTCGCAGATTTTGTACATGTCTGTTTAAATAAAAATAATCATATATATTTATATATATATATATATATATATATATATATATATATATATATATATATATATATATATATATATATTAGGGTAGGTCGATTTTACACTTTTTTTTAAATATTAAAAAAAGGCACGTTCCGAAAGTTGTATATAGACCTATTAAATACTCATGCAAAAAATTAGATCAAAAACTTCAGCGGTTTTTTGAGCGTTTGGTATCAAAGATCGTAGACAAGAATATACTGAAAATTCCTCGTTTTTGCAAGATTTGCTTGAATATTGGTGTGAAAACCAAATAATTTTAGCATTTAAAAGCAGGGAATGTCCTTTTATTTTATAAAAATGATATGAATTAAAGAAATCTTCAAATTGAAAATTTGCCCCCCCCCCCTCATTTTCAGTATCTGCTTTTGTAAACTACCTTTTAACGTTATGAATTAAACAGTAATATTTGAATACCTAAAAAAATGATTTTTTCTGTTATTAGTGAAAATATAACAAGCAAAGAAATAAGGAAAAACCTAACACTATTTTAATGAAGCTTAATATAGAGAGTCAAATTGCTCCATATAAGACCCCTTAGACAAAAATGCTGGTCTCAATTTCTGACTCAAAACTTTGGCTGTAATGTGTTGATGCCTTGCTTCAAAACCATATACAGTTTGTGAAGCTTCTGTTATTAACTTAACTGCCCGTTCCACACCCTGAGAATGTGAGGGCAAATCTGGCAAGTCAAGCTTGGTTCCATTCATCAACGATTCTCGAAGTTCAGATTCAGTAAAATCTTCCGTCATTGGTGGTTCAAAAATGCCGCATAATTTTAAATCTATTAATTGTGTCCAATGTGTGGCATTAAAATTAATAGGTAGTATTCTTTTTAATCTTTTTCTGGTTGACTCCTCACTCCTGAAAGAACAAATTAATTAATTGAATTATTAAAAAATTCCAATCTGTACTGCTTTAATAATTATGGTGAAATTAGATAAAATCTTTAAAAATCATTCTATAAATTGGAATAAATAATTGAGTCAGAGATATATGAATAAATATTACTTACCTAATGGCCAAAATTCTTTTTAAAGCTTCTTCTCTTACTTCAATCTCCTCAGATTTAACCATGGAATATAGAAAGTTTTCAGGCAGTAAACAAAATGTATTACCTTGTATATTTCTAAATGTGATATCTTGGATTTCCTGAGGCTTCTCCTTAATCCTCTGGGTCATATTAAAAATGTGCACTTACTGATTGTGGAATTTACTATTTCTTTTAATTTCAAACCAAAAAGTGGCATACACATTTACAATAAAATTTACTACATAGTGTAGTTTTGTTGTGTGCCTTTGTGGGTATGCACCACGAGTCCATAAACACATAAGCCTGATGGCCAAAGTTAACCATCTTGCTTGGTTTAAAGGACCAATTTTCCAGGAGGCATATCTAGAGTCAACCTTACCTCTAGAAATACCTACTGTGTATTCATAAAGGAGTCTTTGGTCAGAACTAAGATCATGTATTTCATCAATTTTGGAAAATGATATTTGGGGTAAATCATATCAATCATTTGAGCATAATTTCCCCAGAGGGCTACTGAATGTTGTAGGGCCCTTTGCGCAACCATCTATGTTTTTAAAAAGGGCTCTGAAAGGTAGTTCATTATGATGCAAAGAGCAACCAATTGTGTGAAGAGTTTTAAAAAGTTTTTTTTCTAAAATTGCAACCATTCCACCATCGCAACTTGTGTTGGTATTAGTGTTGTCAACAAGTATAGCCTTGATACTGTTCTCACTGTGGAATTCATGCAAAACATCCACCACTTGATCTGCATGAACAGCACCTGTTGCACCACTATTCGGAAGAACTCTATGTGTCAGATATTTACTTTCACATGGTGTTTCTTTTGTAAAAGTTAAATGGTGTTCTGGTCCCTTAGTTTTTTTCATAATTCTCTGTCTATTTTCATCCACAATTTCCTTATACATCAATGTGTCCTTATCCATTCTCCCATCAACTCCAATACATATATTTTAGGTGGGGTAAAAACTCCTGGCTGAAATAGTTTTATTTATCTACCTCCAACAAGGTAAGATGTGACACAAGGTCAGGAAAGTGGGATTAGATAACCCTGCGCTATAGAGGTGAGCACTCTGGCCATTAAAAAATTGACTGGGCAGCCCCGTCGGCATTCCCCTGTAGGGGCGCCTCAGACAGTTAGCAATAAACTTACTCCTCCCCAAAGAGGAAAGGCAAAGCCTGGGAGGATGCACCTCCTAGAATTGCACAGGACGGACAAGCCCCAATAGACGGGCGTAAATCCAGACCCAAAGGCCCGGACGATACCGGTTTATTTGGTGGGGTAAAAACCCCTGGCTGAACTAGATTTTATTTATCTACCCCCAACAAGGTAAGATTGACAAAAGGTCAGGAAAGTGGGATGAGAAAGCCAGTGCTCGAGAGGTGAGCACTCTGGCCATTTAAAAATTGCCTGGGCAGCTTCGTCGGCATTCCCCGGTAGGGCCGCCTCAGACAGTAAGCAATAAACTTACTCCTCCCCAAAGAGGGAAGGCAAAACCTGGGAGATGCACCTCCTAGAACTGCACAGGACGGACAAGCCTCAATAGACGGGCGTAAATCCAGACCCAAAGGCCCGGACGATACCGGTTTATTTGGTGGGGTAAAAAACCCTGGCTGAACTAGTTTTTATTTATCTAACTCCCACAAGGTAAGGTGTGACAAAAGGTCGGGAAAGTGGGATTAGATAAGCCAGCGCTCGACAATTCAATATATATGTGTGATAATTAAACAGACAATCAACACGGGAAGTCAAATTCGCCCGATGAATTTTCAACCGGTGAATACCATAAAAAATATCCAATAAATAAAACGCCTATGTAAACAAATAATTATTTATATATAACATTAAATATCATAGTGTTTTATTCCTTTTTAATTTGAATATGTACATTTAATTTCTTAAGAAAAATAATAATAAACTTTAAAATATTTATTATTAAGTAATGTATTACTTTTTTTTGTTAAAACCCGGGTTTAATTTAAGGCGACACATCTGCCGGTGAAATCTCGGCAGTGAGAAAAAATCTCGATTTATTTGATCTTAAAGTTGCAATGCTCAAATAAATACAAAATTTTGAAGAAAAATATTTCTTGTGGTAACTTTTGACATTATTTGGCAACTTTCTTCGAGTGCGATAATTTACAGTTTCAAAATCGACCTCCCCTAATATATATATATATATCTTTTTTATTTTTCTTATCTTTCCGTTTTTGCTGGAAATGGGGCATCCTACCGGATGCCAGACATTCACCGGCTATTTCAGACACTCTAGCCTAGAGATCTTTTTAAGATTCTAACCGTCCCTATAAGTGCAATTGTTTGTATTTCTCTTGCACTCGGTTCACCGGGTATACTCGCCAGATAGCTTTTGAAATTCTTTTTCATTAGTCCTGTTGCTCCTATAATTACTGGTATGATGGAGATTTTTCTAAGATTCCAGTTTCTGTTCATGTCGTACATAAGACCTTGGTATTTCGTAATCTTTTCTCTTTCAGCTCTTTTTAATCCTGCATCATTAGGGACACTGATTTCAACTAGGGTTGCTACTTTCTCCCTTTTGTCCCATATTACGATGTCTGGTTAAACAGCTTTGTTTTCTTAGAGATGTAGCTGTAGGGATTGCATAGTCATAGTGGATGGTGTATAAAGCTCATATATATATATATATATATATATATATATATATATATATATATATATATATATACACGTGTATGTGTGTTTAAATACACACACAGTTTGAATTACCTACTGGATAGGTTGAATTACCTTCTAGACACGATTCTTTGAGTATTATCGGTCTCTCTGTACAAGGGTTTGTCAGGACAACCTGACATGAAGATCATTCGCCCCACAAGAAAACCCTGAGCAAATATTTAAAAAAGACATTGTATCTAAAGCCCAAATAAGATCCCACCGACACAGCGATACACTTGCTCATATGAGAAATGGTGCACTTTCTCCAAGTAATGTTACCTCAAATAACAGAACTTAGCTAGATACTCCACCAGACTAGATTAATTCTTGTCCTGCAATCCGGTAAGACCTAGAGAGAACAAGAAATATATACTATAACATAGTTGACTGGTAAGTTGGGGCGAGTAAAATCAATGTTTTTAATTATTTTATTAACGTTTGACAGGTAAAGGAACACTTCAATTCAATATTCGAAGATCTATATATCTCATATAGAAATCAAGTGTTAGGTAAAGGAAGAGGCCCTTGATTTCTGAAACTTCCACTGAAATAAAATGAAAGAAGAAAGTATATACATATAAAGGAGAATGGTAGTTTGCTTGAAGCATTGCTGGAAATAATAATAATAATAAAAGGTATTAAGAAGTCTGAAGGCAATGCAAAGAGCCATATTGATGAGAGATGAGAAGAACAAAAATAAACAATCGAACGTGAGATCTTACAATTATCTATTTATTTTTATTTTCAGTCTTACATAATAAACAGCAAGTAGTGTATTAACTGTGTAAAGTATTCGGATGATTGGATACAATTTGATATTTCGCGAGACTCCACCCCTTGTCAAAAAATAAACACAAAATTAACGGAAAAATAAATAGATAATTGTACGATCTCACCTTTGATTGTTTATTTGTTTTTTCCATCTCTCATCTATATGACTCTCTGCATTGCCTTCATACTTCTTAATACTGTTTATTATATATATATATATATATATATATATATATATATATATATAAGGAAATTGACAACATCTTTGAAGCACGCATGAGAATATATTTAAGTGAAATATTTTTAAAATCAACAATCGTGCAATTTAAATGAAAAGTTCATTTATTTAATTATTATTTTTTTGTAAGCTTTCGTTGTAGAACAACTTTGTCAGGCGAGACTGTCTGATAGTTTTTTTTTCTTCTTTACATCCTCAACATTCTGATGGTATTAAACCCGAGGGGTCGAACCACAATATGAGCAGAAAGAGACGTCACGTTCTAAAAGACGTTAGGATAAGTGTAGTCCTGGAGATTTTATGCGTAGATTGGCGCTTCTTAAGCTAGGAAATTGACAACATCTTTGAAGCACGCATGAGAGTGTATTTAAGTGAAATATTTTGAAAATCAACAATCGTGCAATATTTTAAATATTTTACTTACTTACGACGTGGTTTCGAGCTTATGGCTCTCATCAGCGCAAGGAAATAACAATCTCAGACGGTCATAGAACACGAACCCGGTTCCAAGACACACTTTGAATTGTAGGCGTTCACCTAGCCCCATTAGGCCATGAGAGATTCTCACGTAATAACGGAGAAATTAAGTGATGTATATACTGAAAGCGGTGAGCTATATATATATATTTCTATTTTATATATATATATATATATATATATATATATATATATATATATATATATATATATATATATATATATATATATATATATATATATATATATATCTCCATATATAGTACTTCAGTGTATGT
>OY744542.1:11435918-11448418 GCA_963556195.1 Sepiola atlantica
GGGGTGTTCGTTTGAGTGCTCGTTTTTACTGTTCTTGAGTAATGATTATACCCCGTGTGAAATTTCCTTCTAAGAGTAATGTTTTCTACGAGTCATGTTTTCCCAGAGTAATGTTTTCTAAGAGTCATGTTTTCTAAGAGTAATGTTTTCTCAGAGTAATGTTTTCTAAGAGTCATGTTTTCTGAGAGTAATCTTTTAGAGTAATGTTTTCTAAGAGTAATGTTTTCTCAGAGTAATGTTTTCTAAGAGTCATGTTTTCTGAGAGTAATCTTTTAGAGTAATGTTTTCTAAGAGTCATGTTTTCTGAGTCATGTTTTAGAGTAATGTTTTCTAAGAGTAATATTTACCGAGAGTAATGTTTAGTGAGTCATGTTTTCTGAAAGTAATATTTTCTGAAAAGTAATGTTTTTTTATAGTAATATGTTTTAGAGTAATGTTTTCTCAGATTAATGTTTACTGAGAGCAATGCTTCTGGGAGTAATGTTATTTGAGAGCCACGTATTCTACATATAGAATTATATTTGACAACTTTATTCGTCATTAAATAACCCATAGATGGTTGATATGCCGTAAACCAAACCAAACCAAACAAACCCTGTTAAAGTTAGAGATAATTTTCCTGTAAATAGTTAAATATTTTGTGGTTTGTGCCTATCATGATTATTATTATTAATAATAATGGATCTATTGTTGCGTATCAAGTTTTCAGGCCATCACATTTGGGTCAGTACAAGTTGGTCCATTACCACAGTCATCGTACAAACACAGAAATTTAAATGTAATGTGAACAAACATCTAGTTGCCTATCTTACTACTGAGGCTGCCCCTCAAAGATTCTGACTCTTATCACAATAGACCGTTACGCTTCACTGACAATATGTCCTGTTTGGGGCTAATAAGAGTTTAAAAAAATGTTTTATATATATTTACAAATTGACGCGTGTATTAAATATATATTGTGTAAGAAAATTATTTTTGTCTGTGTTAGAAAATTAAATGTTCTCATTTGTAAAAAGTTCCAAGTAAGAAAGAAGCACGAACAATATACTATGTATGTGTTTGATTATACAGGGCCAGGTAAAATGATCTGCCACATTTGTAGGTTTAATAAAAGGCAAATAAAATAAAGAAACAAAAAAGTGTTTTTATTTTCGAAAAGTACATATAATGCCATTTTGTTTCATCATGTTTTAAAAATTAAATCAGTCAAATGGGATGAATTATTGTCCACACACTGTCCAAGGCGTTCACGAAAGTTGTCTATGACTCGGCGGGTCATTTTATGTAGAATGGCAGTAATTTCTTGACGAATTGCATTTTTATTTTCGTTTCAATGCAGATCCAGTAGCTCTTAAGCCAGTAGCCATAACAAGATCGTGTTTCGAGCTGGTACGAGATCATGTTTACCAAGATTTAAATGCCAACGGAACGTTCGTTGTGTTGCAGTCATAGATTCGTTTGTTTTGATAAAAGCGCGATGCTCACCGGTCCAATTCATGGCAGAAACTGAAAAAAAAACAAAAAAACAAAATGGCATTATACGTACTTTTCAAAAATAAAAACACTTTTTTGTTTCTTTATTTTATTTGCCTTTTATTAAACCTACAAATGTGTCAGACCATTTTGCCTGACCCTGTAGTTTCATTTCGCGTATTGTACTTTTTTCGTTAGGCTGTAATTGTAGAGATAGGGACGGTAGCAGTTAATGAATTTTGAGTTTCACTCATTTGGCAACTCACTATCGATTAGCGAGAAGAGTCTTTAGATATGAAGGAAACTTGCTGTCACTTTATCTTTAAATGACACGACCAATAAAACAACAACAACATTAACACCAACACAACAATAACTGCTAGATATTTTGTTTAGCTGGTTGAAAAAAAAAAGATGGCCGTGTTCGCTGAGCGTTCAAGCAATGTTTGCAGCGAATCGAAATATTGATGTAGAGAAAGGCGTGAATCAATCACATGGACGACAAAAGCCAACACAGACCGAACACGCGAGTGCGCGTGTGAGAGAGATGGTGAGCAAAAATATTGCGTGATTGCGAGAGCGAAGAAGATGGATATTTTGTGTGTGTGTGTGTGTGGGTGTGTGTGTGTGGGTGTGTGTGTGTGTGTGTGCAATAGAGTATGCGTTGAAGAGAGTGCGAATTTGAGATAGAAATTGCAATGTCAAGTTTTACGTACACGCTGCATGTGTTTATTCGTGTGAAAGAGATAGAGAGCGCGCGTGTGAGAGATAGATAGGTAGAAAGAGAGAGAGAGAGAGAAAATGAGAGACTGACAGAGAGACAGAGACAGAGATACTAACAGAGAGAGAGAGAGAAAGAGAGAGAAAGAGAGAGACTGACAGAGATACAGAGAGAGAGAGAGATAGAGAAAGAGAGAGACTGACAGAGAGACAGAGACAGAGTTACAGACAGAAAGAGAGAGAGAGAGAGAAAGAGAGAGACTGGCAGAGAGACAGAGACAGAGAGAGAGACAGAGAGAGAAAGAGAGAGACTGACAGAGAGACAGAGACAGAGATACATAGAGAGAGAGAGAGAGAGAGATAGAGAAAGAGAGAGACTGACAGAGAGACAGAGACAGAGTTACAGACAGAGAGAGAGAGAAAGAGAGAGACTGACAGAGAGACAGAGACAGAGATACAGACAGAGAGAGAAAGAGAGAGACTGGCAGAGAGACAGAGACAGAGAGAGAGAGACAGAGAGAGAGAGAGAGAGAAAGAGAGAGAGAGAAAGAGAGAGAGAGAGAGAGAGAGAGAAAGTTAGACAGAAAAGACATATTTTATACTTGCTGGTTTTACCGGCTCGCTGTCGCTTCGCAAAGTTTACTGATTTTGTAATTTCGATACAAATTTATTTATCTTTAAAATTTAGAAGTAAAGAAATGAAAAAAAAACTCGAAGAAATGAAATTTTTTATCACTCACAATTTAGAAATAGATCGTGACTTGTTTAAAATCAAATCAGTCTCTCTAAAGAAAGAAACACTTGAACACAAATGCTAAATATTTTTCTAGGAAATGAAACAATGTTGCGAAATAGAACCATTTGTTTATATTAAAATGAAAACAATGATTGAATTAAAAAAAATAATAACAAATAATAGATAATTGATAAACTATTATTCTGGGCTTTTGGCTGTGCTCAAAGTGCAGTGTCTGTTCCGATGGATACTACACCCTTAGACCGGCACCGTCTTGACTTTCGACGTTGATTCCGCCGGTCTTAGGGATTACCCTGTGCAGCTCTAGCGGTCAACCCTTCCAGGCTTTGCCTATTCACCCTTTGAGAATATGTCAGTTTATTGCTAATCGCCTGAGGCGCCCCCACCCAAATTAGTTAACCTTGCGACTGATATCGCAAATACTTGAATTAATTTATTACTGTTCTAACCAGTCTGGATACGTCCTCAACAATCAGTCCGACATTGACGTTGTTGTAATCAGGCTGAGGTATGGTCCGGTTCAGTCTCAGAGGGTCCACTATCCAACGTCTTCTTTGAGAAGAGGTTAGTTTATCGCTAATCGCCTGAAGCAGCTCTACCAAGGAATGCCGACAGGAGATGCTTAGTTATCTTTTGTAGGTCAGAATACGCTCATCCTAGTGCACTGGCTTCTCAACTTTATATTGACCTTGTGTCTAACATCTCGGAAGGGTAAATAAAATACGCCGTATATAACAATGATAGTTCGTTTATTGTGAAAAGCTTAATGAACTTGAAATAAGGGGTTTCGACTTTAGCGTTGGTTCCGCATTTATTCGTTAAGATGTGTGTGTGAGAAAGAGCGATGAAAAGTGTGTACGTCCGTGTGTGTGTGTGTGTACGTCCGTGTGTGTATGTGTGTAAGAATATGGGAGAGAGAGAGTGTGTGTCTGTGAGTGAGACGATACACAGTATTTTGTATGTATGTGCGTTGGATATATATATATATATATATATATATGTATATATATATATATATATGGAGAGAGAGAGAGAGAGAGAGAGAGAGAGAGAGAGAGAGAGCGTGTGTATGAGAGAAAGATTTATTATGTGATGACATTGAAACTGAGAGCGGGAGGCAGGGAGAATAAGAGAGATCTGTTATATGCATGTGTGAGAAAGAGAGAGATAGTGTATGCGTGAGTGTGTGTGAGTGAAGGAGATGATGAGCCATCTTATGTATGTATGTGCGAAGAAAATGTGCATGTGTATGGACGTGTGTGGGTATATGTGTGTATGTGTGTGTGAGGGAGAGAGGGAGAGGGTGATAGATAGAATAAGGGATTGATAATTTGTATTTGCGCAAGAAGACGAGGACAATATGTTTATTGTACGAAACATAATTCTAATAAGAATGAGAGAGGAATATATATATATATATATATATATATATATATATATATATATATATATATACAAACATATACATATATATATACATATATATATAAATAATTAATATTTATTTATAAATATTATAAACATATATATATACATATATTTATATACAAATATATACAAACATATATATATATGTATATACATATATACATACAAACATATATATATATACATATGTGTATGTACATATATATATATATACATACATATATATATATAGATAAACATATATATATATATATGTATATATATACATATATATATATATATATGTTTGAATAAAGACAAACGGAAAACAGGTTCGAATGCAGGACAAAAACAAAAAACAAGAGATTTGACCGGTTTCGTTCGTATTATCGAACATCTTAAAAACATTACGAACGAAACCGGTCAAATCTCTTGTTTTTTTGTTTGTCTCCTGCATTCGAACCTGTTTTCCGTTTGTCTTTTTTCAAACATTTTGTCTACCACGGCATTTTCTTTTCATGACTTATCGTGTACCTTACCCCATATATATATATATATATATATATATATATATATATATATATATATATATATATATATATATATATATATATATATATATATGTATATATATATATTTCAATCAATCAATCAATCCATCTATCTATCTATCTATCTATCTATCTATCTCTCTCTCTCTCTCTCTCTCTCTCTCTCTATCTATATATATATATATATATATATATATATATATATATATATAGATAGATAGATAGATTGATTGATTGATTGATTGAAAGAGAAAGAAGGGGAGAGA
The DNA here is from genome assembly GCA_963556195.1 of Sepiola atlantica. Classification (NCBI taxonomy): domain Eukaryota; kingdom Metazoa; phylum Mollusca; class Cephalopoda; order Sepiida; family Sepiolidae; genus Sepiola; species Sepiola atlantica. The sequence continues at coordinate 11,441,093 of OY744542.1, forward strand.
GAAGGGGGAAGAGAAAGAGAGAGACGACGAGAGAGGGGGAGAGAAAAAAGGGGAGAGAAGGGGGAAGAGAAAGAACGAGACGGTTAGAGAGGGGGAGAGAAAGAAGGGGAGAGAAGGGGGTAGAGGAAGAGAGAGGCGAATGACGAATAAAACAGGCAAAGCAAATGATTGAATCGCAAGTTCTAATAATGTCATTTTCACTTAAATGCTAAAATGCAACATGACGAACGTAAAGACAATAAAAAGACGTTCGATGATAAAACGATTTGGCTTGAGAGTTTCATTATTCATTTATCTGTACGTCTTCTTATCTCCAACACCCTCCCTCTTCTTCTTCTTCTTCTTCTTCTTCTTCTTCTCCCTCTTCGTCTTCTTTTTTTTTCTTTTTCTACTTTGCTTTCTTATTATTATTCTTGTTCTTCTTCTATTTCTTTTTCTTTTCTTTTTCTTCTTCATTTTTTCTTCTACTCCATCATCTTTTTCTCGATCTTTTTCTTCTTCTTCTACTTCTTCATTTTTTTTACTTCTTTTTCTTTTCTTTCCCTTTTTCGTTCTTCTTTTTATTCATCTTCTTCTTCTTCTTCTTCTTCTTCTTTTTCTTCTTTTTTTCTTCTTCTTCTTCTTCTTCTTCTTTTTTCTCGTTATTCTTTTTCTTTTTCTTCTTCTTTTTCTTCTTTTTCTATTTGTTTTTCTTTTCTTCTTCTTTTTCTTCTTTTATCTTCTTATTTTTTATTCTTTTCTTTCATCTTTTTCTTTTTCTTCTTCATTTTTTACTTCTTTTTCTTTTCTTTCCCTTTTTCGTTTCTTCTTGTTATTCATCTACTTCTGATTAGTTTTTCTTCTTCTTCTTCTTCATTTCTTTTCTTTTTCGTTTTCTTCCTTTATAGGTTGTTCGTTCTTCTTCTTCTTTTTTTCTTCTCTTTTTTCTCGTTTTTTTTTCTTCTTCTCTTTCTTCTTTTTCTTTTTAATTTCTTGTTCTTCTGCTTCTATTTGTTTTTTCTTTTTCTTTTCCTTCTTCGTTAATTCTTTTTCTTCTTTTATTTTCTTATTTTTTATTCTTTTTCTGCATCTTTTTTTTCTCGTTCTTATTCTTCTTTTTCTTCTTCTTTTCTTTTCTTTTTCTTTTTCTTCTTTTTTGATTCGTTCGTTCGTTCGTTCGTTCTTCTTCTTCTTCTTCTTCTTCTTCTTCTTCTTTTATAATCAACTCCTATAATAGTTTGACCGCTTTCTCACCCCGAGATCCAGTTCTGTCCACCATTTATTACCCTTAAAACACACACACCATTTTCATAGATGAGTTAATATTTACAAACGCTTCCGAAAGCTGAATGCGGACGAGTCAATGCAATTTTCTGTTGCTCGAATATGTTGCGATTTATTGCTGCTCTTTCTATTACGAGCCGCTACATTCTGCCAATCTCACTTTGCACACACAAATTTCTGCAATGCTTTGCAAACCCTTTGACATTAACATCACTCACTAGGAATCCCCACACGAGTCATTATTTCTGATTGCTCGCTGACAATAACAAATGGTGTTCCCTAGAGTCTGAATGACATCAAGTCTTCCCAAATGTCTAGCCCTCTCTACCTCTTTCGCTGACCTTTTTTGAAAGGACGTAATAAAGTTCAGAAGCATGTAGCATCTCTTCAAATACTACACTTCATCTTTTCTGTCCTAGGTCAGTGAACAATTATTCCTTCTACACCGAGGCAATCTTTATTTTTGTCCTAATCCAGAGTTTCTTCTTTTTGGGGAGCTGATTTTTTTTCCCACAATAAAAAATAATCTTGTGTCTAACTCTGTCCTCGCGAGGAGGCAAGTGAATAGGGACATAAAATGTATATGCACCTCAGAACTACTTCTACTGAAATACAGAAACCCTTCATTAAATGGACAAAAGAAAGAAATACACCTGGATGAACTAATCAGGAAACTAAACATGATGCGCAAAGCAAGACACCCGAACAATCATGTTGGCCAACTCTATATAAAAAGGAAAGAAGATGTAAGAAAAATGATAAGCAATGAGTATTGATTTACTCCTCCTCAGGAGTTAGGCACAAGGCTAATTTTTATCTTACTCCCACAAGTAAGATGTGACCCAAGGTCGGGTCGGGAAAGTGGGGGTTAAAAATTGCCTGGGCAGCCTTGTCGGCATTCCCCGGTAGGGGCGCCTCAGGCAGTAAGCAATAAACTTACTCCTCCCCAAAGAGGGGAGGCAAAGCCTGGGAAGAGTGACCTCCCAGAACTGCACAGGACAGACCCATTGACCGGCGTAAATCAAGACCGAAGGCCAAGACAACACCAGTATGGGGTGCAGTATCCATCAGAACAGATTCTACACTTTGATTTTAGCCAAAAATTAGTAGGCGCCGCATTTGTTGTACTCGAGAAAAAGATGGACAGGTGTTTCGAAAGTAACACTGAAACGAAGTTAATACTTATAGCAGCACAAAACAACGCGATTCTCACAAACTAAATAAAAGCTAAAATAGCCAAACCACCGGAAAACAGCAAATGTGGACAATAGTGAGGTTTAAAGTTGATGATGGTACCGCTTGCACCATGACTTATGCAGGATACCAAACAGGGCCCACAAAAAATAAAGAGCGCCTAACCTTTAGTAATGTGTTTTTTAAAAAGTTTTGTTAGAATACTGTGAGGAGAAACCGTGATGTAAAAAAGCATCTCCTAATTGGCAACAGACAGAATTACAGAAACAGCGTTTTACCCAGAACTTAGACTCAATCATTATTACATGGAAAGTATTATTATTATTATTATATATATATATATATATATATATATATATATATATATATATATATAAGTATTATTATTATTATATACAAGGAATTATTATTATATATAAGTATTATTAGTACATACAAAGTATTACAATTATTACATAAAAGGGATTATTAGTACATACAAAGTATTACAATTATTACATGAAAGGGATTATTATTACATACAAAGGAATTATTATTATATACAACTTATTATTATTATATATGTTGGATAATGGCCCTATGGGGATGGACGTATCTGTTGGATATCGTTGGTTTGACTTGCGCGAATTAGCGCGGGTGCAGTCGAGTGCAGAATATGGCTTGTTCTCACAGTCAGTACTAATAGACGTGACAAGGTCACCGTGTGATGAGATCCCAGATCGAGGGTCAGTATGCATCTGCGAGAGGCTGTGATGTCACGGACCCTTGCGTGGGAAACAGAGGGATCTCTGACGTCACTCGTTCTTCGTGAGAAGCGAGTTTCGCTAGGATGGGCTTTGGAGGCGAACCTACGAGACGTGATTGTTACCATGTAAACTGCAACAGATAAGGGAAATATTTCCCTAAGAAAATACAGGTGAGAGATATCCTTCCCCCCTCTATGAATGGTTAAGAAAATAATTGTTAAGTAACTACGATAAAGTAGTGATTTGCTCTCTCTCTCTCTCTCTAAATAATTGAAACTTAAAGAGATTGTTGTTTGGTGAGTCGGTCAGGAAGCTTTTTTTGCAGACAACGGACGGCGTGGTTCACGGCAGGAACGAAAGAAGAAAGAGTTCGTCCACTAGACGACATCGAGACGGCGTCCCTCTACACGGCGAGGGAGAAATCTAAAGCTATGCAAACAATATATGAACAATGTGATTTATGATGTTTTAAAAATGACGAGTATTAAATGTGAACTGCCACGGCCCTTTCCGGGACTAAATAGTAAACGTGAACCGCCGCGGCCCTCAGCAGAGGGCTATGCAACATATATAAGTATTATTATTACATACAAGGTATTATCATTATTATTATTGTTATTATTATTATATACAAGGTATTATTATATACAAGGTATTATTATATACGAGGTGTTATTATTACACAGAAGGTATTATTACATAGAAGGTATTATTATTTACTCACTAGGAGTTATCACACTGGTCATCGTCAGTGGTCACCCACTGTCGACAACCTGTGGTATTCCCTGGAGTCCGAGTGACAACAAGTCTCCTCAGGCCTCCAGTATGCTCCACCTCTTTTCGTTCATCACCGCTGATGACCTTGCGGTAATCGCAACAGCCACCTGATAAGGGCCATTGGTCCCCTCTGGGGCCCGAGTGGCAACAAGCCTTCCCAAGGTCCCAGAGCTGTCCGCGCTCTTCCAGTGGAGGTCTGGTTTTGCGCTTTCCCTCCTCGACCCTCTGTCCATAATTTTCGTGGCGTCAGCCTATGCTTGCGCCTCTCTCGTGCGGTTGTATTTTCCCCGGTTCTGTTGTTTTGTGCTTCCATGTGTTTGTTCTCCATTCGTTGCTTATGTGGGTTGGTTTCCGCATTCGAGGACATTTCTCAGGATTGTAGCTGTTTTGATCATTACTGTCCTTTGTATGGTCTCAGTTATCCCTTTGATTCCTATTTCTCCTAGTCTTTTCTCCATGTTTTTGGGGACTGTTCCTAGTGCTCCTATGATTATTGGTGTTATACTGACTATATACTACTACTACTACTACTACTACTACTACTACTAATAATAATAATAATTATTATTATTATTATTATTATTATTATTATTATTATTATTATTATTATTATTATTATTATTATTATTATATACAAGGTATTTTTATTATATATAAGTATCATTATTATATAGAAGCATTGTTATTATGTACTCACAAGGAGTTCTCACACAGGCAATAATCAGTGATTGCTCACTGATTATCACCAGTGGTTTTCCCTAGAGTCTGAGTGACAACAAGTGTGTCCAGATTTTCAGTGCTCTCCACCTTTTTCGATAACTACTGCAAATGAATTTGCGTTACCACAACAGACGCTTACCATCGATTTCTCGTTGGTAACGACCATTGGGTTCCCCTGGATTTTGATGGCAATACGCCTCCCCAATGTCACAGTGCTCTCCGCAATCTCTCAGCGGAGGTCTGGTTAGCGCTATCCTTCTTCGGTGTTTCCATCCTCCTTGACCTTGTAGGACTGTTTTGTGTGAGATCAGCCAGAGCTGATTCCATCTTTTTTTGGGGGGGGGACTGTTCCTAGTGGTCCTACAATTATTAGTATTATAGTTACTTTCTTCATACTCCATATCCCTTTCAATTCTCTGGCAAGTTCCGTGTATTTGCTTCGTTTTTCTGTCTCCTTGGTTTTCACCCTGTGGTCAGCTGGGACGACAAAATCTACGATTTGGCAGGATTTTTCTTTCTTGTTGACTATTGTGACATCCGGTCTCCTTGCTTGTATGAGTTTTTCTGTTTGTACATCCATATCCTAGAGGATTCTGTGATTTTCGTTTTCGACTAATGTCTCTGGTTTATGTTTGTACCATTTGTCTGAGTGTTTGAAATGCATTTGTTTGCATAGCTCACAGTGTACTGCTTTCCCTACGCAGTCATGCCTATTTGTGTATTCTTTTTTGGTCATGTGATTTACTGTTTCGTCTCTTTGTCTACACTATCTACATTTACTGTTTTCCTGAGTTTTATCTATTTTAGCTTTAATGTAGTTGGTCCTAATCGCATTGTTTTGTGCAGCCGTCAGTAGGGATTCCGTTTCTTTGTTCAGGTGTCCTTTTCTCAGCCATGCCCAACTATTTTTGTGCATCTTCTCGGTACTTTCCACCTCTTTTCGATACTCACCGCAAATGACCTTGCGGTATCGCAACAGTCGCCTACCATTGACTGTCTCGCTTGAAACGACCATTTGTACCCTTTGAGATGTGTGGTGGCAGTAACCCCCCCCCCAAGGTCCCAGTACTCTCCACACTCTTCCAGTTGAGGTCTGGTTATACAGGGTGGGCAAAAATAAGGGTCCTATTTTTAAAAATTCATAACTTTTTTATTTATTGATTTTAAAAAAATTTTTTTTTTAGAATAAGTAAAGGACCCCTTCCGAAGAAAGCATGAGCCGTATTAGCCCTAAGGAACGTACCCTCATTTAGAAAACATTATTTTTGCTTAAAAAACTCAAAACAGTGTAAAAAACAATACTTTAGTTTTTGTAAGTTTTAAGAAGTGTTTTTCTAAAATTTGTTTTGTTTATTTCAAAAAATCTCGGAAGGATCAGTCTACACACACATAAAGTTTGGTGAGTTTAACTTTTATTTTGTGGAAGTTATTCAAATTCAAGTTATTCAAATTTAAAGATAGGACCCTTATTTTGGCCCATCCTGTATGTCTGACCCTCTTCGGTCTTCCCATCTATCTTGACTCTTCACGACTGTTTTATAGAGAGGGGGTCAAAGTTCCCCAATAAGATTCAGCGCTTTCACAAAAACCTTCTGCCAGCATAAGAAAGTTTTACGTAAAGCGTTTTTTAATTTTTTTATTTATTTACTTTTTTTATTCCACGCGGTGCCGTTTTAAACGACTATTACATTAAATTTATTTTCATCGTATTTTAGTATTCGCTGGCGCTTCAATGTCACTCCCCCCCTCTTGCTCTTCATTTTCGTTGATATATTTGATTGATTATACTATCGATTTCTCCTGAAGAGATGCTAGTCCAAACAGCTCTAGAGAGTTTTCCGCAAAGCATTTTAATAAGCATGTATACATTTTGTACCTCCAAACTTTATATATATATATATATATATATATATATATATATAGATTTAGATTTTTCACTTACAAAATAGATCATTCAGTGAAGACCGGGGTTGTTCCAATAAAAAACAAGCTCGATGATACTCGATTACAGAGTACAGAGCATTTATATGTGATTTCATGAAGGCTTACCAAAGCATTCCTTTCAGGACACCAATGATCACCATTAAAGATATTTTTTCTTACAAATACTATTTATTCAAATTAAATGTTTTTTCCTACACGTGTTTCACTACCAAGCAGTTACTTGCTTGGCAGATCATCAGGGAAATTAAATGTCTGGAATACTGGTATCAACTGCCGACAATACACAATGTGGCGTTGCAATAGTTGAGGTCACTTAAGAAGAGAAGAGGAAAAAAATAAAAATAAAAGTCAAAATTAAAAAGCAAGGAAGAACAACGATAAAAAAAAAGAAAGTCCTAGAAAAGTCTTAGAAAAGTAGCTCGTGCATTATGTCTTCCACCAAGCCAACAAGCAAATAATCGGTCCCAAATACATTCAATAAAACCATAAAACCGGAACAATGTGCGATAATACATTTTCACGTCGGCCGGCACAATGATGAATAAATCCCCCCCCCCACAAAAAAACAAAAGAACTAAATCATTCAAGATACCGCTCACAAGCTACCATTCCAATCCAATGATAGTATGGGAATTCTAAATCCAACTTCTCACAAAGAAAAGTCAACACAAATGTTCGTCCG
>OY744542.1:11453418-11483418 GCA_963556195.1 Sepiola atlantica
TTTCACAACGAGAAAAGATATATATATATATATATATATATATATATATATATATATATATATATATATATATATATATATATGTGTGTTTGTTTGGTTTCACCTAAAAATGAACCACTGTATAGTGTAGGTTTTTTCAATACACTTTAATCCAAGAACTTTTTACACTTTGTGAATTTTTCTGATGATTTTGTAATGTTGCAGAGACGATATTGACATAAACACGTAGTTTGGCACAAGACAAATGAAACGGACCGTAAAAATATATCTCACAGAAATGTTATGTTTTTTTGAAATGTGAAAAAATAAAAATAACAAAATAAAACCATGGTTATTGGAATATAATATGAACTGACTTATATTTGCTCTGTTATCACTAATTGACAATCATCGAGCTGAATCTTTTAAGGAGACTGCAAAGTAAAAGGGCACTGGTAGTATATGCTAATACATATAATGTCATTAATAATTATATATATATATATATCTTTTCTCGTTGTGAAATTATATATATATATATATATATATATATATATATATATATATATATATATATGAGACATCAAATAAAATGTAAGTAAAAATGCCCAAACCGGGTTCAGTTCGGTTAAAATATAGCGCCCCCTCTCTGGGTTATTTAAAACAACCACGGTTCTCTGAGATTGGTTTTGTGAAAGTCTAATAAACTATAAGTGAATCTTACCTGTGCGTCTTTTCGTTTTATGTTGAGGACAATTTCCTTCAGCATGACTAACGCCCTTCAATTCAAAGATGGCGGACTGGGATGTCATCATCACTGTTGCCGTCATTAGATGAGGACAGAATCCAGTTGAGGCATAGAACTTAATTCATTGCCAACCAGCTCTTATTCAACACAAGTAGAACACACCTGACAAATATTGAACACTACAGTAGGACGAGTAATTGTGGGAGAACTGAGAACAGTCTAGAAGAATCTGAACGAATAAAAGAGTAAAATAAATGAAAATCCGAGGAAGAAATTGTACGAACGACTGCAATGAGTAAAACGTTGACATATGATGAAAAAAAAAAACAGGCTTATCGATGTTCCAGAATTTTTAAAATGGGATTGATAATTTTGATTATTCTCACAACGTTTCGGCCGATGTAACTTCCGACCTTCTTCAGTTGCATCCGAGTGAATTTAATAACAAGCAGTGCTACTAGGTTCATTGCGAGATCAAACACGATTTGTTGTTGATGTTCACTCATCGCCGTTTGCTGTGAATATCCGCCGACTTGACATTTACAAAGTTAAACCCATCCTAAATTCCAAGCTAATTTCTTGATGACCAAGATTTGTGATCGGAGTTCGCGCCCGCCGACCGTCGGGAATTAGCTTCCTGCACTGAAGATTGCGTAACTATGATACATCGATGTCTGTAGGTAATAAATAATTAATATTTGCATATATATATATATATATATATATATATATAGAGAGAGAGAGATTTTTCACTTATAAAATAGATCATTCAGTGAAGACCGGGGTTGTTCCAATAAAAACAAGCTCGATGATACTCGATTACAGAGTACAGAGCATTTATATGTGATTTTATGAAGGCTTACCAAAGCATTCCTTTCAGGACACCAATGATCACCATTAAAGATATTTTTTCTTACAAATATTATTTATTCAAATTAAATGTTTTTCCTACACGTGTTTCACTACCAAGCAGTTACTTGCTTGGCAGATCATCAGGGAAATTAAATGTCTGGAATACTGGTTTCAACTGCCGACGATACACAATGTGGCGTTGCAATAGTTGAGGTCACTTAAGAAGAGAAGAGGAAAAAAATAAAAATAAAGTTAAAATTAAAAAACAAGGAAGAACAACGATAAAAAATAAAGTCCTAGAAAAGTCTTAGAAAAGTAGCTCGTGCATTATTTCTTCTACCAAGCCAACAAGCAAATAATCGGTCCCAAATACATTCAAAAAACCAAAAAACCGGAACAATGTGTGATAATACACTTTCACGTCGGCCGGCACAATGATGAATAAATCCCCCCCCCCCACAAAAAAAACAAAAGAACATTTAGTTTGAATAAATAATATTTGTAAGAAAAAATATCTTTAATGGTGATCATTGGTGTCCTGAAAGGAATGCTTTGGTAAGCCTTCATAAAATCACACACACACACACACACACACACACACACACATATATATATATATATATATATATATATATAAAAGACAAGCATTAAATATAAATAAAACTTTTCAAATCGGTTGGGTCTCATAAACAATAACAGCAAAAACCTGCCGTGCATGAAACCAAAATGAAATCCGCCATTTTTATATCAAAATATGGTCTTGTTATTTTGTTATTTATTTAACGCTGGGAGGTGACGGTTGCTAAGTGGGTAACAACACGGACACTTTCACTTAGGATGTTGACAATCTTTACGTGGTCCCTCCTGTAAGTACCTAGAAAGGATTTCAAAAAGATATCGGGGAAACAAATGACAATAATAGAATCATCTGATGCATACGAAAGGAATGAATTTGACGCTTCTGAGTACTTCTGCACTTTGCGTGCCGGTAAGAGTCGCGTAGAAGAATCAGATTTGCAATGTGTTATTTTTATTTCCGTGTCAATACCCTGTTCTCACGATGATATCTGATAGTAATAATAATAAAAATACATGGTCTCTGAAACGATCGTACACAATCTATTGTTATGTTGGATTCTTGGAACATAAGTTAATTTTGTAATGGACTTTTACATCCAATCTGTTTTAAATAAATAAAGCATTAGAAAAAGTTACACTCGATAGCAAGTCAGATAACTATCGTCGTCTGAAATGAACTTGAAAACATCCCCTATACTAAATAATAAAAAAGTATACGGTAGTTTTTTTTTTAAGTCATCAACACCTATAATAAACATTTTTATATATGGAAATTTAAATACTGACGTAATTCTGATTTTAGATGAATATTAGTGTAAACACTGGCGAAGCACAATGTTTCTTGTCATTTTTGAGACACTACTATAAAGAATAATCCTGCAATAATAAAAAGCAGGCTTATCAATATATTTATTGAATTTCACCATGATGAAAGATATATATATATAGATTGCCTGGGAAAACCTCCCACCGTACGTACACACGCAAACCCCAAACACCGATGAAGACTGAAGGATCAGTCGAAAATTTTGTTCTCCATACCATCAACAAGAAAAAACTATTTTTCTTTACAGAACAATTTATATTCCTACACGTCACAAAATAAATAAATAGAAAAATAAATAATAAAAAGTTATAACACAATATAAACTTTTTTTTCACATTATTATTTTTTTTTTTATATACATACTTATATATATATATATATATATATATATATATATATATATATATATATATATATATATATATATATATATATATATATATATTTCGACATTGACACTCTTGAAGCATCGTTTAAATTTGAATATATTTAGAAATTAAGAAAGCAAAAAAAAAACGCGTCGTGTTTTGGCTTTCTAAACTTCTAAAAATATTCAAATTTTAACGATGTTTCAAAAGTGTGACTATATTTTCATATATATCTAAATGAATAAATGCGAAATGTTTTCTTATTTATCACTCCTATATTACAATCAAAACGGGTTACTCTAAGTTAAATAATAAATAAACAATATTCTTTTGAAATACTCTATTTATAGTTTAGTAAAGTTGCAAACAAAATCTTTTGTTTACCTAATTTGCATAATTTTATTTTAAACAGTTAAAAATAAATAATTGTTTGCTGTTATTCGATTATAATTTGATTGTCCTATTTCTTATATATATATGGAATAGTTTTTTTGATATTACCAGTAATTAATTAAAGTGATAACAAAAAATGACAAAAAATCGAAACAATGTTCATTACTTTTCAAAGGACGTGCGGCCCTTCTCTCCTGCAAAAGGAATAAATTTTTTTGACAAATTATTTATTTTTAATCCTCTTCCGCCATTTCCACAAAGCAATTTTTTTAAAACTTACTAATTATTTTAATGTACCTCATTTTTAAAGCGTATTTTTTTACCAAAAAAAGCAGCATTCATTATTCCTGATATCGAATTTTAGACATAATTTTATAACTAAACGCTTTAACTAGTTTTTAAAAAATTCATTTCAGAATTTAATTTTCGTAGTTTTTATATTTTCCGTGAAAAATAAATGAATAACAACAAACTTTTGTTTACCTAATTTGCATAATTAGATTTTTAAATAGTTCTAAATAAATAATTTGATTGTCCTATTACTTATATATATGGAATAATTTTATTGATATTACCAGTAATTAATTAAAGTGATAACAAAAAATGACAAAAAATCGAAACAATGTTCATTACTTTTCAAAGGACGTGCGGCTCTTCCCTCCTGCAAGGGAGATAATTTTTTTGACAAATTATTTCTTTCTAATTCTCCTCCACCGCCACCACAACAATCGACAAGCAAAGCAATTTTTTTTTTAAACTTACCAAACATATTAATATACCTCATTTTGAAAGCATAGGTTTTACCCAAACAAACAGCATTCATTATTCCTGATATAGAATTTTAAACATAATTTTATAACTAAACGCTTTTAAAAAACGTTTTTTTAAAAATTTATTTCAGCATTTAATTTTCGTAGTTTTTACATTTTCAGTGAAAAAAAAAAATAACAACAAACTTATTGTTTAATGTTTTGTTTACAAACTGCTTTTTTACTATTCTGTCCAAATTACGAAAACAATAGATTCGTAGTAAAATTGTAGATTAACATCCTCTGTTAAATCACAACATCTCTCAGAAACAAAAAAATAGATTCTTCTTTTTTTAGGCGATTACGTATGAACACCCTTAACAACTTAGCGGAAAGAAGAAAAAAACCCGCTTATTTTAGAGTACGAATCAGTTTCATACATACATTTAATTTAAAATGATCCCTCATTTCCGGACCATTCTAGTATTTTCGGGCAGTTAACTAAATATTTTTTTTGCTATGGGAGCCAAATCCGTAGCGATTTTTTGTGTGTGTGTCTTGTGTGTCTACTTCACATGTTTTTTTTTTATCTAGCCACTTGTAGTTTGGGTTAGTGGTTACAAATATTTGATTTATTCCCCTAACAATAAGAATCACCGAGAGAAAGAGGATAATTTTAAGTCAACTATATATTAAACTGATCACCCACTCTAAATTCTGAATAATTGTGGTTTTGTCTTTCCTTTTCCCACCGTGCTCACTCTTCACACGTAATCGCCTAAAAAGCAGAATTTCATTTGGGGGAGATTTAGCGGAATATACAAATTTACCAATACTTTATTTTTTAAAATCTTATATATTTTGACTATACATACCTTTTTAAACTTTCAATTTTAAGCAATTGATTTGTATAGTTGTGTTTACCTTGCCCGTGAAAATTAAATAAGTAACTTATTTAAACTTGGCTAATTAATTTTATATTTTTAAAGTGTAAAAAAAAATATTCAAAGTTTGTGTGTTATTGTAGCACCCACCTAAAAATGTGATTCTACTTTTTAGCCGATTACGTGTGAATACCCTTAAACCCTGATGATGACGATGATGATGATGATTACTTTTACATTGGTCATGAAAAAAATATCTCCTCTAATCTTTCTAAATTACAACAAACATTTTTAAACAAAACTATTAGCCTTTATTTCTGTCTAATAATACGGTCGAAAGGCACAAATTAACCAATTTGAATAACTCAGTAATATGACATTGTTTTATGTGATCAATCGACGTTCCACTCTTTCATTGGCTCATTTCATTATACAACCAGTTTTTAATATATCATTCATTTTCATTTTTATGCTGAAACAAAATCAAATTCATCGACTCTGAATATTTTAAAGACAATATCAATTAAGCTTCCTGTTGCTTTTTTCTAATAAATAAAATGTTTCTATGTTCATGTACAGTAAATTTCCCTACATTGGAACATATCAAATAACACTATGGCAATTATATTATTGTTACTTGTTGTTAAATTCACTCAGAGTCCCTAGCCTTAGTAAAGCAGGCTATACGATAATAGTTATGAATAAATATTAATTATTTATTACGTACAGACGTCGATGTTTCATGCTTACGCAATCTTCAGCGAAGGAAGCTAATTCCTGACGGTTGACGGGCGCGAACTCCGACTACAAATGGCCATTGAATCGCAGTCAGGAGAGACACCAGTTGCCCATCAGAAATCAGCTTAGAATTCAAGAGGAATTTAACTTTGTAACTATGTATTTTATGTGATAAAGCTGCTAGGACATTTATATATATATATATATATATATATATATATATATATATATATATATATATATATATATATATATATATATATATATATGTTCTAGCAGCTTTAGATCTTGGAACGTTTGAACCCCGCCGTCGGCTTTTAATGTATCTTAATTTCAGTAATGTATGTGGTGATTTCCGTTGGCCTAATGGATTAGAGCGTAGGATCGTGACTCTCTTCTGAATCCACGACCTGCGTTCGAACTCGTCTAACCGCCTGAAACCACCACTTCCTGCATTGATGAAAACGTAAGTCCGAAACAACGTTGCCTGTAAAAAAATACATTTCAATATTAAATAAAATTATATTCATAGTATATATGGGGTAAGGTACACGATATGTCATGAAAATAAAATGCCGTGGTAGACAAAATGTTTGAAAAAAGACAAACGGAAAACAGGTTAGAATGTAGGAGAAAAACAAAAAAAACAAGAGATTTGACCGGTTTCGTTCGTATTATCGAACGTCTTCAGTAAAAAAAAGAGTATATATCTATCTGTCTCTCTCTCTATATATAAAGAGAGAGAAAGACTTTTAATTAAATAGTTTAAAAATAAATTTGTTGTGTGCAGATTTTTTAATTAATTCACAAATTAAGGTTTGGCGTGCACAACATGTATATATATATATATATATATATATATATATATAATAAATATTTGTTATTGTTTATTATCTATGTACGTATACGTTTCGTCCTTTTTTAATCGGGACTCATCAGCATAGAGATATGAATATTCACTACCGGTCATGCGATTCGAAACCCCGTATTACAAGTATTTTGCAACTCAAATCCGACGCCTTAACCACCCGGCCAGTCAAATAGCGAATAAACGGTGATAATTTTAACACTTTATCGGTGGGCTTAACGTCTAGAGCGTACTACTTCTTTTAATGGAAGGAACGATGTATTTAAAGCTAGTGACGTCATGCTGTGTCAATACTACACTTACAGTGCGTTTTCGAAGAGCGACACATAATAATAAATATTTGTTATTGTTTATTATCTTCTATCTATCTATCTATCTATCTATCTATCTATCTATCTATATATATAGGGAAACTTCAAACAAAGGCTATACGCACACAGAAACTCCTTCAGATACAAAAACAAGGCTAATACGGCACTCGCGACCCGAATATGGCAGCTTAAAGAAGAAAACACACCCTTCACCATCAAATGGAAAATAATTGAGAGAAAACCATCCTTTTCTCCAGCCATAAACAGATGTCCTCTATGTGACGCTGAAAAATACCACATTTCAAAGGCCATCATCGACCCGAATACAGCCTGTTTAAATGTCCGCGATGAAATATTCAGGGGGTGTGTCCACAAGAGACAAGCATTGCTTATAAACTGGTCTGACCGATTCACATAATGTCTAACTACCCCCCCCTCTACTAATATAAACACAATAAAAACGAACAAATACCTCATCAACCTATATCCACTTAAACTTCAAGAGCAAAAACTCCGACCTTCACAAAAATACAAAAATATTTAATTTAATTATCAGTCACTAGATTACTCTACAAATCCATTTAAACAAACTATATCCACATAAATTCCAAGAGCAAAAACTTCGACTTTCACCAAAATGCAAAAATATTTAATTTTTATCAACCACTAGATTAATCTACAAACCCATTTTAACAAACTCAAATATTTCATATTTCCAACTTAGTTACCTCCCTTAGTTCCGAATTTCTTCATTAAAATCACTCCAATCTGGGGAAAAGATTCTTACACATCAACGGTTTTTTAGAACGCATACCTTCAAAAATATAACGGCTAATGATACAAATTCATAAGTTGGCTCACGGGAATTTCAGAGAAACCTTTTTTTAATTTTTAATCTTTAATTTTTAATTTTTAATTTTATTTTTAATTTTATTTTTTATTATTATTATTATTATTATTTTTAATCTTTAAATTTATTTTTAATTTATTTTTATTTTTATTTATATTTTTATATATTTTTATTTATTATATTTTTATTCTTTCTATTTTTATTCTTTCTTTCTCTCTCACTCTTTTTTATTCTCTACATTTTTATTCTCTATATATATTTTTTTATTATTTTTTTAATCCCCTTTTTTTCTTCTTTTTTATACCTTTTTATACTCTTTTTCTTTTTTTATTCTTTTATTCTTAGTATTGAAATGTTTTTATATATATATATGTTTTTTTATATTTATTTATATATATATATATTTTTTCATATATATTTTTTTATTTTTTACCCCCCTTTTTTATTCCCTTTAATCTTGAATTCTTTTTCTTCTCCCGTGTTTTAAATCTCAACGGTCTTATTACACTAAATTCAAATTTAAACAAACACACACAACACACTGAGCAAATAACGCGTCCCAACAAGAGTGTTGTGACCTCACATTTCCAAAACAGATGACAACAGAAGCTGAAGAGAGCCGGATGGGTAAGACCTTCCGTGCTTGAAACCGACGGTACGAATGTTGTACTAATTTTTCTGTACCAGAATAAATAAATATATATATATATATATATATATATATATATATATATATATATATATATATATATATATATATATATATAAGAAGCGATGAAAATGTAAATAAAAAATACCCAAACCGGGTTCGGTTCTGATAAAAAAGTAACATCAAAAATATTTCATGCATGAAAGCAAAACAAAACCAAAAAGAAATCCGCCATTTTTATATGAAAATATTGTTTTTGTTTCTTATCAATTTAACGTTTCTGAATCCTTCTGTCAAAGAATTGCATGTCAGTTGAAATCGTGCAAAACAAACAGATTTGCGAGGTGTTAAATATGTATATGTCGTTGAATAGCATAGATATTCTCAGTTTCAAGATATATTGCTTCCAAACATATAACGGACGTTATCAAGTCAGACCTTCAATAAACTGTTAGGTTAAAAGTCCATGATTGTTGCGAACTTTCATATAAACATCCTGGAGAATGCCGGATGGTCGATGTTCTGATTGTTAAGAATAAACAGTTTAAGAACCCAATAAAAAAATTGCAAAAAATAATGATTATTATACTTATGTTCCTTTGTGTTCAGCGTATTCTTGATTTGTCAGATGTGTTTCGAAAATATTTCTTACCTAAGTTTTCTAAATGCATTCCTATACCATCTACAGCAGAGCGCATTTGGTCGCTAACTAATCGTTATGTTTGAATTCGTGGATCTGATATAAATAATGTTAACATTTGTTCATCTCAACTCACTTTATAATAAGCTCTGGTTCACTTAATAATGAACTATTGAGCTAATATTAATATCTGCAGCATTTTGAGTTTTCTTAAATGTTATACTTTGGATGTACCGATATTTTATATATTGTATATATTACTCTATTGTGCACTTTCGCTACACTCGAGACAAAATATTTTGGCTTTAATAGTTTAACTAACGCTCCTTTGTGTTTAGCTTATTCTTGATATTGTCAGATATGTTCCGAAAAGATTTCTTCCTTATATATACTAAATGCATTCCTATACTATCTGAAGACACCTACAGAAGAGATTTTATTGGAAGCATGAACGCATCTGTCCGCCAAATACTCGTGTGTTCGTATTAGTCCAGTTAAATAAGCCTCCGTTTTGGTAAACAGTCTAACTAATTGCAACACAAGGTTTTTTACAGAATGCATTTCTATAAGGCCTCTATTTTAACATGCTAAAACTCTAGAAAAATCTACCGATGCGAAATATGCAAATTTGGCCTTTTTATCAACAGGTGCCTTGTATCTTTGAGTGAACATGAACATGATAGATGCTACAAATCGCACCAAGTCATCATTTGAAATTCATAGGTAAACATTAGGATATGAAATTATGTATATAGAATGCTTCTTGAATCTCACAGCAAAAATTAACATATATAAAATGCATTTTATGGTGAATTTAGAGACAATATTTTTCGTTAAAATTCACTTTTATATCGTATGCATTCAGATGATATTCTCCCATTATCAAATTATTGGGATATTTAATGGAATTATTTTATTAGATATATTGCTACATCATTATGTTTCAATTTAAAAACAATAATTAATATATTATAAATTACCCCCACACACACACAGAGGTCATGTTTTGATCATCGGTTGTTATTTGTTTGTTATTTGTTTGTTAGTTTATTTGTGTGTTTATTATTTGTTTGTTATTTGTTTGTTATTTGTTTGTTAGTTTATTTGTGTGTTTGTTATCCACTTTATGCAAACAATAATCCCCAGATTAAAATTCCATTTTCACCAAAGTTGTATCTTGGCCCAGGGAATTCCCATAATAAATCCTGAATCTGATCCAGTTCAGTATCTGAATGCAATATTTTTTTGAAATTCGGAAACTCCTTATTTTTCATCATTGTCAAAGTTTTTTTTTTATTCACATCTCAGACAATGTCTTGTCTATTCTTTTGAAATTTAAAACATGGGTACCAGATAGTATTAGATATGACCAGATCAAATTTCACCTAGATCTAGAACAGGTTCAAGATTTGGCAGCATTTTTCATTTTAACATAGAACATATCATTTAACAACTTCATATAAATCTTCTGGCATTTTTCAATCAATCTGTGTAAACTTTCCTATTTTAAAAAACATTACTAACTTTCACCTGAATAGTAGGGTAACACAATAAACCTTGGCGGAGGGTTGTGCTCTTCTATTGCTTTTTTATTCAATTATTTTGCAATCATCTAATTCAATATCATCTTCGGGCAGTGACATATTAGCACAAGCTGTACCACAAACACTCTCCAACTGTGTGGTGAACAATCAAGTTTATACTTTTTACATGTACACCGTGCTGTATTGCAATATTTCTGCAGTTGCATCGAATCAAGTTAAGAAGTAACACATCAGTCATTTCTGGTATGATGACACCATTGATCACCTGCTATCACCAATTGATGGGATTTAGAAAACGAAAGCAGATGGAACGAGAGCATGCTACACCCGTGGATTAAATAAAGGGTTCCGTGCAAAATTCCGTTCAAATTCCCGAGTTCGACATAAAGATTCCCGAGTTCGACAAAGTACACCTTTCGGTGTACTTTGTTCGGAGGTTACATCGGCCGAAACGCTGTGATAAAAAAACACCCAAGATGAGAACAGTAGTCCGAATATACCAAATTCTACGAATTATCAACCCTCATCAAAAAAATTCCGAGGCATGATAAAAATGTTGTCTTAGTATACAAATTGCGACCTGCAATAATAATGGATGGTAGCAAGATGGAGACTCTAATTTCCTGTTCTTATCAACCCAGAGAAAAGGCCTTGAAACGTCCAGCATTTCCATTAGTCCACTTTTTCTTTTTTTTCTGTTCAAACTCTTCATGGATAGTCATAGCTGCTATCATAGATTCTTCATCTAACATCGTATCTCGATTAGCAATGAGTTTTGCAAACATTTTTTAGCTGACATTAATCCACCTTCATGCTAAATTACTACCTCTCCTTTGAATTATATTAGATTTATCTATTCATGTGTGAGTCTTTTCTTCACTTTGAGTTTCAGTGTTAGGTACAGAATTATGTGGCACAGTGAGTTCCAATGTGTCTGCAAGAAGCAATATATTAAGTGCACCATCTATTAAGAAATTATCTCTTCATACGTTAGCAAGGGCATTTCCACTGAGCATATTTGACACTGAGTTGTGGCCATATATCTCTTCCAGAACTTCTGACAATCCTGCTTTTTCCATTAGATTGCTTATACACTAAGAAAACTCATCTCCATGTGTAATCCTCCAATTCTCAGCACTACAGATTTCAGACGGCTACTAGATGGCTTATTAACTATAATAGTTTGAGCCTTCCAATACAGTGGACTGTAACAGGAGTTGTGTGTTATCACTTTTAAACCAGAAATATCAATGTAGAATAGATACATGACATATTTAATGGATCTATGTCAATTGAAGGAAAAATCACAACAGTTGCCCTTCCCGGATGATTTCCTTTCTATACCATTTGCATGAATTCTGCCAACCCTGGGCATAGCAAGTGCAGAAACGGGGAAACTGTCCACAGAATATCTAGAAACTATGGGGATTTAGGAAAATGATCACAAGATAGGTAAGTTCACCAAAATAATATAGATTAACTTTTTGATAATGGTAATAATGAATTGTTACTTGTCTAGGCCTAAGAATTTCATTAGTCGTTACTTCATGCTGGGAAATCACATGCATGATAACTGTACCTGGTGCTAATATGGCAACCATAGCAATCCGATGAAAGGTCACCTATCCATCAAGGGTTTATATATTGTGGTCAATAGTGTCTGCTGTATATAGCATAAATTGACATGACATTTACAGAAGCATCTTCGTTATATGAGCTACAAAACCCATGTTTCCGTAATTAATATATCTACAACCTAGAACTAAAATGGTGATGCATTTTTATGACTAACCATAATTGTAAACGAGCAATCACCATAATTGGTCGAAGAGATGAAATGATAGCATGTTCCGTGGATGTATTTTTCCTGTTGCAATAATCTGCATGAAGCAAGCAAGAATATCAGGAAAAAATGCTTAGGTTTTCTTTAAAGTAACTTAATCTGTGAATGGATAATTTGAGTTCGGAGTCATATATGTATTTCATTGTTTGCTTGCTCTAAAGTTGGTACTACCCCGTTGGCGATAGAGTGCATCCTTGGCATCTAAATCACTTGCAGAAGATCATCTTTCTAATACTGTATCACTCTACTCATCATTTTAATCTACAACAATATCCAAACTTTTTTCTTATTTATGCCATGAACATAAGATATTAACTTATATCATTTTAAAGTTTTTTTTCATTTAATTTCCACCGAAAAAGTAAGCACAACTAAAATCAATTGCTTAAAATAAAAATTTCAAAAGGGGTTAGGGTTAGGGTTAGGGTTAGGGTTAGGGTTAGGGTTAAAAATATTTATTTGATAACAGTAAAAGTATAAGATTAGAAACAATTAAAGATGGGCAAATGTGCAGAGAAACACACTTCATGAATAACCTACCACTCCCACAAATGACATTCTGCCTTTTTAGGGGATTACGTGTAAACACCATTGAAAACGGAAAGAAAAACGGTACTTATATCGATCTTGACCCAGTTTTCGTGAGTTTCTTGTCGGAAGCGTTGGCTATCCTACGCAAACGACCGAGAGATGACGAGCCGATTTGTACCAGACGAAAATTTTGATACGGTGCTGCGTCCTATGATTATAATGTTTTGCTTGTTTTGTTTTTTGTTGTTGTTAGGGTTAAGGTTTAGGGTTTAGGGTTTAGGGTTTAGGGTTAGAGTTAGGGTTTAGGGCTAGGGTTAAGGGTTTAGGGTTAGGGTAAGGGTTTAGGGTTAGGGTTAGGGTTAGAGTTTAGGGTTAGGGTTAGGGTTTAGGGTTTAGGGTTAGGGTTAGGGTTAGGGTTAAGGTTAGGGTTAAAAATATTTATTTGATAACAGTAATTTCGCTCTGTTTTGCTTGTTTTATTTGTTTTGTTGTTTCAAGAAATTCTTGCAACTATAACTAAAAATTATAGGACGCAGCAACGTATCAAAATAACAAAAAATATCTATTTGATAACAGTAACTTCGCTATGTTTTGCTTGTTTTTTTTTGTTTGTTTCTTTTAGAAAGTTTCTTGAAAATATAACTTAAAATCATAGGACGCAGCACCGTATCAAAATTGTCGTCTGGTACAAATCGGCTCGTCATCTCTCGGGCGTTTGCGTATAATAGCCGAACGCTTCCGACAAGAAACTCGCGAAAACTGGGTCAAGATCGATATAAGTACCAGAAATACTAATATTTTAGAACGTAGAGTGAGTGATCAGTTGTATATATATTTAACATAAAATGTTCTCACTTTTCCGGGCTATTGTATTTCTTTTATTGAACTTAACAAAATCTTTTTACCACTAGCTTTAAATCCGAGTGGCAAGGTCATAAAAATACACGTAATCTTCTAAAAAACGTAGCGCCCCCCTCCCCCCCCCCCCAAAATGCAGAGGATTTTACTCCCATAACAAAGAAAATTAGTTAATGCCCTAAAACTGGCCCGAAAATTTGAATTTATATACGTAAATTTTCCATCACTTTAATTTATAAAATAATTGTTTTTTTCTTTTCTTCTTTCCATCAAGTAAAAAAGGTAGAAAAAATATGTTAATCTACAATCATACAAAAATATGAATCTCTATGTTTTTTGTAATCTGGACAGATCACAGAGCTACTAAACTTTTGTTTTTATTTGTCAATAAAAATACTGAAAAGGTGTTTGTAAACATTCAAAAAATAAGTTTGTTGTTAAAATTTATAAATTAGGCATTAACTTAATTAATAAAAAACGTTATTTATTTATTTTTCACGGAAAATGTAACAACTGCAAAAAGGGAGCGAGAGAAAAGGTGCAGAGAGAGCGAGACAACAGCACTTTCCCTCCCACTCCCCCTTTTTATTCTCGCTTCTGCCACGCTTGTAGCAAGCCACAATCTTCGGTAAGGTCGTCAGCGATCGCATGGAGTTAAAACTTAAGGCGTTTTAATTATTTTTCCGATTAATTTATTAAATAACTTTAATTAATTACTGTAAATATAGACGAAACTATTGCATATGGATAGCAAACATAAGTTAATGCAATTCAAAATTAATAATACTAAACATTAATTAATTATGAATGTTTTAAAAATAGTTATGCTAATTATGAAGTCAAAAGATTCTCTCTTAATCTTTTATCTACATATAGAGAATATCATTATTTTTATGTTGTGTTATTTATTTGAAAAACAGTAAACAATTTTGATTATAATATATGAGTGATAAATGAAAAAAACTTCGCATTTATTAATTTATATATATACTAGTGGAACCCATCGCCCGGCGTTGCACGGGAGAAAGTACTACCTATTGCATGACGTCGAATAAAAAAAACGGCCTATTGTTCTTTCTCCCTCCCCCCCTCTACCGTGTTGGCGAATGTTATAAATTAAAAAAAAAGTGGTAGAGTAGAATGGGATCGTACGCTGAAACGGCCGATCAGTAAACCTACCTTCTAAACCACAGCTCCACGGTTTCGAGTTAAAAATACATGTGAAAATAGGTCAATTAAGCTAAGCTTTATTATCGGAGTGAACGAGAGCGGTCATTAAGTCTTTGCGTATTGCTTTATATTATGAAATAAATTAATACCAGGCAAATAATAAATAAGAGCCGGTGTTTTGGGAAAATCAAACTGTGTGTATTAGTTCCCGGTGTCGATGAGTAGAGTGACAGTACAGATTTGTTAGGGAGAAAAGTATTTGCTACCACCTATATGGAGTTGGTTTTTCGGAGAGACGTTGATGGTGGGCCAAATGTAATATTTAGTGTTAGGTAGAAAAAAATAATAACACATTTTCTAAAACACGCTCGAGTGAATAAGTGTAGTATAGTGGTGAGTTTAGTAGCCTGTGATGCATGTGGTTATTTTCCTATACTCCGAGAAGGCACAGGGGAAAAATCGTCTCTACTTTTGTTAAATATAAGAGACAACTTATGTCTGGATATCCTTTCGTAGATCCTTTCGTAGATCCTTTCCGTTGTCCAAATCTCATTTTCAGAGGGGAGGATTAGTCGATGAAACTGCCATGGTTTTTATTTGTGTCCCAAGTACTTTAAGACCCATCCGGATCCATCTTCAGGGTTATGAGGATAATCAAGTAAAAACCATGTGCTGGTATTATAGATGGTTTTGGCGGGAATTATATAATAAGTACGAAACTATAGTTAGCATTATAGACATTTTAGTATATTATTGCTAGTATTGAAGTAAATTCTGTTAATTACGATTTTCTTTTTTATATATATACATATATATCTTTATATATATATCTTTATATATATATATCTTTAAATATATATATATATATTAGTGCATGCTTTCTGTCAAAAAACCTTGAATTCTAAATTTTTCTTAAGACCCTTTAAGCTTAAGCTTCAAATTTTAGATATAAATAAAATAATCAAATGGATTCGTTCGCAATTATAATAAGGATTATATTATAAAGTTTATGAGCTTATATGATCTTGATTTTAATTATCGTAAGGGGATATAAAATTGATGTAAAACTTTTCTCTCTATATAATTAATTTTACCCGTACTGGGACGACTATATATTTTTTTTAGTTCTTGCAAACATGTATTTAGTTTTTCTTTTAATATTCATATTAGTAGCCCACCCAATTTAAAAGGGGTGGCGGCTGTAGCTTAAACACAGCACAGGAACTGCTTCGATAATTTTATAGCTCTTGTAGCGAAGTATGATCCATATCACTTTTTTGTCAGTTTGCAAAGAGAGGTTTTATTTTAATTTAACAAAACAATATTTTTCAAGAAGTAATTCATTTGGGAAGGGATTAATCAAAGGACTGAAACATGTTTCTAATTCGTGTTCTACTGGGAGACCTGCATTTTAATTTCATTTCACGATGTTGTTTGGTTTAAAGACAATGAAACAGACTCAGTTGAAGAACGTATACTTTTTTCTTTTTCCTTTCTCTGCTGACTTAATCAAACGGTTGAATCAACGATTGGAAATATAAATTGATGTTGATCAAATATCCGCCATTTTGAAGAAAAAAAAACGCTGGTGTTAATTTATCAAAAAGAGAAATGATATTTTTGAGAAATATACTACGCTACATTCAATTTACATCTATATCTTTTTACTCTATACGTTTCGTAACCACAGTCTTAAATCTTCACGTATCAATTTACGGCCCTTCAGGCCTTTTTAAAACCACGAATCTGTTCACGGCATCTCAAGCCTTTTTCAATTACGGCCTCTGTTCATTTATACGTATCTTAAAGTCTCTAAAAAGTTCTCAAATAAATCTCAAGGTTTACCTTATCTTCTGTTCTCTTCTTTGGCCTGTGATTCGTCTAGTCTTCGCTGGCTGTGTCGTCTTGCTCGAAGGAAGAGGTCTGTCTCAGACAGAATGAATACACGAGACACGAATTTTTTGAAGGGATATTTCACACAAATTTCTTTATTCTCACACAAGCTTCTTATTTCTCTCTGGTTCGTTTGCTGTCAGGGGGATTCCGGCTTCGACTCTCTCATGCCCCGGCTATTTTCCGGTTCCTTTTGGGATATCTTCTGCCCTCCCAGAACGGGGCCTTACTAGTTTACTGGCTACATGCTCGCACCCGGTCTGAACGGTATCGCCTCTAAGCTCAGACTGATTCTAAAAAGCTAAGTTCTTCTTTTCCGTGGTGACGTAATCATCATTCCCACGCACGAGATGGGGACAAAAACGACTCACTCTGATCTCTGACTCAAAGGTCACGTCAGATGTCTAAATTTATTATGACTATTCTTGGATCAAACACTTCTCTGAACTCACTTCTGAGTCCAGAAACAAAACCTATTTTTCAATAACAAAATTAGCTATTTGATACTAGTTAACCTACTGTGCCTTGCATAATGGGGCCCTACAGTATTGTAACACTCCTTCCTTCCCTATAAACAAAAAAAACAAAAAATCCCAAGATTTTCTCTTTTTTTTAAAAAACCAACCCCTCCCTGGGACTGGTAGGAATCCGAGCCTGAGCACTCCTGGGGTTACCATCATTTCACCCCTGCCGGAATTTCCTTCGGCACCACATGACAATGTTTCCGGGATGTGGGAGAGTTTGCTCCCTACGGTCGTTACCGGCTTAAAAAAGCCATCCCCTGTCACAAATCAACATCAGGCGTTTCTCGCCTATATCTCCTGCAAAATCTACCACATAAATTCGCTCTTGCTCACACACGTTCTCCGTGCTCGACCACTTCCCAAAGATTCCCGGTATGTTGCACTTTCGGGCCACCATCACTTTCTCAGATAACTTCAACAAACGGTCGGCACACAACCGATTAAAACTAACTGCGCGTTTTATTCTCGCGAAATAGGGGAACAAAAAACAGAACAAAAAAACCTTCATTGACCTATTCTCTAATGGTCAGCCTCGAAGCTTACTGAAGGTACCGTCGCTATGCTGCTTGCTATATATGGACCATACATTTCTGACACGCCCGTGCTCCCGTCGCGAATGACAGCGAACAAACACCCAGTTTCTAACTCCCAACCCCATTGGCGTGGCGTGGCACCCATCCCATGGCTCTAACTAAACGGCGTGACGGGGGTGAAATGTCGACACCACCGTTCCTGGAACACGTCTGGTCACCAATCCAGGTCCATCATTTTCTTCCCTAAACCAAAATTAATTTGACTGAGGTACCCTCTCTTAAATATAAAGCTTAAATCAATTCCACTTCCATACACGGTCTACCGACGTGATTGGGGAGCAACCCTGGGTCACGAAAATTAATCACAACTTCAATATCGACCACCGTTATCGTGGCGCACCAATACGACTGTCCTGTCGTCTAACCACCGGTTCGCAGTTTTTACGCGTGTAGAGTTCGAGCACCTTTGCCCATTCTTCTCCGAGCCAAAAACCCATGGCCGCCTCGTTTGCGAAAACCACGCGAGCGAACTTTATTAATCCCGCAGACCCAACTGGGCTGCACATACTCTGTGCACAGGGATATTCTGCGAAATGACCTAATTGGCCCCCGTCCGGGGTCTCCATAAACCGACCCAAACCTGCTATCAGTGCCCCCCAAACAACTCAAATACAAGATCACTTTAACCCTAACACTTTGCTGACCCACGTAACATTCAATTTAAGAACTGTTTTTTTTTTAATTACATTTTTAAATTTCTCCATCCTCTAAATAGTAAAATATCATTCACTCAAGCATTAGGAACCCGGAATCCTCCATGTAACAAATACATCAAAATACATAAAAAAAAAAATTAAAAAAATTCATTCCACCCAACAACAACAAAAAAATCAAACCGAAACCGACAGAACCAATGGAGAACATATCTCTACAATACAATACAACATAATTCAAAAGATAAAGGGAAAAGAGAACAGCGCCCGACACCATAACGTATTGACATGTCGTCAAACTCCAACCCGGACACCATCAGATCACCCGCCGCTGTCGTCGTTATTTTCCTGCAACACTTTCTAGCAGTTTTCAAAACCCACGGGCGCTTTCTTTCCCTCTCTCTCTCTCTCTCTTCTCTGTCTATGCGCTCTCGCTTCTCCCTTCCTTTCTAACAAGCATATTCTGACCTCGCGCGCACATTTTTTTTTAAACAATCTCTTTTAACATTTCAATTTTTCTCTCTCTCTCTCTCTCTCTTTTTAAGACGCATATACATTCTAAAAACAAAAGATTTCGGCCACAGAGTGGCATATCAATCCCTTTCTTTCTATACTCTTTCCGTCTCTGTCTCTCTCTTTCTAATACATTCTTTCTTTCTTTTTTCTAAATACGCATATTCTGTCCTCGCGTGCACATGTCATTTCAGCACATCCACCCTTTTTAACATTTCCATTCTTCCTCTCTTTCTCTCTCTTTTAATCACATACCTCCCTCGTTTTTTTTTTCTTTTTTTCGCCCGTTATTGCTTTCACCTTTGTCCCCCACCAACACAAACCAGAAAAAAATTACAGCAACAAATTCTTAAAACACAACACAAAAAAAAACATAATTACGGCAAATCGTCCTTTTCTTTCTAACTAGAATGTTCTTTTCCTACAAAGTCTTAACAATTGTTTTTGCGCGTGTGTGTGTGTGCGTGCGTTCTTTTTTTCTTTTTTTAACAAAATGTGTCTTTCTTTTTTTCTTTCTTTTTTTGAATCTTAACAATTAACAAAATGTGTCTTTTTCTCTTTCTGCGTAATTTAATAATGGGCTGTGTATGTGTGCGTTCTTCTTTTTTTTTCTTTCTCTAACAAAATGTGTCTTTTTTCTTTTCTTTTTTCTTTTCTTTTTTTTCTGTGTCTTTTAATTAACTAAGTGTGTCTCTTTTTTGTGTATCTCAACAATTTTCCCCTCCGTGCCTCGCTCCTTTTTTTTCTTCCTTTTTCTATTACTTGGACCACACGATGTGTTCGTACTTCATGACAGCACCAGATCGATATCGAACCGTTTCATGTTGGAAACGGCAGGTCACGGCTACCAAATCAACCCATTGTTACAATACACGCTACATTCAATTTACATCTATATCTTTTTACTCTATACGTTTCGTAACCACAGTCTTAAATCTTCACGTATCAATTTACGGCCCTTCAGGCCTTTTTAAAACCACGAATCTGTTCACGGCATCTCAAGCCTTTTTCAATTACGGCCTCTGTTCATTTATACGTATCTTAAAGTCTCTAAAAAGTTCTCAAATAAGTCTCAAGGTTTACCTTATCTTCTGTTCTCTTCTTTGGCCTGTGATTCGTCTAGTCTTCGCTGGCTGTGTCGTCTTGATCGAAGGAAGAGGTCTGTCTCAGACAGAATGAATACACGAGACACGAATTTTTTGAAAGGATATTTCACACAAATTTCTTTATTCTCACACAAGCTTCTTATTTCTCTCTGGTTCGTTTGCTGTCAGGGGGATTCCGGCTTCGACTCTCTCATGCCCCGGCTATTTTCCGGTTCCTTTTGGGATATCTTCTGCCCTCCCAGAACGGGGCCTTACTAGTTTACTGGCTTCATGCTCGCACCCGGTCTGAACGGTATCGCCTCTAAGCTCAGACTGATTCTAAAAAGCTAAGTTCTTCTTTTCCATGGTGACGTAATCATCATTCCCACGCACGAGATGGGGACAAAAACGACTCACTCTGATCTCTGACTCAAAGGTCACGTCAGATGTCTAAATTTATTATGACTATTCTTGGATCAAACACTTCTCTGAACTCACTTCTGAGTCCAGAAACAAAACCTATTTTTCAATAACAAAATTAGCTATTTGATACTAGTTAACCTACTGTGCCTTGCATAATGGGGCCCTACAGTATTGTAACACACACACATAGAAACACAACTTTTCTCTATATAATACTAGCAGGCTGATTGGACATTACTCATGTCCACTAAAAACAAATTAGGAGAGGTTAAAAAGTGTAACATATTCTATCTCTTCATCTGTCTTTCTACCTTTCTCACTTCCGCCCTCTCATGTTTCCCCCTCCGTCTTTCGAACACTCTTTTTTCTCTTCCGCCTATATAGAGTGAAAAATAGAAAACTGAGGCGATCTTTCGAGCACTACTGAAACCACCCAAATAAAATTAAGGTGGCCTCCAAGGCACTGCTAAATCCATCCTTTCCGAGTTTTCTGCTAGCCCCTCTTCCATTTGAAGAAAAATAGTCCGAAGAGAACATTAAGAAACAATAAATAAAATCCGGAGTTAGCGTCTAATAATTTTTAAATGAATCGACATTTTATTTCCAATTTAGTACATAATAAGATTGGAAAACCGATTCACTCTTGACGAAACCTGGCCCAGTTGACCCTTAAATATTCAAGAATTAATTTTTTTTTTCATTTTAAATATTATTAATTTTTAATTAGGGGCAACGCTGATCAAGAAAATACCAACTTTGTGGGTGTTTGTCTTGTAGTTTTGACTTTTAATAAGACACAGAGACATACAGACACCTGCCCTTTATATAATAGATTTCATTTTTGATTCACGACAAAAAAAAAACATTTAACACCAAAGGTTCATGGGAAAAACGCCCTCAATATCGACTCTCCCTAAGTAATTTTGTTTCTTTTGATGCCCCCACCCCCAAATGAATATTATAAAAAAATGTGTCCAAATTTTGTCCGAAGCAATGCTGAAAAAAGAGTTAATGGCTGAGACAATTTAACACGTGTCGCTTGATTACTGAAACGTTTCTTCACAAAAAAGGGCGTGGGAGACACGTTTTAATGTCAACTCGTGATATTACATGCTCTAATCTATTCTTCAAAAGAAACATGAAAAACACAGCTTTGAAAATTCGAAATGTTTACTCTTAGCAAACCGGCTTAAAAACAAAATGCATACATATAGATTAATCTGACTTTGTCGAGTGTCGAACATTCTCTCGAAATGTGTGTTGGCCAGCATTGCTTCAAAATGTAGCGAATAAGTCACTTACGACTGAATAAAAAGCGGATCAGAAATAAAAAAAAGAATCAGAGTTGTCTCCCACTTCGACTACTCTCTATAAATTACGAAGGTCGAATTATTTTGCACAGTTTTGCGCAGAGGCTTTCTTGAAAGCTTTTGGTCATACCAGTCGAGGATCCGTTCTTGACAATCAGTCGGACAGAAACTGTGCCATTTCGCTGACCTGTTATCTGTCGAGCTGAGGTATTAGTCCCAGACCTTGTCTCCCCTCTTTAGGAAGAAGTTAGTAGCTAACTGCCTGAGGCGCCCAAACCGCTGAATGCCGACGGGGCTGCCCAGGCAATTTTAATATGCCAGAGTGTCCATTATTTTGTGACGCTGGCTTGAATCTCCCCACCTTCTGGTCTTTCGATACATTTTCGTGAGGTGATAAGTAAGTGAATACTCAGTGGAAAGAAGTAAATAGCCATGTTGAAGCTGGGTGGTCTGGTTTCAGTCGGGCTGAGTTATAGTTTTGCACAGTTCTAGGAGGTCCACCCTCACAGATTTCTCTTTGAGATTGTATATATATTTGAGATGGGGAAGCTATTCTAGTTGTCGTGAAGTTTTGTTAATTTAATGATACCATTGGAACACAGGGCAGGGGCAGGTGCTAGTGTAATTATAAGAGTTAGGAGTGGATAGAGTAGGTTCAGGGAATTTGTCTGAGACGGCCCTACTTAAGAATGCCGATAGGGTTTCTTAGGCAATTTTTGTGGGCCAGCGTGCACTTTTTCTCGCTAGCTATTCAACGATCACCGTACGACTTTTTGACACCCCCTAAGTTGTGGGGGTCAGGCTAATACTAGTTATACGTAGAACCTACATTGACAGCTTTTGTTTATACAGTAGAGAATACGTGTAGAAGAGTCTATTTTCAAGCTCGGTGGTCTTATTTCTGTCGAGTATAAGTAATGTTCTGTGCCGTTCTTGAAGATACCCCAGGCTTTGCATTACCTCTTGGAAATCAGGGGTTTTATTGCTAATCGTATGAGACACTCTATCAGGAACTACCGACGGGGCTGCTGAGGCATATTTTGTGAGCAAGATAGAAACGCCTCTTTTACGCTGGCTTTTCAATCGCCACCTTCCGACCTTATGTCATATCTTCTATTTGGTGAGAGGGACGTAAATACAAGAATTGCGCAGCAGATGGCCATACCAGTGGAAGAAGGCGGGCCTCTATAACACCAGCGATCCATTCTCTGTCGAAGTTAGACATTGGCCTTTTCAGTTCTATGAGGTGCACCTCATCAGGCTTTAGTATCTCTCTTTGGGAACGGGTTGGTTTATTGTCATCCGTCTGAGACATTCCTACCGTGAAAAGTCGATAGGGCTGTTCAGACTACTTTTGCAGAGCCGTAGTGCACAACCCTCTGATGTGATGGCTTTCCCTATTTCTCGCCTTCTCTACCTTGTGGCACATCTTCCTGCAGTAGGAAGGAAGTGATTACAGAAGGCTGTCAAAACAGTCGAGGATACATTCTTGATAATCTATCGGATCATAGACCGCTATGACATCAACTGGCCCTGTTTTTACGGAGTGAGGTATGGTCCTGTTCAGTCCTATGATCTGAATCCAACAGGCTTTAAATTTCTTCTTTGGGAAAGGTTGGTTTATTGCCAATCGCCGAAGCAGCGTCTACTGGAGAATTGCTCAGGCTATTTTAGTGGTACCAGAATGCACCATTCATCTGGTGCGCTTTTAAAAAACTATCTCTCACTATCCTAGCCTTGTGTCAACTCCTTCTGTGACACGTTTTCTTTTCGAATCGCAGTCTCGTTTTGAAATTTCGTTCTACTTTGTTTATATGTTATCTAATGTTATTTAATGTTATCTAATCTAAATTAATTAATTAATAATTTCCCAACGTAATTCTAAAGGTATACAAATATTATGAACGCTGACTTGAAAAAAATTAATTAATTAAATAGTAATTACCAGCCCCCCCCCCGCCTCTCTTTTACCTTTACCAAAATTCTCGCCGACGGACAGACAGACAGAACGACAGACAGACAGAGAATCTGCTTGTGAATTACAGCTTTGTTATCAAAGGTTTTAGAAATAGATCTTATTCTGTTGAGTAGAAGATCGGGTAAATACCGAATGTTTTTTTCGGATAAAATTATCTTATGCCTTTTTTTATTTTAGTGTTTGTTAATGAAATCTATCAAGCATGTGTACGCAATACATGTAATGTACTGCATACACATGTAATGTGAGTCTTAAATACAGGTTTATTTCTGCTCACCTAAGAGCATAAATAAATCTGGAAAGTATAGGGATATATGTGGAGGAAAAGAGACTTCGATGCTATATTGAAGGAATGGTAAATAAGTCTTTGGTCGGTATTCGTAGAACAGTTGATGCATTATGGTCAGTTGGCAGGGGAAGGCCAACAAAAACATGTGAAAAATAGATGGCAATGGACTTGAGTCAAAGAAGGATAAATGAAGACATGTTCAGAGATAGGTTAGTTTAAAAGTCCATCCAGCATTTAAACCGGATGTTAAACCGAATAGGATGATGATGGCGATTAATGAAAAAGTTAAATCAACCACTGTAAAGCTAAATATATGTTTAACATACTGTAATAGTCAGAGTACTTGTTACGTGATTAAAAACGAAACAAACGGGAAGCCTTACAGAGCTGATGTTAACGCATCTTGTGTTTCTAAATCGGAGAATATAGTGTTATATGAGGTATTTTTCTGTAGACACTGTTTAAGATGTCACGTAATCTGATTCAACATGTAAATCTAATGTTTTAAATCTAATATTTTACCTATTTCCTTCCACGTTAGATTCTATGGGAATAAAAATCTAATTATTAAACATTTATTTTAACAGTTGTAAACAAAGCAATGTATTAGTAATATGTACGGATAGCACAAATCGCTTCCATCTGTTATTTACGTTTCTTGCTGAAAAGAAAGATGGCTACTCTGCGAAAATATTCCGAGGAGAATAAATTGTATTTACAAAGAAATTAGATCGAATCAAACTGCATTGTTCTTAAAAACATGCACCAAATATTAAAATAAGAAAAAGGCTACGTAGAATTAAATATCGATTTCTCAGATGCATTGTTATTTAAATCTAACTTCGAGAATCCAGTC
The DNA here is from genome assembly GCA_963556195.1 of Sepiola atlantica. NCBI lineage: Eukaryota > Metazoa > Mollusca > Cephalopoda > Sepiida > Sepiolidae > Sepiola > Sepiola atlantica. The sequence continues at coordinate 11,478,916 of OY744542.1, forward strand.
GACTTAATTTTATATATTTGATATATATGGCGCTGAAAAAATATGTTCCATAATTTAAAATTGTGCCAAGGAACTGACAGAATTATCGAGTCGCGAGAAGTTTTCCCACTTTGTTTACATTCCTTCGCGAGCATTATTTTATAAATAATAACTAGAATGTCACTAGAGAACATTGTTTGTAAATGTCAGGCTAAAAAAAGAGAGGAGGTCATTAAATACGTATTCATTTTCTCTACCTTTACTGTCGCACCAAAGCCGTAGCACACAGATAGATCTCTCTCTGCATTCGTCACTTAATCAGCACTATCCTCATTTTGCAGGTACGATTGTCCCGCATGTTTAACATTCCTGGGTTAGCTGCTCGAAATTATTAGAAAAGGGCGCGAGTGTTTTACACATTTCGATACTGTTAAAGCTTTCAAACCAGACGAAAGCGACCCTTTGTTTGTATTTTTGCGACTTTTTACCTAAACAGCCAAAGTATGCCAAAGCGCTTATCTAATCATAATCAGAATATATATATATCATTGTGTGTTTTTAATGAAAAAAAAGTTTGTTTATTTTTGTTTTTGTGTTTTTTGATGAAAAAAAATGACACAATACTGGTCAACTCTGATGATGGTATTTTATTCAGAAATTAATAAGATTAAAGTAAAAAAAAAAATTAATCCTGCAATGATAAAGGCTTCTATTTTCAATTTTATAATACTGACCCAGCAATGCTTTAAATGAACGACCCATTTTATTAAACTTCTAGCATGCCAATGCTTTCTTCGTTCTACAACCAGAATTTGAATTCATAACCGCCAACTGGTGATACCAGATCAGGCTGCCCTGTGGCTCCCTGAGACGAAATTCACCTACATTGACGTTTTTTTTTTTTTTTTTTTTTTTTGTTTGTAAAACTTAATTATGTTCTACAAAACCAAAAACAAAAACAACAGCCCCTCTCCCTTTCTCTCTCCCCTTTTTTATTTTTATTTTTCCTACCCTACTCCCGGTCCTGGATATGACCTTAAACTACATCCGATGGTGAGATCCGGCTTACGGACTTTGGGGAATGTGGAGCCTCCTCTTAATTACCATTGCTCCCAGGTCCACCCTGGCCCGGAGTGGTAGTACCTGTTAGGGTCCCAACTATGGGTTAAATAGAAACAGATATTAAAAGGGGAAAGAAACAAAAAAGAGAAGAAAACAAGACCAGATTCGGCATTAAATAACCCAAAAAGGGTTGATATGCCGTAAAACAAAACTACCAAACCAAAAACCCTGATTAAACATTTGAAGATATAAAGAACTTGAAGCATAAAAACTTTCACTATAATGACCAGATTCGGCATTAAATAACCCAAAAAGGGTTGATATGCCGTAAAACAAAACTACCAAACCAAACTACCATAACCGCCAACCACATCATGTTGTTTGGATGTACAGCCATCGGGAACAACCTAGATTTTTCTCTTGTAAGATTATATTAAGTGTTCGTCCAGAAATTCAGTATGGTTTAATTTTAATGAGACGGCTTTCATGCCAAACCTTGTCAAAGATTTTGGATATGTTAAGGCCTACCTCCCTAGTTTCCTCTGCCTTATCCAGTGGGTTGTATATGCGTTCAGAGATGATCGTTATTATATCCACGTAAAACGGGTTTGTCTAGATCCATACTCTCGATCGAAATTAAGTTTAATATTTTCGAGGTGGTGGACTAGCGCTTGATTGATTAATAACTCACAGATTAGAACAATGGATTACATATATATCGTCATGTTAGTCTCATGTTATTATCAAGTGGAGATCTGTTAACTGTTGTAACTGAGCGGATCTGTCGGTTTATGGATAATTCAAGAAAGGGAAAATCCATTGCACTTGACATTTCGAAGGCATTTGACAGAGTGTGGCATTTTGGTCTCCTACACAAACTTCAGGGTTATGATATTGGTGATGATGTTCTTGACATTATTATGTCTTTTTTTCTGATCGAAGCCTGCGATTAACTTTGGACGGTGTCTCTGCATTCTCTTTTCTTATCAATGCTGGTGTTGCTCAAGGCTCCATTCTAGGCCTGAGCTCCATCGACTAGACAGGGAAATTGGAATGTAATATTAAGACTGGAAGGCGCACAAAAAAGGGTGACAAAACTAATAAGTAAAGTAAAGGAGTGCAGTTCCAGGGAGAGATTGGACAAATTGGGATTGACTACTTTGCTGGAGAGAAGAATGAGAGGTGATATGATTGAGACTTTTAAGATAATTAATTGCATTTCTAACTATGGTGGGCATTTTTAGTATTTCTCCTCGATCTGGAAGGTTATTGTCAAGACAGTTTTCAAAAACTAGATCTGTTCACGAGTTAAGTTGTTTTGCTCACAGAGTGATATGTTTTTGGAATAAGTTGCCAGATCGGATTAAGAACAGTAATAGATGAGGTTGGATGAATTCAGAGAAAGTGGTAGGAAGGAGAAATTAAGGGGCACTTTTGGGAGTTATCAAATGAAATATTTAACAGAATTTGATCTGGATATCTATACTGTACTAAGAGTTAATTTTTTTTAACAGTTGAATTGAGAAGATAGTTAATGGGGAGATGCCCAAGGAGGCATAACAAACAAATAATAATAATAATAATAATAATAATAGTTTATTTGTTAAGCATAACATCGGTATTTAATAAGGAATCTTCAGAAACGCTTGTTAATCAGTTCCATAATTGAAAATGGTGCTCAGGTCCTGACAGAACTCGATCCTTGCACACTCAGGTCGCCCATCCGCGTTATTATTAACTTCGACACTGTCGCGGACCAGAAATTCGATAGATTAAAAAGAAGAGAAAGCAACAAACTTACAGGTTTTCACACGTTTTGTGGAATAAGAAAGTTAATTGAAAAATTGTGTTTTGTACAAATGGCTGTTTACACAGCCGTTTCTAATTGACCCAAAATAAGGGAACGTTAAGAACAAGTTGTCTAATAAAACACACCATATTATTTTTTGCTATTAGTGAATATGGGAAAATATTAGCAAAAAGAGGTCAATGTGGTGTATTTTGCTTATCTCTCAATCTGCTAATCTCTCTCTCTCTCTCTCTCTTTCTCTATCTATCCTATCCTTTACCACGCTAATGTGGAACAAGATATCACCAGTCTGTTTCCCACCTAAATACTGTATGACCGTATTCAAGTCTAATGTAAACAAATACTTGTCGAGCAGTACTTATGGGAAATAAAGTCCTCTATAGTAATCTCTTGCACATTCAACCTACTGTTTTCTAATCCTGTCATGACGGCGATCACCGTCCATCCAACAATCCTTTCAACCCTTATCCTCGAGTGGTCTTCGGACCTTGATAAGCGATGCCCCATCAGTAATATATATATATATATATATATATATATATATATATATATATATTAAAAATATTAAAATAATTATTTTATATACGATTCTATCATGAGGATAAGAGTAAATTCTTTGAAAATCCATGGATTAAAGAGCATACGCATATTTTATTTCATTCCTTGTTTAAACACCCGATGAGTGTAATAAACTTGTGTAGTATTTAACTTTTCTTTTGTTTCATGATTTCTATATTATATATATATATATATATATATATATATATATATATATATATATATATATATATATATATATATTTTAAATACTTCCAGATGTAATGTTATAAAAGGCGCGGACGTAAATAAGGAACAATAAAATATTTCCAAAAAGTCTTGGAAACGACTGTACGCCGAACGGTAGTTGGTTTTGAATTTTTGGAACAATGTTCAAATTATTTTGATCTGAACTAACTTATATACATATATATATATATATATATATTATTAAAAATAACCGACAATTTTTGTCTGGCTATTTTAGTGTTGATCCCTTCAAATTTTCGGATTAAAATCTTAATCTCGGAAGGAAATTGGCTGATGAAACTGCCATAGTGTAAATGTTGGTCCAGAGTACTTTCTGACCCGTCCAGGAGGTTGACCATGCATCTATCCGATAATAGTGCTATAGCTAGACACCTTACTAATGAACATTCCTGTCCCCGCTCTCAAATCCGACAACTTCTCGTAGACAATACTAAAATCCTAGAACATAATACTAATACTCAAAAACTCCACATACTAGAAGCTCTACTCATTAAAACTAAAAAACCTGCTATTAACAAGATTAATTTTAACACTAGCACTAATATACTTAAATGCTTATAATACCTAATAAACATAGTTACATTTTCCCGCCATAATTAATTATAAATCTCACTCCAGGTCTTTACCTGTTTGTCATTATTCCACTGACGATGGACCCAGACGGGTCAGAAAGTACTCTGGACCAACATTTACACTATGGCAGTTTCATCAGCCAATTATATATATATATATATATATATATATATATATATATATATATATATATATGTATCAACACCCCTTATTCACGTACGTACGGATGTAAAATCAAAATATCAGACGTTCAGACGGATGTGACATCATAA
>OY744542.1:11488418-11555918 GCA_963556195.1 Sepiola atlantica
TAGAAATAATATTTTCCATTTTCCTCCTTCCTTTCTTTCTTTTTTGGTTAGATAATGTGGCAAATATTTTTTGGTTAGATAATGTGGCAAATATTTTTTGGTTAGATAATGTAGCAAATATTTTTTGGTTAGATAATGTGGCAAATATTTTTTAGTTAGATAATGTGGCAAATATTTTTTGGTTAGATAATGTGGCAAATATTTTTTGGTTAGATAATGTGGCAAATATTTTTTGGTTAGATAATGTGGCAAATATTTTTTGGTTAGATAATGTGGCAAATATATTTTGGTTAGATAATGTGGCAAATATTTTTTGGTTAGACAATGTGGCAAACATTTTTTGGTTAGACAATGTGGCAAATATTTTTTGGTTAGATAATGTGGCAAATATTTTTTGGTTAGATAATGTGGCAAATATTTTTTGGTTAGATAATGTGGCAAATATTTTTTGGTTAGATAATGTGGCAAATATTTTTTGGTTAGATAATGTGGCAAATATTTTTTGGTTAGATAATGTGGCAAATATTTTTTGGTTAGATAATGTGGCAAATATTTTTTGGTTAGATAATGTGGCAAATATTTTTTGGTTAGATAATGTGGCAAATATATTTTGGTTAGATAATGTGGCAAATATTTTTTGGTTAGACAATGTGGCAAACATTTTTTGGTTAGACAATGTGGCAAATATTTTTTGGTTAGATAATGTGGCAAATATTTTTTGGTTAGATAATGTGGCAAATATTTTTTGGTTAGATAATGTGGCAAATATTTTTTGGTTAGATAATGTGGCAAATATTTTTTGGTTAGATAATGTGGCAAATATTTTTTGGTTAGATAATGTGGCAAATATTTTTTGGTTAGATAATGTGGCAAATATTTTTTGGTTAGATAATGTGGCAAATATTTTTTGGTTAGATAATGTGGCAAACATTTTTTGGTTAGACAATGTGGCAAATATTTTTTGGTTAGATAATGTGGCAAATATTTTTTGGTTAGATAATGTGGCAAATATTTTTTGGTTAGATAATGTGGCAAATATTTTTTGGTTAGATAATGTGGCAAATATTTTTTGGTTAGATAATGTGGCAAATATTTTTTGGTTAGATAATGTGGCAAATATTTTTTGGTTAGATAATGTGGCAAATATTTTTTGGTTAGATAATGTGGCAAATATTTTTTGGTTAGATAATGTGGCAAATATTTTTTGGTTAGATAATGTGGCAAATATTTTTTGGTTAGAAAATGTGGCAAATATTTTTTGGTTAGATAATGTGGCAAATATATTTTGGTTAGATAATGTGGCAAATATTTTTTGGTTAGACAATGTGGCAAACATTTTTTGGTTAGACAATGTGGCAAATATTTTTTGGTTAGATAATGTGGCAAATATTTTTTGGTTAGATAATGTGGCAAATATTTTTTGGTTAGATAATGTGGCAAATATTTTTTGGTTAGATAATGTGGCAAATATTTTTTGGTTAGATGATGTGGCAAATATATTTTGGTTAGATAATGTGGCAAATATTTTTTGGTTAGACAATGTGGCAAACATTTTTTGGTTAGACAATGTGGCAAATATTTTTTGGTTAGATAATGTGGCAAATATTTTTTGGTTAGATAATGTGGCAAATATTTTTTGGTTAGATAATGTGGCAAATATTTTTTGGTTAGATAATGTGGCAAATATTTTTTGGTTAGATAATGTGGCAAATATTTTTTGGTTAGATAATGTGGCAAATATTTTTTGGTTAGATAATGTGGCAAATATTTTTTGGTTAGATAATGTGGCAAATATTTTTTGGTTAGATAATGTGGCAAATATATTTTGGTTAGATAATGTGGCAAATATTTTTTGGTTAGACAATGTGGCAAACATTTTTTGGTTAGACAATGTGGCAAATATTTTTTGGTTAGATAATGTGGCAAATATTTTTTGGTTAGATAATGTGGCAAATATTTTTTGGTTAGATAATGTGGCAAATATTTTTTGGTTAGATAATGTGGCAAATATTTTTTGGTTAGATAATGTGGCAAATATTTTTTGGTTAGATAATGTGGCAAATATTTTTTGGTTAGATAATGTGGCAAATATATTTTGGTTAGATAATGTGGCAAATATTTTTTGGTTAGACAATGTGGCAAACATTTTTTGGTTAGACAATGTGGCAAATATTTTTTGGTTAGATAATGTGGCAAATATTTTTTGGTTAGATAATGTGGCAAATATATTTTGGTTAGATAATGTGGCAAATATTTTTTGGTTAGATAATGTGGCAAATATTTTTTGGTTAGATAATGTGGCAAATATTTTTTGGTTAGCTAATGTGGCACATATTTTTTGGTTAGACAATGTGGCAAATATTTTTTGGTTAGACAATGTGGCAAATATTTTTTGGTTAGACAATGTGGCAACTATTTTTTGGTTAGATAATGTGGCAAATATTTTTTGGTTAGATAATGTGGCAAATATTTTTTGGTTAGATAATGTGGCAAATATTTTTTGGTTAGCTAAAATGGCAAATATTTTTTGGTTAGACAATGTGGCAAATATTTTTTGGTTAGACAATGTGGCAAATATTTTTTGGTTAGATAATGTGGCAAATATTTTTTGGTTAGATAATGTGGCAAATATTTTTTGGTTAGATAATGTGGCAAATATTTTTTGGTTAGATAATGTGGCAAATATATTTTGGTTAGATAATGTGGCAAATATTTTTTGGTTAGACAATGTGGCAAACATTTTTTGGTTAGACAATGTGGCAAATATTTTTTGGTTAGATAATGTGGCAAATATTTTTTGGTTAGATAATGTGGCAAATATTTTTTGGTTAGATAATGTGGCAAATATTTTTTGGTTAGATAATGTGGCAAATATTTTTTGGTTAGATAATGTGGCAAATATTTTTTGGTTAGATAATGTGGCAAATATTTTTTGGTTAGATAATGTGGCAAATATATTTTGGTTAGATAATGTGGCAAATATTTTTTGGTTAGACAATGTGGCAAACATTTTTTGGTTAGACAATGTGGCAAATATTTTTTGGTTAGATAATGTGGCAAATATTTTTTGGTTAGATAATGTGGCAAATATATTTTGGTTAGATAATGTGGCAAATATTTTTTGGTTAGATAATGTGGCAAATATTTTTTGGTTAGATAATGTGGCAAATATTTTTTGGTTAGCTAATGTGGCAAATATTTTTTGGTTAGACAATGTGGCAAATATTTTTTGGTTAGACAATGTGGCAAATATTTTTTGGTTAGACAATGTGGCAACTATTTTTTGGTTAGATAATGTGGCAAATATTTTTTGGTTAGATAATGTGGCAAATATTTTTTGGTTAGATAATGTGGCAAATATTTTTTGGTTAGATAATGTGGCAAATATTTTTTGGTTAGATAATGTGGCAAATATTTTTTGGTTAGATAATGTGGCAAATATTTTTTACATGTTTAGGCCTATTTATCTAGTGTGTCAATGTGAATATGCGTTTGTGCTCACACATATGTCAAATATGGATGCCAAATATTGATTGCAAATATGGACACCCTTCCACGTCTAAACTCGGGCTTCGCCCTCCCGCCAGCATCACCCGACAATCTCGTGACACGACCCAGACAACTCTTGGCCTCGCGGTTTTTCTTTCAAGGTTAAATAATAAATTGATTTAATTAGTATATCGATCCCCTCCCCCTCTTAACGCCCCAATCCTCTAACTGCTACTACAACCGCCATCTACTTGCTTTCTCACATTTGATTTCCTTGCGACAAAATCAGCCGTTGCCCTGAGCTTGTGTTGTAAAACAAATTTATACTTGCATCATTTTTTCTACAGACACATAATCCTTGAGAAATCTCACAATAAAGACGAAACGTTGATGAATATGACACTTCTTTACATACTTTACAAGTTTATTATAATCAACATGTGTTTAAACAAGGAATAAAATAAAATATGAGAATGTCTTTTAATCCATGAATTTTCAAAGAATTATTCTTATCCTCAGAAGGTGAAACAAAACCCAATAATTTGCTAATAATTGTTAGTATTAATTTAACATTTAAAAACAATGTTAAGTCATGCTTTAAAAAAGTAGTCTAAAATATTTTAATAATGAGCAGAATATTATTGTAGTCGTTAATGTATCGATACAGTTGTTGAAAAAAATCCCATTAGAGCATTGTATTATATAGTGGTGGGTGATGGATGCTAATAAAATTCAGGAACGAGTCAAGAGCAAAAAGTCTTTGAAAAATTAGTATAAATGTAGAATCATCTTCGCACGAATTGAACTTCCTGAGCATGTGAATTAAATTCTATCACAATAGTATCTTTAATATATATATATATATATATATATATATATATATATATATATATATATATATATATATATATATATATATATTACCCAAGGGCAAGATCAGATTTCCATTCTGCTTGATGAGATCTTAGTTTCTAACAGTTGGTGATCGATAACATCGACATGCCAGTGTCGCAGATTATGTACATGTCTGTATAAATAAAAAGAATTATATATATATATATATATATATATGCAGGCTTCATTGAAGACAAAAGAGTGGTCTCTTTTCACAATCTTTCGTGTCAATCTCTAAGCGCGGCGAGCAATTCTACGGTTCTCAGGTGTTAACCGGTAGAGTATGGCACCTAGCGTTGTGTCGTTGGTCATTCCTCGAGCGCTTTCGGTCTCTCGACCATCTTCAGGAAGTTGTGTCCTATCGGTAATAAGAGCCATTTTTTATAGTTTTATTTCGATTATATATATATATATATATATATATATATATATATATATATATATATATATATATATATATAGTCTCGGAAGTTTCTCAACCATTAAAACTAAAAAAAACCTCTTAAGTCCCAAGTCGTTCAGTGGAAAATCACTCATGTAAGTCAATTTAGTTTTTACAGTTATTATATTAGTTTGCTTCTAACATTATTTAAGGGATCATCAGTTGTTTACCATGAAAAACGGTTTCGAGAATTTTATATATATATATATATATATATATATATATATATATATATATATAAATCTTTATGTATTAATTTATTTATGATTTTTTTACTCCACCGGTTAACAACTGAGAACCGCAGAATTGCTCGCCGCGTCGAGACATTGACCCTTACTTATTCAAAATGTTAAGATATTCATTCATTGGAATTCCAATCTCCGCAACGGTACTCCTATTAAACTTTCGAAATTAGTCCAAAATCCGCTTTTAACTATGGCCTATTTTCTTTTCTTTTCTTTTCAAATAATATAAATAATTGACCTGTTTCTTCACCCATGTCCAATCCCTAACCATATTATACCCACCACACCCCTATCACTTGAAACGTACCTCCCCCTCCCTCATTTCCTTCCAACAGCAACCACAGCGTTTTCAACTAACCCTACTACTCTCCCCCCCCCCCTCATGCTTCACTCTTCTTTCTCTCCAGCCCACCTCCTAATTTAGCCTCGCTTTTTAACCTAGGGATCTTTTATCAGAATCGCTTGAATATTTCACCACTAAAGTCTTTTATTTTTCTACTGTTGGCCCAGGAAGATTTTAGAATGGCCAGATTTCTCAGATCAATACAGTTTAAGTGCGCTCCGTCAACGTTTTAAATTTGACTTCTCACCACTGGAGTTACTTCATTGTGAACACTTTTCCATACTGCCTCTACGAAAAAATTGTTTGTTCCTTCTTCAAAATATCCTTTTCATTGGACACTTTAGTAACGGACAATGATCATCTGGACAAATCCCATATCTTTTTTCACACGAATTCTTTTTCACTGCATTTTTAATAATAATATTTTTTCAAATGTTTGAACTTTGGTTTTTCACAGCCAACTTATCTATCTGTATATCTCCTCTGATGATAAGATTTCGATCTTTGAAAAGCCTTGACTTAATGAAAGAACAATAAACATTAGTTTATTAAAGAATATACCTTGCATTGAACAATCTAAGTTTGAAATGAATCTGGACTTTCGTACATGTTTATCAATCTTATTTCTTCTACCTTTATAATTGCCCTATCTCGTATATTGAGCTTAAACCATTTCACTATAGGTTCTATCTACTAAAAGTTTACTTTTAGTTTCATATTTGATTCTTATATATATATATATATATATATATATATATATATATATATATATATATATATATATATATATATATATGTATGTGTGTGTGTGTGTGTGTAAAGTAAACGTAAGCGTCTCTATGCATCTAATAAGCTTCTTTTCATCACCCTCATTCTATTAGTTTCGCTTATTGTCCGTTTCTCCATCACTTTGTATCCTTCCTCCCTCAGGTTTTCTAAACTAAAATCAAAATCTTGCTTGATATTTCTAATTAAATCATGAACCTCTCGTGGCTTCTTTCAATTTATAAAACGTAAGCCTACTTTCTTTACAAAATGCTTAACTAAGGAACACAAATCGATAATGTTCAGTTTTCCTGAATTATTCCAAATGTAAAAAGTATTTAAATTAGCTTCGCCTCAAATCACAAACCTCATTATTTGTGTATTCGCTTGACATTTTCAAATAAGATACATTTCATAATGTTTTACATTTAAATAAATAAAACGAATAACACACACACACACCCATATATATATATATATATATATATATATATATATATATATATATATATATATAATCATTTTTTATAAATAAACATTTATTATCAACAGACATATATGTTTCACGTTCATTAACAATCATGAGTGTGGCTTATATAATTACACTACCGCCTAAGCGATTTGAACTCTGGACGCAAATAACGCTCATCCAACATTCTTAACCACTCTGGCACTTTGAGAGAAATAAACCTTATATTTAATCAACGAATATAGTAAATCTCAGAAAGTCTTCGATCTTCCAAGGGAGGGAACTCCCAAAGTTTCTAATTTAGAAACTTATATATTTTGGTACTCATGCAGTTTGCGAACCGCGTTTTCATTGGCACATTCCGACAGGTTACGTAAACCGCCGGAAGGTGCCGAAACGCTCAGCCGACGAAAATTGCAGCAACCGGCAATTGGATAAGCTTAGCGTTAGCCAATGAAATTCGCAGCAGCCGACAATTGGATAAGCTTAGCGTTAGTCAATGAAATTCGCAGCATCTGACAATTGGATAAGCTTAGCGTTAGTCAATGAAATTCGCAGCAGCCGACAATTGGATAAGCTTAGCGTTAGTCAATGAAATTCGCAGCATCTGACAATTGGATAAGCTTAGCGTTAGTCAATGAAATTCGCAGCAGTCGACAATTGGATAAGCTTAGCGTTAGTCAATGAAATTCGCAGCATCTGACAATTGGATAAGCTTAGCGTTAGTCAATGAAATTCGCAGCAGCCGACAATTGGATAAGCTTAGCGTTAGTCAATGAAATTCGCAGCATCTGACAATTGGATAAGCTTAGCTTAGCGTTAGTCAATGGAATTCGCAGCAGTCGACAATTGGATAAGCTTAGCGTTAGTCAATGAAATTCGCAGCATCTGACAATTGGATAAGCTTAGCGTTAGTCAATGAAATTCGCAGCAGCCGACAATTGGATAAGCTTAGCGTTAGTCAATGAAATTCGCAGCATCTGACAATTGGATAAGCTTAGCTTAGCGTTAGTCAATGGAATTCGCAGCAGTCGACAATTGGATAAGCTTAGCGTTAGTCAATGAAATTCGCAGCATCTGACAATTGGATAAGCTTAGCGTTAGTCAATGAAATTCGCAGCAGCCGACAATTGGATAAGCTTAGCGTTAGTCAATGAAATTCGCAGCATCTGACAATTGGATAAGCTTAGCTTAGCGTTAGTCAATGGAATTCGCAGCAGTCGACAATTGGATAAGCTTAGCGTTAGTCAATGAAATTCGCAGCATCTGACAATTGGATAAGCTTAGCTTAGCGTTAGTCAATGGAATTCGCAGCAGCCGACAATTGGATAAGCTTAGCGTTAACCAATGAAATTCGCAGCAGCCGACAATTGGAAAACGCGTGTCTTCATATATATAATGATAGAATACAATCACTCAAAACACAACGTAAATGAGACGAAATGATTTATTTTAAACGCCGCAATCACGAATAAAAACAATTAGATAAAAATACACACATATATATATATATATATATATATATATATATATATATATATATACACACATATATATAACATCATTTATACCTTAATTATTCGAAGAAACATTCCATATTTTCTTCAAAAACATTTTATTGATAGACAATTTATTCTGCCCATTTCAATAACATATATTTTTATGATATAGGAAATATCACTAAAATTCACAAAAAAGCTTAATCAGTGTATAATATTTTACAGTTAAAATCATCTAACATTATTTAATTTATACATATTTCTTTAAAACTCAAATGCAAACGCAAACCTTATTTAAGTCTGTTTCATTGTATACAAACGTTCACCTTATATTGTGTTCATCATATCTGTTTTCTCCTGTTTAAAGTGTTCATATTTGATCGATTAAAATGACATCTTTTCAAGTGAACATATGAAGAATAGATATTTTCAACCAAACACAATCATTCGTATTGAAGCTTTTTTCTCATTTCGTTCTTCTTCCTTTTTTATATCTTCTTTTATTGTTTCTTTTATTGTTTCTTACTACTAGCTTTCTCTCAATCTCATACCATATATATATATATATATATATATATATATATATATATATATATATATATATATATATATATATATAGTGGAGAAGTAGAAGCGAACTTTTAGGAAAGGTAAAACCTCTTGTGAAAAGTATACAGCTCAATATACCGGATAGAGCAGATAGATAGATTCGGGCAGATTTTTGCCTTATTTTTTTCCCCACAATCTTTATTTTACTTTTTGAAATTTTAAATCTTGGCCTTTGCCAACTTATCTATCTCAGCAATTTCCTCTGATGATAAGATTTTTATCTTTGAAAAGCCTGACTTAAGGAAAAACATAATTGAATAAATTGCTTTTTTGCGGAATATACCTTGCATTGAGAAACTGAATTGAAAATAAGATCTGTCTCCGTCGCTTTTCTAATTCCTTTTCATCCATCTACATATATATATATATATATATATATATATATATATATATATATATATATATATTACTGATGGGGCATCGCTTATCAAGGTCCGGGGACCACTCGAGGATATATATATATATATATATATATATATATATATATATATATAAGTCAGTTTCATTTTATATTCCAATAACCATGATTTTATTATTTTTATTTTTATTTTTTCACATTTCCAAAAAAAACATAACATTTCTGTGAGATATATTTTTTACGGTCCGTTTCATTTGTCGTGAGGTAAACAACATTTTAATGTCAATATCGTCTCGGAAACATTACAAAATCATCAGAAAAATTTACAAAGAATAAAAAAGTTTTTGAAATAATGTGTCTTAAAAAAACCCTACACTATTAAGTGATTAATTCTTGGGTGAAACCAAACAAAATAAAAAAAGAAAAAACTCACATGTGGGGGTAACCCACTAGTACGCAATTTTTAATTTTTAGTAAAGAGCTAGTACATCCTAGAAGTTGTGTGGAAATTTATAAATGTTAATTCAGTAACATTTCTTTAAATAGTTAATAAGTTCTATAATTTACATATATATATATATATATATATATATATATATATATATATATATATATATCGTACATGTATTGTATTAGTTTCTGTAAATGTAAATCCGTAGAAACTCAAGTGTGTATAAAAAGTGCTCAATACCAAGTAGAGCTGTTTATAAGTATAAATTTTTATATATGTGTATATATATGTATATATATATATATATATATATATATATATATATATATATATATATATATGTGTATGTGTATGTGCATGTATATGTGTGTGTGCGTGTGTATACATGTATCTGTATGTATATGTATATATATATGTGTGTGTGTGTATAGATATACGTGTATAGGTGCATATAGCTGTATATGTTGAGTCTGTATAGACGTATGGATGTATGTATTGAATATATATCTAGAATATTCTTATTTCTTTATTTTTTATTGAATATACATCTAGAATATATTTATAAGCACGTATGTATTCTGAATACATGCTTGAGTGATAGTGGATCTGTGTATGTGTCCATGTTTAGATGTGTATGTATATCAATGTCCGTTTATTAATCTGTTTGTTTATTTAGGTGTGTTTGGGTATGTATTAGAGTTTGTTTATATATGTGTGATTCTTGATATATAGATAAGATATTTATACTTGAGTGAGTCTGTAAAGCTGGGCAGGCCAGAAAGCAGAGAGCAATAAAATGAGGACAGAAAAGGCAATGGAGACGCCATAAAGGGTAATAAAAAAAGGGACAACCACTGGCAAAAAAGGTCAACTAGTGAAATAGGTAATCCGATACTAATTCATAAGAAATAGAAAATGCTAGATCCCAAAAAGAGTTATTTAGGATTGAAAATTCATCAAATCCATCCATTCCTGAAACATTCTTGGTCTGATGAGGTTGACTTTCTTGGAAAAGTGCAACCGAAACATGTATGCACATATGTAACCAATAATGTTTGTATAAATAAAAAATTATACTTATATATATATATATATATATATATATATATAGAGAGAGAGAGAGAGAGAGAGAGAGAAAGAGATAGAGAATTAATAAATAAATATTTAAATATTATCTACATACGTATACGTTTTATCTCTGCGGAATCATCAGTGTAAAGATAACCATTCAGGCCAGTCGCACAATTCGAACCCCGGAACAAAAGTCACATTTAGCTCCAATTCCAGGCACTCTAATAAAAAAGCTACCGTAAATAGCTGCAGACGAGTTGAGAAGTAATCCCTATATATGTGTAAAAGAAGCGGACAGCTATAGCCGGCTGTTATAACAGTGTTCAACAAGAAAGAGACATGCATTATAAAATATAGCTTTTGAATACTTTTTAATTTACTCATTAAAGGACTCTGCTTAGAAGGTGCTACACATTTATAGTTGCATTCCGATGACAATTGAAAATCAATCCAAAACAATAATTTTAATTTATTCTTACAATTTCGTTATTTTAATATTTTCGTAAGTAACTGTCATTGGAATGCAACTATACAGTATATATGCTCTTAAACTTGTAATACAAGTTAATGGAGCTTTCAATTTGAAACATTTTCGGATATTATAAGAGGTGTATACTTTAATATATAAATATTTATAAGAAGTTACAAATATATATATATATATATATATATATATATATACATATATATATATATATATATATGCATACACACATTCACATATATATATATATATATATATATATATATATATATATATATATATTTCTCTCTATTTTTTATTTTTCTTATCTTTCTGTTTTTGCTAGAGATGGGGCATCCTACCGGATGCCAGACATTCACCGGATATTTCAGACTCTCCAGCCTAGATATCTTTCTAAGATTCTAACCGTCCCTTTAAGTGCAATTGTTTGTATTTCTCTTGCACTCGGTTCACCGGGTATACTCGCCAGATAGCTTTTGATATTCTCTTTCATTAGTCTGTTGCTCCTATAATTACTGGTATGATGGAGATTTTCCTAAGATTCCAGTTTCTTTTCATGTCGTACATAAGACCTTGGTATTTTGTAATCTTTTCCCTTTCTGCTCTGTTCAATCCTGAATCATTAGGGACACTGACTTCAACTAGAGTTGCTATTTTCTCCCTTTTGTCCCATATTACGATGTCAGGTTTAACAGCTCCGTTTTCTAGATATGTAGCTGTAGGGATTGCATAGTCATAGTGGATGGTGTATAAATTATTTCCAACTGTTCTTTCTGGTATATGCTACACTGGATATTCAACTTTTTACAAATAGTCAAGTGAAGATATTTACACACTCCGTTGTGTCGCATTGTATAATAGCCATCCCCCAGGAGAACCTTACAGCTGGATGTCAGGTGGCTCACACTCTCTACTTCTGTGTGGCAGAACCCGCACTTGTTATTGTTGCTGAGACCACTCATCTTTTTAAAGGCATTGGTCATCAAGCCTTGATCTTGAGCAGCCATTCTCATTCTCTCCTGATCATAGTGGAGAGATCCTCTTTTCAGCCAGTCTACAGAGCCTTCCTTATCTATATATTCCTGGGATAATTCACCTAGGAAATACTTAGCACTTTGTTGGTTGACCCATTCTTCCAGTTTTCTGGAATGGAAGGTCTTAGTGTATTTCTGACGGCTTTTGTGATCTATTTCTGTGGCGGGATAGAAATGAAACAGACAACTAATACCCCCACATATGACCTTGACCAGCGTCACGTGGTAAACCAAGACAGACGTGATAATTGGTGTTTGTAGTGTAAGAAATCCGCCAGCAAGGGGAAAGTTTCCCTACCAAATTCGTGGAAAGAAAGTCCGATGAAACGTATTTTTTGTGGGACTTGCAATCATTTGGACACGCAGGTAGTTCTGTGGAATTATTAGTAAGTTGAGAGATCATAACTTATGTGGAAGAGTTGTAAGTGAATGCAGACGAATAAAAACTCAGATGTGGAGACAATATATTAGGATTGTGAATTTATTGAGGTTTTTTAATAACTTTTGATGATAGGATTGGAGCACAGAGAGGAGCAGGTGCTAGAGTGATTGCAAAAATTGGGAGTGGATGGAGTAAATTCAGCAAAAGTCTGCCATTACTAACAAGAAGATCTTTCTACACTGAGTCAATTTTAATTTTCGTCCTAATCTAAGGTTCCCTGTTTGGAAGGCTGGGTATTCTTCACACTGTAGACAAACTCGACAACTAGTTAAATCCCATCCATTCACTGTCGAGGTCCCCAGATGCCGGAGAGCTTTCTACTCCAATAGCTTCTTTCCTCGTGCTGCTGGCCTCTGGAACTCCCTCCCTACCCCCTGTTTCCCCGACGGTACTGACATGCAGAAATTTAAAACTAATGCAAACAGACATCTTGCTGCGCAGCTCCCAATTAAGGTTGACCCCCCCCCCCTAAAAAAAGTAGCCCTTACGTCTACAGTGGCGGCCTGCCTTGTTTGGGGTGAACTATGTTAAAAAAATTTATAACAAATTTAAAAAAAAACACCGAAAATGTGTATAACTTTGTCCTTGTGAGGAAGGTAGTAAATAACAACTTTAACGACGTTAGTTTTTGCAGTTTTTTAACAGCGAAGTTTTCACCACCCTCCTATATATAGCGCTCGGTATTCCGAAATGGTTACTCATCTGGTATTGACCAGGGTCATGGTTTCTTAAGTTCGGTGATCTAACAAATAACCGGTGTGTCAACGCAATTATATACATATTTGGATAAAAGAGTGCGTTTCTCTGTCGGTCAGTATTCTCGCATACGTTTGAAATAGCACTTTCATTGCTTAAGCCCTGAATCAAATGAAAACATCTGAAGAATATCCGTATTTATTTTCGTATTTATTTTCGTATTTATTTATTAGCATTTGTCGTTTGCCGCCGTTTTTATCGTTGCATGAGTTCGTGTCATTTAAGTGAAATGTAGATCTGACACTGCGAGAGCAAAGGGGAGACAATCCTGAATATAAAAGAGGATTACTGCGAGGGAAAATAGAACCCAACTTGTCTCGTGTTGCGTTCGGAGAATTCTCAAAGGAAACTGCAAAGTGCACATGTTTAGTGTATTTTCGTTCCCCATTTGAAGGTTTCCGATTGGCCGGGATGGCCCAGGGAGCCAAATCTATTTCGACGTTTGGATGGCCATCACAAAGAGACGTGGCACAAGGAAACAGAAAGTTTGAACTAGGAAAAAGGCCCAGGCGAAAAAACAGACACCCATATACACATATATGAACAAACAAACACACACATAAACGTGAGGAAACTCACACACAAGCACACAGAGACACACCGGTAAATAAACGGACGCAGACTGCCGAACACACGTATATAGATACACACGTATATGTACATATGGGCGAACACGCATACACACGCGTACGAACATGCAAATTTATACAAATAAGTAAACACATAAACACCGACACAGGGTAACACATACACACACGCTCATACACACATGCACACATATACACACAAAGATAAACCCCAACAAGTGCGCATACACACACATACAAACGTATGCGGATAAAATGTACGATATATAATCAAAATGAAATACAATGAAGACAGGATGTGTGAAAAAGACAAAAAGAAAAACATATAGGAAAAA
Source organism: Sepiola atlantica (assembly GCA_963556195.1). NCBI lineage: Eukaryota > Metazoa > Mollusca > Cephalopoda > Sepiida > Sepiolidae > Sepiola > Sepiola atlantica. The sequence continues at coordinate 11,502,692 of OY744542.1, forward strand.
TCATAAAAAAACTAGAGATTTTACCGGTTTCGTTCGGATCAACGAACCCTTTCAGAAAAAAAAAGGTTCGTTGATCCGAACGAAACCTGTAAAATCTCTCGTTTTTTGATGATTTTTTCTTGTATTTGATTTTCTCCTTTTGTCTTTTTGCACAAATACAAACGTATACATATAAACATTTGTTCTCATATACAAAATCACGCACGCATACGTACATATAACGCTGATGAAGATATTAAGCAACGTTAAGCCATGCCAGTGCTTAGGTGAGTGACCATTTGGAAGTACTAATTACGGATCTGTATCTGTCTTGAGTTCTATTTTTTCGTTCATCGTATCTCGCTGTCTAACACAGAAGGAGATATGGTTACATTGCTAGTAAAATCATAATCAAAGATATGCCTTAAAACTTGCGGATGTATTTGTCAGGTTCGAATCTAGTACGACATCCCTAAAAAACGCAGTTTAATACATAACATATTGTGGAAAATAAATTTCCAGTTTAAAAACATATACACATATAACACTTATAAAGGCATTAAGCAACGTTAAGCCTAGTTTGTATGAAGATGGGTGACATTTTGAAAGAACTGCTTTTATATTTGGAACGTAGAAATGTTTACCGGTTTAAAATTTATTTTTTTATTGTTGTAGACGACAGTATCCGTTATTAATAGTTACACATGTGGAAGTAGAACTAAGTTTATTCATTGAATTGTATACACGTCAGATGACACAAATGTTTAAATATTATCGTTTTTACGGTTTATTCAATATTTTTGTAATATCATTTTTGTCTAATCACTATAGTCATAATGATAGAGAAGGGTAAATGATGCAAGTTCTGCAAATATGTATCATTGCATATCTCTGTAAAGGTTGTAGGGAGTTTAAGGAAGGTGTGTTGTGAGAGTTATGTAAAGTTATGTAGGTGGAGAGCTCTGTAAATATGCGTTGTGGGAAAGTCTGTAAAATGTGTTGGTGAGAGTTCTTTTGTAAAGATGTGTTGTGAGAAGTTCTGTAAACATGTGTTGTGTGGAAGTCTTGGAAATTTTTCGGTGGAGAGTTCTGTACAGATGTGTTATGGGGAGTTATGTAAAGTTGTGTTTATAGAGAGTTCTGTAGAGATGTTGTTGTGGTGAGTTTTGTAAAGTTGTGTTCAGGGAGAGTTCTGTAGAGATGTTGTTGTGGTGAGTTTTGTAAAGTTGTGTTCGTGGAGAGTTCTGTAGAGATGTTGTTGTGGTGAGTTTTGTAAAGTTGTGTTCATGGAGAGTTCTGTAGAGATGTTGTTGTGGTGAGTTTTGTAAAGTTGTGTTCATGGAGAGTTCTATAGAGATGTTGTTGTGGTGAGTTTTGTAAAGTTGTGTTCATGGAGAGTTCTGTAGAGATGTTGTTGTGGTGAGTTTTGTAAAGTTGTGTTCATGGAGAGTTCTGTAGAGATGTTGTTGTGGTGAGTTTTGTAAAGTTGTGTTCAAGGAGAGTTCTATAGAGATGTTGTTGTGGTGAGTTTTGTAAAGTTGTGTTCAGGGAGAGTTCTGTAGAGATTTTTTTGTGGTGAGTTTTGTAAAGTTGTGTTCAGGGAGAGTTCTGTAGAGATTTTTTTGTGGTGAGTTTTGTAAAGTTGTGTTCAGGGAGAGTTCTGTAGAGATGTTGTGGTGAGTTTTGTAAAGTTGTGTTCAGGAAGAGTTCTGTAGAGATTTTGTTGTGGGGAGTTTTGCAAAGTTGTGTTCAGGGAGAGTTCTGTAAAGATGTTGTTGTGGTGAGTTTTGTAAAGTTGTGTTCAGGGAGAGTTCTGTAGAGATTTTTTGTGGTGAGTTTTGTAAAGTTGTGTTTAGGAAGAGTTCTGTAGATATTTTTTGTGGTGAGTTTTGTAAAGTTGTGTTCATGGAGAGTGCTGTATAGATTTTTTTGTGGTGAGTTTTGTAAAGTTGTGTTCAGGGAGAATTCTGTAGAGATGGTGTTGTGGTGAGTTTTGTAAAGTTGTGTCGATGAAAAACCATGCAGAGATGTGTTGTTGGAAACTCTGTAAAATGTGTTGGTAGAGAATTCTGTAAAGACATGTTGTGGGAAGTTATGTAGAGATTTGTTATGGGAAAGTTTGTAAATGTTTTGGTGGAGAGTGTTGTAAATATGTATTGTTAAGAGTTCTGTAAAGATATGTAGCGGAGAGTTATATAAGGGTCTGCTCTTTTTCAGTGCTCAATTGTTTATTGACATTATATTCTAAGATGTCAATGTGGTAGCACTTGGGTAAGTAATATTGTGGCAAAGTGTTTCTATAAATAGGAAGTACTTGGAAAACACTCTATTCATGGGCATTCTGTTTGATGTAGGGCGCACGGGGGAATAAAGGATAGTTATTTGAAGTGGTGGTTACGAAACAAGTTTTTCCTGTAAAAGTTTTACATAGTGGAACCATAGATTGAAACTCTATCGAGACTCTTTTATGGAACTATTAACTTAGGCTGGTGGGAGTTTTGTTCGATAGAGTAGAGAAAGACTAGCAAATAATTTCAGGATATTATGTTCCTGGAAAATTGGGATATAAGAAAGTTTACTTAGTCAGTGTACAACTCCCAGAGTAATGGATAGGTAGAACTTGCCGTCTAAACAGCAAAGCAAATATTCACAAGCAGCAATGACAGCTTCTTTGTCTTTTATTAATACCAGCTGGAGAAATCCTTGGCAATCATACTGGCAACATAAGGACTGTCTTAAGCTTTTTTTTGCTGATGGCAATAATTGACGTCTCTCCGAGATTCTTTTGTGGTTCATGAAGCTTTTCTTATGAATAATTATTTACTGCATTTATTAAATCTTGGTATTGAATGGCCGTAGGCAACAAGAAATATGTAAAAGGTGTACCGTTAACAGAAATGAAAAGACAAGATAATATTAACTACATGAAATAAAGACAACAAATATTATTAAAATGCGCCCATTCAATCCGTGTGTGAAGAGATAAAAAAGGAAACAAAAGTAGAGAAATATTATCTTTGTTTATTGAAATAACCCCCTCGCCACTGGAACTTTGTTTCGCGGTAAACCTTTCGCAGTTAACACCGTATGCAATGCAACAACCTGCTGTCTGCTAAATCTTTATCACGTAGTAACCTTTTCTCTAAAATACATTTTTCAATACTTATCTCAGAAACAACGTGCTCGCCACTTGAACCTTTTTTTACTGGTATACTTTTCTCTGGTGACACCGAATTTAATGCAACAAAGTGTTAACCACTTGGTCTTTATCACGTAGTAAGCCTTTCTCAAAAATACGGTTTTCAATACTTATCTTAGAAACAACGTGCTCGTCACTGGAAATTTGTTACGTGGTACATTTTTCTCCAGTTACACCGTATTCAATGGAATAACGTGTTGGCCACAACCTTTTTATCAAGTAGTAAATTTTATTCCAACAACACCGTTTTTAATACTGATCTCTATCGCTTAATGATAATAGTCCTTCGAGTGCTAAAACGTCTTCTGTCAACGTATTGATATACAATCACGCCAGTCATAGTTGGTCGATACAGCTAAACAATCTCGTTCCAACGTGTTCTTTTTCTTTCTCACAGCGAGGTTCTACACGCAAGATAATGGCAAGATCTTTTATAACGTAAGTTAATATAATGTTCTCGCTTGTCAATTGTTATGTGAATCTATTAATATTCGGCTGGCGACTAATAGATACTTATACATACAATGCGAAGCGAGAACGTAGAATGAATAAGAAAGAGAGACATGGTTTGATGTTTACGCTTCCGAGACCTTCTTCTAAAGAGGGAGATACACGTCAGCTTTCGTTTATATACAGAAGAGAAATATACAAAGGGAGACAACTATACAATGTAAGTGAGGTAATTATGAAACACGTTGTTGTCTCCAAATGCAAGACACTACACTTAACACTATTTCTACCATTCGATTTAGGTTCTTTCTCATCACGTCCACTACAATGTGTTCGAACTTTTACGCCACAAACCTTAGGAGTTTACCGTCCGATGGACGAATCGTCTAATTTTGTATCTTGGACGCATCTAAAAGTGCTAATTGAAACCTAACCGGAACAGAACGATCCGAATACTGTTTTAAACTTTAATTTTGAGCACATGGTACAATCGAAAAAAAATGGTTTGTTACTTTTAACACTTTTTTAAAACCAACCTTCCCTCCTTTCACCACCTACGCTCGGATCCTTGTTTTGCCTTAGTCGAAATGAAATGCCGTTTCTAGAGGAACCCCCTTTTCTGATAAGCTTCGAAGATTAACTTTAGCTCAATAGCTATATGGAAGACATTGTGACAATAAAGAGGAACACCTACCGATTGAGATGTGCTTGTGATGTTTCGCATGTCGGGAGTGTCAATCCGCCAGAATGGTATGGGGCTTCTTTTTGCAGATGTAGACATTTATAGTTGCCACTAATGTGGGGATCAGCTGAGGTAAATGGAAGGACTAAAAGTGGACGGCGGCAGTCGAATTTTGGACAGCTGAAACAGAACATTTGAGTTCAGATTTGTCGGTGTTCATTGCGGTGTTGATGTTGAAAAGAAGATCCTTTAATTTAATCACAGGATTACAAAAGAAATATCTTCAATCTGTTGCTAAGGTTGTTGGGAAAATGCTTGGATCTTTCTACCACTCCAGAAAGTATCTGCACCCTGATGCAATCTTCTACCTGTATAAGAGTCGGATACGCCCTAAGATGGGGAGGTACTACTGCCACACCTGGGGGGAGTGCCACTTCTTGCCTAGACAGAGTGCAAAACCGATGTCAGATTTAGTAGCTGCTATTCTACACATCTGTTTCGCTGTATCACAGCGTTCTAATGTGGTTAGAAAGGCAATTGTTCAAACTGAGACTGACACCCGACCCGACTGTAAATTGGTAAAAACCACGCCAAAGGCGATTCGAACCTGGACTCAATTCATTTTTAACTCCGATCCGACGCCGTTATCGACGCAGTCATCATAAAAACTACAGACAATTGAGAGAAGTAAAGTCTATTATTCTTTAATATATAGTAAGCTACCGAGAGTGTTCGACCATCCAAGAGACGAGACTCGCAGTTTTTGTTTAGTAAAACGCTTTTTAATACTTCTCTCAACAGTGAAAGAAGCTTTGAATAATTACTTATCCACATACATATATGTTTCCTCTTTACCATGAATCATAAGTGTGGCTAGATATAACTTTACCGTTGGTCGAACGATTCGAACACATGACTTAAGTCACCTTTTACTATCTCTCTCTCTTTATATATATATATATATATATATATATATATATATATATATATATATATATATATATGTGTGTGTGTGTGTGTGTATATATATATATATATATATATATATATATATATATATATATATATATATATATATGGGAAGAGAAGGATGAAGGTAATCCGACGTGATGGGAAAATGATCTGGTCAAAAACCTCCCTCCTCCCTCTCCTCCACTCCATCTCTGCCATCCACTTTATCCCTGCTCATTCCCCACCCCTTTCTCTTACTACCAGCCACAGTAGTCCTTGCTCACCCCCATCTTTCCACTTCTTCCCCACTCATTTTCTTTAACATTCATTTTTATTCTCCACCAAGTACGGACGTCCACCCAGTAGTGACCATTATTTTATTTTATTTTTTTCCTCCCAATATGTCAACCCTACATTTATTTGTACTTGCATGAAATTTTTCTCCATATTATCATCCTGATGAAGTCTTATAAATAAAGACGAAACGTTGATGTACACATAAAAAACATCCATTTTTTGGTTTTCCTTTTTCATTTTCCCATATATATATATATATATATATATATATATATATATATATACAGGGCTTTACGCGTTCCACTACTTTTGGAGCTGATCCCGCTCCTGCTCCGACGCCCTAAATTGGAGCTAGCTCCTCTCATTCTCCCCATTTTCAAAAAGGAGCCGCTCTAGCTCAAACTCCTATAAAAAACGAGCGGCTCTTTTTCAGCGCTCCATAATGAAAATGTACCTTCTTTCCTAAACGTTCCTAAGCGAAATACAGAGGTTGGCGTAAAAAGATCTCGTCAATATGGGTGGGCCTGGCACTTTAAGTGTAAGACTGTAAGATAATATTTGACGAAATCTCACTAATATTTTTAGATGTGCTAAGTGTAATAGGAGAACATGTCGGACGAAGCATAGGATTGTACGTAAATTTTCGTTTCCTTACGTATAAAATAGAAATAGAAAAATCCCTGAAATATTTTAAAACAATTTAAATTTTCATTACATTAACAACCTATTTTTTCAGGGAAGGAAAATTTGACCCAGTATTTTTTCTATTTATTTTGGAAGGGAATTTAGATTTGTTTTAAGTAAATAAAGTTTTACTTTTAAACATTATTAGTGATTATTTTCTTTTTAAAGAAACAATTTCTCTGGAAGAGGAGAGACAGCCAGGGGAACATTTATCAATAAATTGTCGATAAACAATTCAGAGATCCATTTAATGTCTTAACATTTCATACAAAATGTGTGGCCTAGATCTTGGGAGTTGAAAAAATATCGGGTCAAATTTTCCTCCCACGAAAAATTAACTGGAACAAGTTTTCTTAGGTCGGGCAAAAACATTTATTAAAATTAAAAATTGGATATAGGTGAAAACGTCTATAATTGAAACCTCTAACAAAAACAAACTGTTTACAATTTTAATATTCGATAATAGATTTTTCAAAGAAATATATCTAATCTACTTTCGGTCTTAAAAAACACAAATTAGTCAGAAAGTCTAATTATTTGTTTTTTTAATTTAAATTTAAGATATTTTCTTTAATTTAACTATGTTTAAACATCAGTTTCATTGTAGAATAGGGACCGCTGTTTTTTTCGTTCATTTCGCTTGGTATTCGCCCGAATTTTGGATGTAACTGAGTGTTGGCTTTAATTGTATTTTTGGTCCTGAAATAAAATTCTTATTTACTTTTTTAAAGTGTTGAGAATCTAACTTTAATTCCAGGTTTTAATCGCTGTCGGCCATGTTGGTTTATATTGTTTTTTCCTTGGACTAAAGATTTTTCCTTTGGACTACAGATATTTTTTACTGCTTTAACATTTTATTACACACAAAAAAAAAACTTTGAACATTCTATTTACAAAAGCAAGTTTTAACGGAATTTAACGAATTTAATAGCAAACATGAAAAGGTTAAAACATACTAGTCGTGAATAAAAAAATGTCGTCGAAAAGATGACGGGTACAAATGTGGCATAAAAGTTAAATTTGATATATACTAAAAAGTAAATTGAATTTTTTTTTGTCAGGACAAAGTATACCATTTCAACCCCAAAATTGATTTTATCGAACATTTGGATAAATAGCGAACGAAATGGCCGAGAAAATCAAACGGCCCCTATAGTACAATTGAACCCAAAATTCTTTATTTAAAAACACAAATTAAAAGAAAAATTGGCTTATTTATTCAATCAACAATTAACATCCTTGTCATAAATACAAAAAAGTTCAAATCTGTAAAAAATATAACGTTAACGACATATATAGACTCACTGGCACATTTGAAGACATTTGTTGCCAAATTGTCTACTGCCTTTAGAAAACTGTCCGATAAAAAATGTAACATATCGATGTGAAAATCTGAGAAGTTCAAATTCTCTGTTTTCATGTATAACTCTCGTTCTTTGTTCTTCTCTCTCCCTCCCTCTCCCCCTTCCTCTCCCCCTCTTTCTCTCTATCTCATATATATTTACCAGATATATCATTAAAAAAAATAACTCAGAGTTTAGCTGAGACTTCCTTTTCTTTTTCTCTTTATTGCTGAATTAAAAACTAATTTTTAAAAAAATCCAATAATTTTGGAGCGAGGAGCGATAAAACCACCGCTCTTTAGTCCAAAATGGAGTTGCTCCCGCTCCACCCCCGCTGAATATAAAATGAGCCCCCTCTCCTTCGCTCCAGCAAAAAGGAGCGATCTCCTGGAGCGCGCTCCTTTTTGGAGGGCTCCGTAAAGCCCTATATATATATATATATATATATATATATGTGTGTGTGTGTGTGTGTGTGTGTGTGTGTGTGTGTGTGTGTGTGTGAAATAAGACAAACGGAAAACAGGTAAAAATGCAGGAGAAAAACAAAAACAATAGATTTGACTGAAGAAGTTCGTTAATACGAAGGAAACCGGTCAAATCTCTTTTTTTGTTTTTCTCCTGCATTTTTACCTGTTTTACGTTCATCTTTTTTCACACATTTTGTCTACAATGGCATTTAATTTTAATAATTTATCGTTCACCTTACCGTATATATATATATATATATATATATATATATATATATATATATATATATATATATACATATAAATCAATTAATTTATAAATTTATGTATATATGTGTGTGTGTGCGTGTGTGTGATTATAAAATCCAAGATATCATAAAGTGAAATGCAGTAGAGATGATGCATGAGAAAATGGCAAAAGGAAAAACTATTAAACATATAAAGAAATCATAAAAATAAGAGATTTACCGGTTTCGTTTGGATCAACGAATGTCTTCATAAAAAATAATTTTCTGAGGGTTTTCGTTGACGAAAACGAAACCGGTGAACCTCTCATTATTGATGATTTCTTCATGTGTTTACTTCCTTTTCCTTTTCTATTTTTCATAAATATGTGTGCATGTGTGTGGGCGTGTATATATAGTAGATGCATTACATTTAATAGTAAGTTGTTTTTTCTTTCATATAAGCGTATGTAAATGTATATTAGCGTGTATACACATGGACTTGCTGTTAACTAAAATATATTTCCTTTCAGAAAATTTCCGCTAAATAATATATGTCGGCCATTTATTAAGACGTTAATATATAATGCCTTGTTTGAAATGATCATCTTTATTTCAATTAAATTCATGGAAGCAAAAATGATGTCTGTTTCACAATAAATAAATCAAAGTAAGAAAAAATATGTAAAACTTAAAGGAAAAAAAATAAATGAAACCAAGTCTGTGGAACACATTACCACGGGATTGCTTCTCTGCAGATTACAGCATGGTCATCTCAAATCTAATGTCAACATATTTATGTCATGAACTCCATCAACTATTTTTAACCCTCTAAACTAGCAAATCATTCTATCTTATTAACTTTTAGCATCGAGTTGCTTTTGGTCTTGTTAAGTGGTTTAGTATTAACCAGAAATATGCTAGATTTTGTATTTCCAGAAGAGTTTTGGCTCATTCGGCAAATAAAAAAGAACAAAAAACTGAGTTATGTTTCGAAATTTTTAAGATGAAGATTGATAATTTTTATTATTTGGATTATTAGGACTACTGTTCTATTATTGGATGTTATTCTTAAAACGTTTCGGCCGATGTTACCTCCGACCTTCTTCAGGTGCGTCTTGTGAACTCGGGTTTCTTTAAGTCAAACATATGAATAAGTACGGAATTTTAAACGGACCCCTGTATTAAATCCACGGGGTAGCTTGCTCTCGATCCGTCAGCAATGACTGGGTAGAAATCCTCAGTAATTCGTAATTGTATCCCTAAAACTGCCTGGACGAATTACTTAAGACTTTTACCCGATCATGGCTGACAGAACGAGAGAATGCCGTCAAATAGGCGAGACGCAGTAGCATGCAAATTAACGTCATCAAAGAATGTAATCCTATATACCGAGAATGTAATCCTATATACTGAGAATGTAATCCTATATACCGAGAATGTAAGAGGTCGAAGTATGTTTATTTGAAAAATGCAAGTAAAAAATCTTGCACTCTCTGTCAAGCTCCAGCACTGTCGCATCGCCACAATGTTTCATCCCTGTTTCATCCATGTTCTTGTTTTACAAGTACTTCCACGGAACCTGCTTCGACGAACTCACTGCACATGTACTTCCCCCCTCCAACGTAACTACTCCCGATTATCCGACTAGCGGACCTCCAACCCTTCACTGTAAACGACCATAGATTCATTCATTCATTCATTTGAGTCAATTTGGACCGGAAGTCTTAATCGATGGCTAATGATTAAAGCAATTACGCCGGATGGATAACGCACATGTTACGAACCTACCTGCTTAGAGGGTTACATTTTTATGAGCACTGAGGATATCCTCTTCAAGAAAAATTGATGTTTTATGCATTTCGAACACTATGTATATAATGAGGAGATTGACTACTTTTCGGAATATGTTCTTTCTGCTATTCCAAGAATGAAAAAAAAACTATGCCTTTGAATGAAATAAAGTGATGCATTTAATTTATGTATTTGTAAGCCTCTGATAATCGGTACTGTAAGAGAAAATTGTTAAATAAGAAGTTGAATGTATTTTTTAAATTTTTTACGTAAATACTATGATACGAACACTGTAAAAGTAAGTGTATTTAAAGTAAAGCAAGAGTAAAATAAAAGTGACTGTTAATGAACAATTAGTTAAATCTGCTAATTTGTTATTCCACTAATCCAAAATTTAAAAGAAAGTCTTTGAAATAGGCAATTAAACCGAGTTCATGATCTGTAATTGAAAATAGCGTTCTGTGTTTAGTTGGAAAATGTAGAATTGCTAACAGTCAATAGTAAGATCAAAAAAATTAAATAATAACAGTGCTAAGAAGACATATGTATACTATGAAGAAGAACTTCTAGTGAATGTGGGTTGCAGTAATAATAGATATGAGTGTGAGAGTGAAAATTCCTCCGACTTCCTCTATGTATGACTATATTAGATGTTTAGCTGGAAAAAAAACTTATTGCAAGCGAACTAAACGTGCGCATATTTTCCGAAAACACGCATCAAAAGTTGGCCTAAATCACATTCGAAGCAGATTCACATATGCAGCTATTGGATAGACATCTATGCTAGCTTAGCTTCAAATCTATCATACTAATCAACGATACGTCTTCGACAATTAGTCTGATCGAATCTCTTTTGTTTGAAAGCTTGTAGCCTTGTTTCTTTCGTGCTGAATTGTGGTTAAGTTCAGTGTTTCACACGCACTGAAAAGATGTTAATTTATTGCTAATCGCCTAAGATGCCCCTGGCGGGAAATGCCAACGCGGATGCTCAGACATCTTTTGTACGGAAGAGATCACTTCTTCTTGTTTGTGGTACCATCGTTCCATGGGGAGTGCAACTTAGGTTGTGTCTGCTTAGTGGGGACGTCTCTCGAAGGGGTCTCATCGTCTTGGCACGACAATACCAGCTCCCGGGGTTGACGATAGTCACACTCTACTTCATGAAGGGGTTACTCTCGTCGGTTGGTTTGACAGAATTCTCGCGTCATTAATTCTCTACAGACTTCTCTGGAAACATTGTTGCTAGAAAGAAAACCCTTTGTAATAAAAAAGCGAACATCATTTTTATAAAAATAACAAGCATTTATTCATTTCGGCTTAAAAAACTCGAATGTCGGCGAGTTGGACGCCCGCGTAAGAAAAACATATATTAAATTCCGCTTCTTCTTCTTCTTCTTCTTCTTCTTCTTTTTTCTTTTTCTTCTTCTTCTTTTTTTTTCTTCTTCTTCTTCTTCGTCTTTTTTCTTCTTCTTCTTTTTTCTTCCCCCTTCTTTCTTCTTTTTCTTCTTCGTCTTTTTTCCTCATTCTTCTTCTTTTTCCTCCTCTTTTTTTCTTCCCCCTTCTTTCTTCTGCTTCTTCTTCTTCTTCTTCTTCTTCTTCTTCTTCTTCTTCTTCTTCTTCTTCTTCTTCTTCTTCTTCTCTCTCTCAGTCAACAGTGGAGAGAATGATAAAGAGAGGGTTTATGTCTCCCACGAGATAAGGAAAAGGACAATAATACACATGCTAAAAAAGAGATAGTAAGAACGATTAGAGTCAATAAGTGATTGTGTTATATATACAAGACCCCTACGCAACAGTTGTTTTGACCTTTGTGTCATCAGACGCAACTGTCAAACTCGATTGCTTTGATACCGTCGATGCTTTAATAAACAACTTGGCCGTCTGACATATGACGAAGGGCGTCGTCACACTGCTGATAATGCAATAACACAATTGTCTCGATTAACTTGCCTCTCCACAGTGGCAAAGTCAAGTACTAGGCTTTAGATGTAAGGGATTCCAGCTCAAACAAAAGGGGCGCCTATCATTATACCACATTCGCCCCATATTTTAGCCTTACCCCAATTCGCAAAGGTCATCCGTCGAAGGATATAATTTGTGCGGTTTTACTTTTCTCTTGTCGTGATTAATAGACTTTATTATTTCACATTTTTTTCATGTTTTGAAAAACATTAGTATTCATTTAATTTTCGCATTTAGTTTTTGTTTAAACTGTTTAGGCCTTGACCTGTTGTTGGCCAGTGGCATTCACCCACTGTACTCTCTTGCACGAATTCTTTGTTCGTTTCAAAAAAAGTTTTTTTCTTTTTTCGTTTTTTACTGGTAATTTTATATTGTTGTGGGGTCATTTCAGGAACCTTTTATATTGCTTATTTTTTAAGATATATTATCTGGATTTGGGAGTGATTGATCTTTTGTGATGGAGCATTGATTATTTAAAGTCCCTGCTTGGCCTGCAAGTTCGGTGGAAAGTGACAATGTCTCTGAGGCTCATACAGTCAACGTGCATATGTGGTGTGTGTGAATGGAGCCTCTATCATCAGTTTACCTTTTTTGATTAGGGTCGGTATCGACGGGGTAGATTCTTTTTCGTCTGTTTGTTAGAAACCGATCTAACAATGCAAGAAGTGGCGGTACATGAAGACAGATCCACTTTTTCCCTTGGTGATTTGTCGATTTTACCACTGGTATTCCGTCCAAATAGTATATTCACCCCTCTTACCTTTAACTTATTTAGGTAAAAAGATATTTGGTCTCAGTTACTTATGACCAGTCTTTGACTAATATAAACTACCAATCCAAGTCTGTAATCATATACAAGCTTGACGAAATGTTATTTTCCTCACTTTAATAAGCAAATCGAGCATGCTATTCAGCATCATCTTTTTCCTGTTTGTTAGGGTACTTGGTAGGTAAGGGTTAGGGCTAGGGTTTGCTAAGGTAACTGGTAGGTTAGGGTAAGGGCTAGAGTTAGCTAGGGTCATTGGTAGGTTAGGGTTAAGGCTAGGGTTTGCTAAGGTCACTGGTAGGTTAAGGTTACGGCTAGAGTTTGCTAGGATCACTGGTAGGTTAGGGCTATGGCTAGGGGTTGCTAGGGTCACTGGTAAGTTAGGTTTAAGGCTAGGGTTTGCTAGGGTCACTGGTAGGTTAGGGTTAGGGCATGATTTAGCTAGGGTCACTGGTAGGTAAGGGTTAAGGCCAGGGTTTTCTAGTGTAACTGGTAGGTTAGGGTTAAGGCTAGGGGTTGCTAGGGTCACTGGTAGGTTATGGTAAAGGCTAGGGTTTGCTAGGGTCACTGGTAGGTTAGGGTAAGGGCTAGAGTAAGCTAGGGTCACTGGTAGGTTAGGGTTTAGGATAGTGTTTGCTAGGGTAACTGGTAGGTTAAGGTTAAGGCTAGGGGTTGCTAGGGTCACTGGTAGGTTAGTGTGAGGGCTAGAGTTAGATAGGGTCACTAGTAGGTTAGGGTTAAGGCTAAGGTTTGCTAGAGTCACTGGAAAGTTAGGGTTAAGGCTAGGGTTTGCCAGAGTCACTGGTAGCTTAGTGTTTATCCCAGGGTTTGCTTGGGTCACTGGTAGGTTAGGGTTAGGGCAAGGGTTTGCTAGGGTGACTGGTAGGTTAGAGTTAAGGCTAGGGTTTTCTAAGGTCACTGGTAGGTTAGGGTTAGAGCTAGGGTTTGCTAAAGTCACTGGTACGTAAAGGTTAATGCTAGGGTTTGCTAGGGTCACTGGTAGGTTAGGGTTAGGGCTAGAGTTAGTTAGGGTCACTGGTAGGTTAGGGTTAGGGCTAGGGGTTGCTAAGATCACTGGTAGGTAAGGGTTAGGGCTATAGGTTGCTAGGGTCACTGGTAGGTTAGGGGCACGGCTAGGGTTTGCTAGGATCACTGGTAGGTTAGGGTTTAGGCTAGGGTTTGCTTTGGTAACCGGTAGGTTAGGTTTAAGGCTTGGGTTTTCTAGGGTCACTGGTAGGTTTGGGTTAGGGTTAGAGTTAGCTAAAATCACTGGTGGGTTAGGTTAAGGCTAGGGTTTGCTAGGGTCACTGGTAAGTTAGGGGCTAGGCTAGGGTCACTGGTAGGTTAGGGTTAGGGCTAGGGTTTGCTAGGGTCACTGCTAGGTTAGAATTCCCCAATTCTATTTTTCTCTGTTTTAACTCCTCATAAACTCATGTTTTTAGAAAGGAGATATCCGATACAGTATCGCTAAGTTCCTGGATCGGTTTACCCATAATTGTTACTATACACTATATTTAGGAGCCCTGATTGGTGAGTTTGTATACCTGGTCTTCTCAACTTCTTTGACCTTTGTTCTCCGGGTCATTTTTTCTTCGATGAAACCGTTTCGGACCACTATCACCTATTTTCTTTTGCGGTTCATATTTTCCAAGATTCCTACTTTCTTCGAGGACTTGACATAGTTGGCTGTCCGCGTACCAGGCTTCTGACCAAGCTGGTGGTAGTGAGTTGGTTTCAAGGGTACACTGGTCTTTGTTTTCCTGGGGTGACGTCATTTATATCTTCCTCAGATGACCATGGGCAGTCCAGTTCTAGTCTACTATGATTTAAATGCCGTCACTGCGATTTCTTTGATCTTGCCGAAATGTACTCACAAAACGTACTCTTTACAACTTTGGTCGATTTGCTGTAGTAACCATAAGCTTTGTCCGACCATTTCCAGCTGTAGGATTCGGCTTTAGGTACTCTTAATCTAGTACTCCCCTCTATTGGTCCCTGCTTCCAATGGACGTCGTTTAATTAGTTATAAGTTAAGATAGCCTGCTCTCTCCTGTGGCCACTTCAGAGTCGCTCATGGAACCTTTCGCTTTGTTTCCTTGCAGACAAGGCCTCCAATCCCGTTGCTGGATTTGATTTGGTCACATTCTTCGTAATAAAGAGGGTAAACAGAGTATCTATGAATAATTAATGCAACTGCACTTGCAAACTTGCACAGCTGAATCTTCTCTTAAGTTGGTGTCACTATACGCTTAATTAGCAAGTAGATTCATCTGAGTAACTCACTTGCTTTACTTAAAGTTCTAGCCGCATCGGTGGAATTAGTAAACTCATCGTACTGTGCCGATAATTGATCGAGCAGGTCTTTCTTTGCGATATTTGGATGATCGTCGAGATATTCTACGATTTACGCCGGTGCTAGATCGTCCAAAAAGTCATACGCAAGGTTTATTTGTTCGGGATCTGTTAGGTTGTAGATCCGCTCTTTTTTCAGATGTGCTAGACATGACCTTAAATCGGATGGTTTAATCCACCTTCAAGCAATTTTTTTAATTAAAATCTTTTGGTGTTGGCCACTTTGTCTATTATATTTTCAGTAGCTCTATCCACCGATGATTTTTATAAATAATTGTAAATAACAAATTATAGCAAAGTAAAAACAAAGAGCAAAACAATTCGTCACCCACCTCAGTTTCTTGGGTTTATGATGTGTTCTTTTTTTGTAGATTATTGTGGAGATCGTTTCAGGTCGATGTTGCTCTCCTTTGGATGTGTTATTTTTTCCCGGATTGTTTCCCCGGGTTATTTCTGCTGTGTCCGTCTTGTGAAAGTCTTCTCCAGGTGGACGATTCCTGGTTTGCGAAATAATTCTGGGCGTGTTGTCTCTGGATCAAACCCACGGGGTTTCGGCACCAAATGTGATACTATCGTTCAGTGGAGACCTCCCTGGCTGTTTCGTAGATATCTCCCTGGGTCATATCTTAGTCAAAGGCACCAACTGTGATACTATCGTTTCGCGGGGTATGTAACTTGGTAGGTCTGTACTGTGGGGACGTCCATGAAAGGGATTTTACTGTCATACCACGGCACTACCAGCTCCCGGAGTAAAGATAGTCACATCCCCGTTCATGAAATTGAGATTTTAAGACGGGGGGATCAGTCTTGTTCGTCTTTAACATAGTTCGTTTTTCACAACTTTTTACGTCTTAAAATCTCAATTTTTAAAAATTTCTTTCCAAAAACCCCGGAATTCTCTCGCGACATGATAGGTAATTGTAAGCAGAAGAATAATTAAAAAAAATTGAGATGGTCAAAAAGAGGGGAATCAGTCTACGTTGAATTTACATTGAAAACTGATCCCTCGTCTTAAAATCTCAATTTTTAAAAATTTCTTTCCAAAAACCCCGGAATTCTCTACTGACATGATAGGTAATTGTACACCGAAAAAGATTTTTTTTAAAATTGAGATGGTCAAAAAGAGGGTTATCAGTCTACGTTGAATTAACACTGGAAACTGATCCTCCCTCCTAAAATGTAAAATATTTGAAAATATTTTCCAAAACCCCCTGAATTCTCTAGCAGCCTGATAGGTATATGTACACCGTAAAAAGAAAAAAAACTGGTCAGTAAAAAGTTGTGAAAAACAGACTGTGGGAAAAGACGAACATGTGCCGTAGATCTTGCTTGCTTGTGTGTTATCTTGCTTGTTTGTCACTCTGCAGAATTAAATGACGTCACAAAAGACGTCGTGTACACTGGATGATGTCATAAAAATGCCGTACACAATAGTAGATGACTTCACAGAAAGTGAATGAGTTAAATAAAGATGAATTGAAAAGAGAGACGATTGACGTAAATCAGTAAAAGAGCGAGGGAGAGAAAGATGGTAAAAAGAGAGGGGGGCAAGAGAGAGAGAGAAAGAGAGAGAGGGGAGCAGAGCAGTGCGTGAGAGCGAGAGAGTGAGAGTAGTCGAGGAGAAAAAAGGGAGAGAGAAATGGAGAAGAAAGAAACGAAAAGGGGTTAGAGAAGATAGAGAGCGGATAGAAAAGGTCACGGATCGTCTATTATATCTCGTCTAACTCTCTCTTTCTCTCCCTCTCTCTCTCTCTCTCTCTCTCTCTCTTTCTATATATATATATATATATATATATATATATAACTTCTTTGTAATATAGCAAGAAAAATCCCAGCAGAGTGCTCGATTAATTGAGAATTAAAGATAAAAATTAAAAATTAAGAGCGTAATACTTATTTATTTTGGTACAGAAAAATTAGTACAACATTCGTACCGTCGGTTTCAAGCACAGAAGGATTGGGCCATCCGGCTCTCTTCAGCTTCTGTTGTCATCTGTTTCTGAAATGTGAAGTCACGTGTCACTCTCGTTTGGACGCGTTATTTGGTTAAATTGTTACGTATGTTTGTTTAAATTTAGTGTAAAGAAGGTTTAATAAAATTCGAGAAAAAAAAAACAGTGGGGTGAAAAGTAAGAGTCGAGATTTAAACCGGAGAAGATTTAAAGAGATCTAAAAAAAAAAATATATTTTTGATTTTGATTTTTGTTTTTGTTTTACGAAACAGATGTCAACAGAAGCTGAAGAGAGTCGGATGGCTAAATCCTTCTGTGATTGAAACTGACGGTACGAATGGTGTACTAATTTTTCGGTACCAATATATATATATATATATATATATATATATATATATATATATATATATAAATTATATAAACATTAGAAGACCCTACACAGTTTATATAATGTTATTTATTTATAAAGCTCTATTTGTATTGAGCACTTTTGAAAAAATATTGGTTTTAAGTTCATTTTATCAATATATGTGTATTATGTAGATTATTCGGAACACTCTTTTCATCTTGGATGTTATTCTGACAACGTTCCGGCCGATGTAACCACCGACGTTCTTCAGTCGCGATTTGTCGAGAATGTGTATGTTTGGAATTTCGTACAGATTCCCGAGTTCGACGTAAAGCTTTTTGATTTCGACAATACGTATCTGAAGTAATTCAGCAACATCATTGGTCGAAACGTGGTGAAAATAAGATCGAAGATGAGAACACTAGTTCGAAGAATAAGGAGATTACCAATTATCAATCCTAATCTAAAAATTTCCGGAACAGAAACCAGTGTATTCTTCGTATGGTATTTTCTTGCATAAAAATTTCATGACAAATTGTAGAGCAAAAAAAAAAAAAAGAAGCAATTTGTGATCGCACAAAATAATAAACAATCGATTTATTTTATAACAAATCTTGTCGATTGCTCGGAGATATTCAGTGTGACTTTAGTGACTCCAATTTCCGAGACATTTATTCATCTTTTTGATTGTTAAACGGGCCATATTTCCATAATAGTTCGTGACCACTTTAAGACAAGTTCCTCAGATGTTCCTGAATTCAAAAGCCGCCATATGCATGTCATTTAATAATTAACGAAAGGGTTGAAGAATTTCTTTGCCCACAGAGTATACATTTTCCCGTCTTAGTTATCTTGGTTTTCATGTAGTTTGTTCTAATCTCTTTGTAGCGATTCCTTTTCTCTGTTCAAGTGTCATTTCTGTAGGCCTTTTTATGTATTCTTGAGCGCTATTTTCTGGTCTGTCTACGTAACTGTTTCTTTTCCTATTTTATTTTTTCATCTTTTTTATTTCCTTTCTTACCTGACCGACTATTATTCACATTGGTAGTGATGTTGGCGGCGGGAATCAGCCGTTTTAATTTGTGTTATGTGTTTTTCTGGTCTTTTCATTGTGTCGTTTATGTAATATCTACCAATTGTCTTATTCTTTTTCTTCATACATAGTCGATCAGAAGAATCGTTCTCCTGTAGAATCTTGTCCATAATCATTACTTCCTTAGTTTTTAATTGATTGTTTCTACTGTCCAGTTCATGAAGTGTCCTGAGTACCATATCGAAAACACCCCCAAAGTGTTTTATTCGGTCAACCTTTTCCTATTGAGTTATCACGTATAAAAATCATGAACATGAGGCACACTATGGAAGTACTAACATTTATCAATGGTACGAAACAAAACAAACGAAGCAACATTTACCCTGAATGGGTGAAGCCTGCTTTCTTCGAAAGAGGAAGTTTCTAGGGAATATTACATTCCTGGGGTACACCTGCATTTATGTCATCTTGTTTCGATGACCGGCCATCGAGGACAACCTGGGTTTTCTTTTGGTTAGGACGCATTTCATTATATTAAATATTTGTCTAGTAATACCATATGAATCAATTTGTATGACCTTTATGTCATACCTTGTCCAGTGTATGGTATATGCATTCAGAGATGACCGTTAGGATATCCGCAGTACATCGTGCTTGCCTAAATCCATACTGATGGTCAGAAAGAAGTTTAGCATTAACAAGGTGAGGGAATATCCCTATACAAACAATATAAGATATCATCCTAAGTATAAAATAAATCTATACAGACCCATCCCTCATTATTAAACCATTTCAGCCACCATATCCTTCTAGAAGTGACTTTCCGTATTTTTAACAGGTGATAAAACCGTGTCATAAAGAAATAAAATAAGTATACAACAATTCCTTTGAACTTTAAACATAAACACCGTCCGAAGATAAAAAATATATAAACGTTTAATGGAATGAATTATATATATATATTATTTGTCGCCTTAGACTCTGTAGTGAGAAGTATTAACACAAAGCTTAAATGCAATGTCGTTTTCAAAAGTTGAACACTTTACGACTTCTGCCTTTAAATAGAATAACTCTCTCGCTGATTTACCGAGTTTCTGACAACTACCCTACAGGCAAAGACGTCGGAATTTGAGTTTGAAATACAACTTGTGTTCCGGACTTCGAGTCCGGAGACCGGGGTGAATAATGCTTCTCTACACTGACGATTCCCGTAAAGATGAAACGTATACGTATGCGGATGAAAATAAGTATTAAAAATTCGTTGAAAATCCATGGATTAAAGATCATTCTAATATGTTATTGTATTCCTTGTTGAAACACCTGATTATTACAATTAACTTTTAAAGTAACTTTACATTCTTTTCATCACTTCAATATTTTCTATACATATATGATGTCCTTTTGTATATATTCATATCCAATGTGTGCAGAATATTTATTTAAACTTTAGTTATTTTCCATTTAAAAGATTAGCTCCCTCCCCCTAAAACGTTTTTTCCCGCCAAAAGCAATTACTACGCAAAGAATTGAACGAGAAATCATAAACTTTGCTAAGTACGCCATTTTTTTGTTTGTTGTTTAAAAGGACGGAATCTGGAGAAATTACCCTCAAATCACTAATGGCGACGAATTCTGTACATTGTTTGCCGGGAAACGCAGTGTAAAAAATAGAAATAAAAATGAAAAGCAAACAGGGAGCAACTAATACAGAAGCAAAAGAATGACAGAACAATCTTATTAGATGTAATAAGGAAAGCATTTTTACAATATGTAAAAGAATAAAAGAATAAAATTATTCGATGTCTAGCGAAAAACGACAAGTATGGAAGCTAAGCACGAAATCAGATTCTTTACGATCGAATTTGTCTGTTTCTTATTTTATTTGGTTTGTCTATATTTTCCCCCGTTTCTTTTATCCCCTATCGGTTACCATATTTTTAATGGACTTCCAAACTTTTTCGGCTTTTAACAACCTCTCGATATTATAATTCGTCTTTCCTACACTCATTGTATCTATTATCTTTACAAAGGAATATTAGGTGCATATAATATATATATATATTTATATAATATATATATATATATATATATATATATATATATATATATATATATATATTTAATATATATATATAAACAGATATATATATATATATATATATAAACAGATATATATATATATAATATATATATATATAAACAGATATATATATATATATATATATATCTATATATATAATATATATATATATACAAAAACAGATATATATATATATATATATAGAGAGAGAGAGAGAGAGAGAGAAAGATAGGGAGAGAAAGACAGAGCGAGAAAGGGTGAGAGATGGAGATAGACAATACAAAAACAAATTCCAACGACGATACCTGTATTTTCCAACAAAGAAGTACATTTTAGCAGCTGTTTCTTCAATTATGCATACAATCAAGATTTTCAACCAAATCTTGAATTTTCTAAGACAATGATTCATCAGCAAAATATCGCCATAATTCGAAGACTTACTTGAGAAAACCTTTCTTTCAGATCGATTTTTGGAGCCAAACATGCGTGTTTTCATTCCAAGATCGACGCCATATTTGATTTTTCCGGACAAACCAAACTATAGATCTCTCTCGCTATTTTGCTCTTCTAAAAATACGAAAAACGCATGGCTAATTTAAAGTACACATCTAAAAAAATATAAAAATACCCCGTGTTATTTAATAACACTTTCCTGAATGAAAACATGCTAATCGTATAAAGATTTCATATTCTTGACTCAGCGACGCTTCACTAAATACACACGTCTCATCGTGGTCGCTCCATCTACTCGGACTTTTAAAACTATCTCTCCATAAACAACAGGAGGACTCGGGAATCTTCGACGGCTTTGCCGACAGGTTTCGACAGTGAAGAAAAAAAACAAAAAATGCCTGTACAGTACTGATGATGACATGTTAAAAAAAAGTAAATAAATAAATGTTTATTTAAATAAACACCTTGCTTCGTTTAATCTGGTCTCTAACCGATTTAATATATATATATATATGTATATATATATATATATATATATAAGCCAAGCCTTAGGTTGAAGTTTGATTGTGAGGAAAGGAGTATAGTCGCGCTTTCTCTCTCATGCCGCAAATGCATTGAAAGCGCGACTATACTCCTTTCATCACCATATATATATATATATATATATATATATATATATATATATATATATATATATATATATATATATGTATATATATATATATAGAGAGAGAGAGAGAGAGAGAGAGATAGAAGAAAAAAGAGTGTTAAATATGCGACGAATGTCCAGATTTATTTCAAATTTCAATTGTTCAATGCAAAGTGTATTCAGTAATAAACTAGTGTTTATTATTCTTTCCTTAAGCCAAGGCTTTTCAAAGATCGAGATCTTATCATCAGAGGAGAAATACAGATGGATAAGTTGACTTTCGAAAAAAAAACAAAGTTCAAATATTTGAAAAATATGAAAAATGTTATTAAAAAAACGCAGTGAAAAAAGAAAAGTTTCGTAAAAAAGATATGCGGTTTGTCCGGGTGGTAAATTTCCGTTGAGAGGAAGTCCGATGAATTGTAGAACGCGAAAAAAATATTTGCGTAGGTGCAGTGTGGAGAAAAGTGTTCAGAATAATAGGTAAATCCAAACGCACTTAAAAGGAATTGAAAGGAGAAAAATTGGCCATTAATGAAATACTTCCTGGACCGAAAAAGGCAAATGACATCTCGTCCAAAAGGGTTTAAATCCAAATGAAACAAAAAAGGTTAAAAATTTGGGGTTAGATTGAAGGGGGGGGGGGGGGGTTAAAGCGCGAGGGGTCGATGGGTTCGGACTTGTTTAGATAGCCGCTGCAAGGGTTGTATATATATATTTATATATATATATATATATATACATATATATATAAATCACACCGCTTTTTCGTTATTATCATTTTTTTATTTTATTCTAAACTCATTTTATCCATGATAACTCAACATATTCAATATTGCACGAACTCCTATTGGTTATGATTTGAAGAGAAAACTTCAGTTAGAAAGAGCGATAGACTTATCAGGACAGGAGCATCCAGATATGACAGCAATATGCGTAAAGCGTACGATTTACGATAAGACGAACAAATTTAAGGACCCCCATCACAGGTATTGTGTCTATTCTACACGAAGAAATCGATGTTTTAAAATTTTATTTCGATATCTTTCGTCCGCAAGATGGCTGATTCAGACAATATCAACTTCATGGAACTGTCGAGTATCTCTTGCAGACATACAAACATACATTTCCCCTTTCATATATGAGAAGATTAAAGATTAACTAAGCACAGTATTTATGTTCTAGAGGAAAAGAATAACTAATCACTTCATAGGAATTGATTAGTTATGAACTAAGTTGAACTTATTTGTACACACTTTTCTTTAATTTATTACAAAAATCTCTCGTAAATACGATATTCTACTTGAGCAAAATTACTTTCGAAGATTAACTTAACTTTATAGGATAGTTAGAACATTCATTTATACTTTATAAACATGTCGGTTGGTTATAATGACTGCTTACCTAAATAATGTTTGATTGAATAATAGATGAAACTGATTGTATCCTTCCCCTCTAGATTTTCTCAGTATATAAAAAAACTGAGATATTTTAGATGGGTTCGCTACATACACAATAAAATAGTATATAAAATATTTTTATATTTTATAGAAGTAATGTAAGTAAGAAGAACTACTTTTTTGTGAAGGTCGAAGAGTACAACGACCGAATGAAAGAATAACTAATAATTACGAAACCGCATGCAAAAAAATGTCGTTAAATAAGGATTTATAAAATTTCATCTTGTGTAGACCGGCATTTCCTTCTTTCCCGCCGCAGTAAGATGTGGAAAAAGGACAGAAGGTAGAAGAGAATAAAACCATCGCCCCTAAAAGAGAGAAACCAGGGCCTAGTAAAAAATGCTTGGGCAGCCCCATTTGCATACCCAGGTCGGGTCGCCTCGAGCAGTTAGCAATAAACTAACTACTCCCCCAAAAAGGAGAGACAAAGTTGTGGAAAGAAATGACACAGCAGCAGTCGCCAAACTAAAAGCCATATAAAATCATAGAAACGTTACAGTCAGCTAAAAAAGAACAGACTGGTGCGCCCCTAGTCTTCTCCATATTAATGTATGCATCTGAGTGTCGGACTCTAACTGCGGACGTAGAGAGAATAATGCATGCGAGAGAGATGACGTGATCCCGAAAGACTCTAAACATCTCATACAGCGACCACATTACTCATGAGAAAGTGAAAACTACACTCATACAAGCAGTCGAACAATATAAGGATCCACTGACCAATCGGGTCTCACAAGGACAATACTGCAAGGAACTGCACAGAACGAAAGAGGGATAAACAAAGGAAGAGATAAGAGGACAATATCCGAGTTGACAGAGCTGGCGCAAAGTAGCACGCTCAGGATGGCATAAAGTCTCGAGGGTTGGAGAAAGTTGGTTGTCAGGTGGTCCTTGGCGTCCCAACGGTCATCCAAACCATGACGTTAGCTAGTATATGTCCGACAACATAGCGTATACAAACCTTAGATTAAAAAAGCCCATTGTTCTAACCATTTCCCACATTCGCATATACCTTTTTTGTTTTATTATAAGTAAAACTATTTTCTTTCTGTTTCTTTAGGCCGGGTTATCGGTGGTGGCTAGCCTCAAACCATTTCTCCAGTGATTGCCATCAGTTTAGGCCGAACCATTGAGTAAAGCAAGGCATCTGACAGACATCAAATAATTCAGAAAATGGCCGGAGTTTTTTTTTATGTGCGTCGCTCAATCAGAGAATTTATCTTCTAGGCTCGATGGAAGCGGAAATCTGAGAGCGGGAAGCGAGAGATGCGGAAGGAAAGAATCGGAACTGGTCTTTTTTTTCGGTTTTTTTATTTGTGTTTTTTGTGTTGTGCTTGTTGAAAGAGAAAAATGCGAGAGAGATACGGGATGAAAAAAGAGGATCCTGATGATAAAAAGATGAATTAGAAAATGAATTATAAGAAAAAGATAAGAAAAGAAAAAAATAAGAAGAAGAAAAAGAAGAAATATACGAAATAGAAGAAGAAATATAAGGCATAGTAGTGAAAGCAGGACAAGTTGTATTGGGAGTGGAGAATAGAGCAGAAAAATGAAGAAGAAGAAGAAAAAGAAGACAAAAAAGGACAAGAAAAAAAATAAGAATAAGAAGTAGAAAAATAGAAAGAAGAAGAAGAAAGAGAATAATAATAAGAAGTATTATAATTAGACTTAGAATTAGAATTAGAAGAAGAAGAATTATAATTATAATTAGAAGAATTATAATTAGACTTAGAATTAGAATTAGAATTAGAAGAAGAATTATAATTATAATTATAAGAATTAGAATTAGACTTAGAATTAGAATTAGAATTAGAAGAAGAAGAATTATAATTATAATTATAATTAGGAGAATTAGAATTAGACTTATAATTGTAAGTATAATTAGAAGAAGAAGAATTATAATTTGAATTAGAATTATAATTATAATTATAATTATAATTAGAATTAGAATTAGAAGAAGAATTATAATTAGAATTAGAAGAATTAGAATTAGACTTAGAATTATAATTATAATTAGAAGAAGAAGAAATATAATTATAATTAGAAGAATTAGAATTAAACTTAAATTATAATTATAATTAGAGGAAGAAGAATTAGAATTATAATTAGAAGAAGAAGACAATGAAGTAGAAGAACATCGGAAGAAAAAGAATTAGAGTTAGATGAAGAAAAATAAGTGCAAGGTGAAGAAAAAGAATTAAAAGAAGAAAAAGAAAACGAAGAAGAAAAAAACAGAAGTAAAAAAGAAGAATAAATAGAAAAAGAAGAAGAAATAGAAGAAAAAAGAAAAAAAAGAAGAAAATGAAGAAAAATAATTATAAGAATTTGAAGAAGGCAGAGTAGTAGAAGCATGACTAGTTGTATTGGGGGGATGAAGAATTGAAGAATAGAGCAGAAGAAGAAGAAGAAGAAGAAGACGAAGAAGAAGAAAAAGAAGAAAAAGAAAAAGAACAAGAACAAGAAAGAAAAAGAAAAAAAGAAGAAGAAAAAAAGAAGAAGATTAGGAAGATAAAGAAAAAAAGAAGAAGAATTAGAAGAACAAGAAAAAGAAGAAGGAAAAAAGAAGAAGATAAAGAAAACAAAATAGAATTAGAATAGGAGAAAGAAGAAGAAGAAGAAGAAGAAGAAGAAAAATAGATGAAAAGAAGGTAAACACATTGAACAATTATGTGGGGTCGCAAAGAAAGAATAAATGAAGTGAAGAAAAAATATTGAAAGTAAAAGTAAATAATTAGAAGATAAAAAATGGCCGAAAGAAATCGTAATAATATTAGAGACAAATAAAAATTAAAACAAAAACGTTTAGAAAAAGAAAAGACTTTAAAAGAGAAGAATGACAAAAATGTAGAGGATAAAACAATATCAAAATTAATGACAAGTTTATCCGTACATATCCATACGAATTCTTAGACCGACCTATAGTAAAACGTTACTATGAGTTTAAACTGTTTAGACGAAAAAGTGTTGTTTGGTCTTGTGTTTTTATTTTACTTCAATCGAAGTTCTCAGAAATCATAGGGCCTTTCCGGGGGTTAACATTTGATCTCTATATGAGATACATAGATATTCGAGTGTTCCATTTAAGTTCTCCTTTACCTCTCAAACCCTTCTTTTTTTGTTTCATTTTACTTCAGTCGAAGTTCTCAGAAATGAAGGGGTCCCTTCCTGGGGCTAACACTTGATCTCTATATGAGATACATAGATATTCGAGTGTTCCATTAAAGTTCTCCTTTACCTCTTAAACCCTTCTCTCTTTTGTTTCATTTTACTTCAGCCGAAGTTCTCAGAAATCAAGGGGTCCCTTCCTGGGGCTAACACTTGATCTCTATATGAGATACATATATATTCGAGTGTTCCATTAAAGTTCTCTTTTACCTCTCAAACGTTTAGTAAGTACGACAGAGACGCTAATTTTCTTTGTTTACAAATATCCAGTTTCTGGATGAAGCAAATCCTGAATCAACAGTTTCTTTCAGCGAATCACAGGCGTAAAAATATTCACCTTCACATTTTTCGCATAATACAAAACCCAAAAACTATCGTTCTCTCTCGCTATACAATTTTATCTCAGACCAAACGCACGTGAATACTTACTCGAAAATAGCGTGGGCCTTTGGGCCGAAGGCTAGTGGCACACGCGACGAGAGGCGGTTACGAATTACTCCCTTGCACGCAAGTTCACACATACATGGATTAAGCAAAAGTCAAGCTTACATACGCACACCGCCAGCATAGTGTACAGAACTTAAACATTGCCCTAAAGCAAATGCACACGGCGACAGCCAAAACAAACACTAAACTTTCTTTCTTTCACTTGAAACGTTCCTGCATACTCTGTACTTTCATTATCTATTAACTCTTTACGTTTAGTTGTCCTGCCAATTAATCAATATAATTAATATATTTTGGTATGGATGGACTATGCCATGATTTTATTTAATTATTTTTACAATCGAGTCACTGCTTATCAAGGCCCAAATCTACTCGAGGATAAAGGTTATTGAGCTTAACAGGCAGACGGTGAACCATTAAAAGTATAACCATGTTATAGTTAGCTGGGAAACAGCCACGTAGTACTGTGTTTCACATACGGGCAGTCTTAGGAAATAAACTTTGCTCATGGAATTTCCGCTTAATTCTAGTCACACAGAGGAGGAAAAATAATTTATATACAATGGTTGTAGCTAGACGAGTTTTTGCTGTGAGTGTTTTACAAGGGGGCATAAATTGAAGCTCAGTCAAGCACCTGTCATAAAAATAACGATAGGGAAGATAATGACTAACAACGTCTTATCTTATGCGAGGAAGTGGTTGAAGGGTTGAGAAGAGAACATTTCCCACTACATTTAAAAGTCAGTTTTGTACTCTAGCAAATCAGCAAAGGTTTCTCTGAGCGAAACCTCTCAAGATGTGGTAACCGTACTCCATCTTGGGACGTATTTGACTCTTATACAGGTAGAGAATTGCGTCAGAAGTGAGATACTTTTTGGAGCGGTAGAATGATTCAACCATTTTACCAGCGACTTAAGCGAGAGATTTGATGTAATTTCAGGTCTGGAATGAAGGTCAGTCTAAGAAGTGTATCAAAGCAGGGGGCTTACTACGGGGTAGAGCCATTCGTTGCAATTTGTGCAGCTGAGGATCAGAGCGTTGGTGGTGAAAGGAGAGAAGCTTAGTTTAAGAAGTATCAAAAGTAACCAGTCACCTTTTATTTGATACTGTTTAACAATCTACACATCATACTTTTAAAAAGTCTGTGTTACATATTTGGCTAAGAAGAAACGTTAATCTGACTGCATGAGAAAATATGGAAAAAGAGAAAATGGGCCAGCAACGAAACAAACTAGGTTATTGCAATAATTTTGTAGAGGTTGTTGAGGTGAAGATTAGCTTGTCGTAGATATGTATTTTGTTGTAGAGTCACTGCGCCTGTATTCATCTGACTGGCCTTGCTTGATAACGAGAAAAGGGCCACAAGTTCAGAAAAGAACTGTTTTCTCTACAATTAAAATTAACCTTTATTCAACAGTTTCCTCAACACAACACGTGGTTTGGAAATAGTTATAGAAACAGGTATGCCGATGTATATGCTGACGTATAGATATGTAATTGAGTCCACGTCTTTAGTCTCACCTCTCATTCACGAAATGATGAGAAACGATCAAGATAATATGCTGCCATCTCTGTTGCAATCTCAACTGGAACTGTTTATAAATAGGCGCAACACGGTTTGGTCGGAAATGGAAGCACGTACGCATGCGCAATGTGTTCTAATCATCTGACGTATTACTATGCGAGTCTCAACATGCCTGTATTAGCTTACCGAAGCACGATTAATAACATAAAAGTGCAAAAGAAAATACATTTTGATCATGTAACTGTTACAGGGTCATCTGTCTAATCATACTTGAAATGGATTGGACACGTGAACAATATTGTCTAATATTAATGAGTTAATCTATCCCTTCCCCAGTTGCCAGGGGCTAAAGCTGTCTCTTCCCTCTCCTTTCCCCGTTGACCAGGGAAAGAGTGTAACGATCTCTCCTTTCCCCTATAGTCCCCTCTCTAGTCATCTCTCTCCCCTCCTCTCCACGTCACCCGGGTAAAAAGCGTAACATATTCGTATCATTAAAAGTACTATATATGTCTTGTTTGGTCGTCCGACTCATTTCCACCCTCCTTTGAAGTATATTTAGGTAACCGTTACAAAAACGTAGTCAGTTGGGATTGAACCATCAAGTATTGGTCGTTTCATCGTTACACACCGCACCAAACGAAGACAGTATGAAAACTGTCGAAAACAAGGTCACTTAACCGCTGTTTAAATCCGGGCTGTTTTTTCTGCACGGTACGCATGCGCCAAACGTACGATTTACGATAAGACAAACAAATTTGAGGATCCCCATCACAGGTTTTGTGTCCGTTCTACACAAAGAAATCGATGTTTTTTTTCAATTTTTCGATATCTTTCGACCAACAGATGGGCAATTCAGACAATATCAACCTCACGGACATTGTCGAGTTTCTCAGGAGCCTTTTGCAGACATAAAAACATACATACAAACACACATACATTTACCCTTCATATATGAGAAGATTAAAGATTATCTAAGCATAATATTTATGTTGTAACGGAAAACTTTAACTTATTGCACACAATTTCTTCTCTTTAATTTATTACAAAAATCTCTCGTAAATACAATATTCTATTTGAGCAAAATTACTTTAAAAGATTTACTTAACTTCATAGGATACTTAGAACATTTATTTTTACTTTATAAAAATGTCGGTTGGTTATAATGACTGCTAACCTGAAATATAAATGACTGCTAACCTGAAATATAAATGACTGCTAACCTGAAGAATGTTTGATTGAATACTAGATGAAACTGATTGTATCCTTCTCCTCTAGATATTGACAGTATACGAAAAACTGAGATATATTTAGATGGGTTCCTTTCAAGATGGCCTTTCCAACCGCTAATACTACGACCTATACAGGGTTGCCAAAATCTCACTGAGGGATCACGTAAGGAGATTAAACTTGAATAAATTCTTTATTTTTATGGTACCTTAATGGAATCTTTACATAATTTACGAAGACAATGGGCATTTGTTGGCAAAAAAAAAGAGCAAAAATGAAAAGTTGGCAATGTCAACTGGCCTTTACGTTCACCAGACTTGGCTAGCTCTGACAGTTTTGTGGAGGTATCTCCCAGAAAAAGTTTACATTAACAAACATGACACCCTACAGGAATTGGAAGAGAACACTAGGAATTAAGTCGGGGAATTAAATTGTAATTGAGTTATCCTGCGATTGTGTCATGGATAATGTTTTGAAAGGGCACGAATTGGTGAAGCTGAAAATAAAAAACATTTAAAGAATATTATATTTAATGAATAAATTCTTTGTAATTTTTGTTATTTTTGCCAACAAATATCAATTGTCTTCGTCATATTATCCTAAAATGTCATTAAGATATGACAACAAATAAAAAATCTGTTCAAGTTAAAAATCTTACAGTAATACCTCAGTGACTTCGTTGGCCATCCTGTACAAGTATGTAGTGAAAAAGCTTCGCAGCCCCGTGGAGAAAATTAACTGTTCATTTAACGGTATTGACTACGAAAACACGAATGTCAAAAATTATTTTCAGATTCTTCAAGGTATAAAATATTTATTTGCAGAGGAATACTTTATTTGTAATTCAAAATAAGAAACCCCATCACCATTGAACATTTTTTAATTTAGTGTGTAAACCCATTAGTGTTTAATTTTTGTTTTTTTAAATTTGTTACGAAAATCTTGTGTAAATACATTATCATATCTGAGTAAAATTACTTTGAAAGATAAACTTTACTCTTTAGAATAATTAGAGCATAGGTTTAAACTATATATAAAATTGTTGGTGTGTTATATGGGCTACTAACTAATAACTTTTGATTGAATAATAGATGAAACTAGATTTTCGCAATATTCTAAAAACTTAGACATCAGTGTTGCCAATATATGACAGTAGGTGTACTATTCGAAATACACATTAACTTTATGACTAACTATAGCCATTTCTAAAAAGAAGAGATGTTTCTGGTTATATATTTAATTATCTGTCTGAATTAAAAAAGGGGCCATGGACGCTAATAGATTAATACCAAGAAACTAGTTGATAGTGAAACAATTTTAATTGCTTTGTCTGTTAGTGGAATTTTAGAAGAACTGTTTATTTCGGTTGCTGCCGAGTTAGATTATGTAGTGTAATGCTTAAGTTCGTTAGACCAGGGGACGTTGTTTAGTTCATATGTGTATGGATTTGTGTGTGAGTGAGTTCATGCATGCTTCTAGTGTCGTCTACCGAGAACCTTTGGCTCAGCAGCCAAGGCTAAATGTGACGAGTTTGCAAACAAGAAGTTTAATAGTAATTGCATTATGCTGTGTTGTAATGGAATCAACTGTCAATACTTGATCATTGCAAGTTAAGTCTCCTTTTACTGAAAGCCTGTGGGTTGTCGCTGAAATAGCCAGTATACAACATACGTTCAGCTCCCACCGAAACTCTTACTGACTTGTTGAAGTTCACTTTTAGTAATCAATCAAAATTGAGTACTTCGATGTTGATCGGTGAAGTAGTTTAGTAAATAGAAATATATAAACATATACACATATATACCACTTCCGGGTCACGGTTCATCAACATACAACGTTATAACGTATCTCTTGTCCCTACGCCGTCATCAAATATGCATGGTTTTAATAGCCGACGTCATACTTTTACGAAGGAAAAAAAGGCGTAGAAGGGTATAAGAAGAGAAAGGGGTAGGATGTGGATTATTAGGAGAGTAAGAATATGTAGAAGGTAAAAAGCAGCATTATCAACGAAATATAAGAAAATATGCAGAACGTGAAAATAGAAAAAGGATACATATTATAAGTCGAAGTATTGATAATATAAAAAGAATACATATAAGAAGTTTAAGTATTGAAGACATGAAACACATACATATTAGAAGTTTAAGTATTGAAGACATGAAACAAATACATATTAGAAGTCGAAGTATTGAATGCAGTAAATGAATACATATTAGAAGTCGAAGTATTGAATGCAGTAAAAGAATACATATTCGAAGTTGAAGTATTGAATGCAGTAAAAGAATACATATTTGAAGTTGAAGTATTGAATGCAGAAAAAGAATACATATTTGAAGTTTAAGTATTGAAGACATGAAACACATACATATTAGAAGTAGAAGTATTGAATGCAGTAAAAGAATACATATTTGAAGTTGAAGTATTGAATGCAGTAAAAGAATACATATTTGAAGTTGAAGTATTGAAGACAAATACGAATACATATTAGAAGTAAAAGTATTGAATGCAGTAAAAGAATACATATAATATAAGTTGAAGTATTGAAGACAAAAACGAATACATAATAGAAGTATAAGTATTGAATGCAGTAAAAGAATACATATTTGAAGTTGAAGTATTGAAGACAAAAACGAATACATATTAGAAGTAGAAGTATTGAATGCAGTAAAAGAATACATATTTAAAGTTGAAGTATTGAATGCAGTAAAAGAATACATATTTGAAGTTGAAGTATTAAAGACAAAAACGAATACATAATAGAAGTTTAAGTATTGAAGACAAAAACAATTACATATTATAAGTTGAAGTATTGAAGAAAAAAACAGAATACATTTGAGAAGTTGAAGTATTGATGATATAAAAAGAATACATATAAGAAGTTTGAGTATTGAAGACAGAAAACGAATACATCATAGAAGTCGAAGTATTGAAGACAGAAAACGAATACATAATAGAAGTCGAAGTATTGAAGACAGAAAACGAATACATAATAGAAGTCGAAGTATTGAAGACAGAAAACGAATACATATTAGAAGTTTAAGTATTGAAGACAGAAAACGAATACATAATAAAAGTCGAAGTATTGAAGACAGAAAACAAATACAGATTAGAAGTCGAAGTATTGAAGACAGAAATCGAATACATATTAGAAGTTTAAGTATTGAAGACAGAAAACGAATACATAATAGAAGTCGAAGTATTGAAGACAGAAAACGAATACATAATAGAAGTTTAAGTATTGAAGACAGAAAACGAATACATCATAGAAGTCGAAGTATTGAAGACAGAAAACGAATACATA
This sequence comes from Sepiola atlantica, assembly GCA_963556195.1. Taxonomy (NCBI): domain Eukaryota; kingdom Metazoa; phylum Mollusca; class Cephalopoda; order Sepiida; family Sepiolidae; genus Sepiola; species Sepiola atlantica. Next base: position 11,535,486 of record OY744542.1, read on the forward strand.
TTAGAAGTTTAAGTATTGAAGACAGAAAACGAATACATCATAGAAGTCGAAGTATTGAAAAAAATATAATATAAAAAGAATACATATAAGAAGTTTAAGTAATGAAGACAGAAAAATAATACATATTAGAAGATTAATTATTGAAGACAGAAAACGAATACATAATAGAAGTCGAAGTATTGAAGACAGAAAACGAATACATAATAAAAGTCGAAGTATTGAAGACAGAAAACGAATACATATTAGATGTTTAAGTATTGAAGACAGAAAACCATACATAATAGAAGTTTAAGTATTGAAGACAGAAAACGAATACATAATAGAAGTCAAAGTATTGAAGACAGAAAACGAATACATAATTGAAGTCGAAGTATTGAAGACAGAAAACGAATACATAATATAAGTTTAAGTATTGAAGACACAAAACGAATACATAATAGAAGTTTAAGTATTGAAGACAGAAAACGAATACATCATAGAAGTCGAAGTATTGAAGACAGAAAACGAATACATAATAAAAGTCGAAGTATTGAAGACAGAAAACGAATACATAATAGAAGTCGAAGTATTAAAGACAGAAAACGAATACATAATAGAAGTCGAAGTATTAAAGACAGAAAACGAATACATAATTGAAGTCGAAGTATTGAAGACACAAAACGAATACATAATAGAAGTTTAAGTATTGAAGACAGAAAACGAATACATCATAGAAGTCGAAGTATTGAAGACAGAAAACGAATACATAATAGAAGTCGAAGTATTGAAGACAGAAAACGAATACATAATAGAAGTCGAAGTATTGAAGACAGAAAACGAATACATATTAGAAGTTTAAGTATTGAAGACAGAAAACGAATACATAATAAAAGTCGAAGTATTGAAGACAGAAAACAAATACAGATTAGAAGTCGAAGTATTGAAGACAGAAAACGAATACATATTAGAAGTTTAAGTATTGAAGACAGAAAACGAATACATAATAGAAGTCGAAGTATTGAAGACAGAAAACGAATACATAATAGAAGTTTCAGTATTGAAGAGAGAAAACGAATACATATTAGAAGTTTAAGTATTGAAAACAGAAAACGAATACATATTAGAAGTCGAAGTATTGAAGACAGAAAACGAATACATGATAGAAGTTTAAGTATTGAAGATAGAAGATTAAGAAAAAATATTTAAAGGAAAAAATAAAAAAGTAGCATTGGAAGAAAAAGACAAGGGCATAGAAGAAAAAGAAAAAAAGAATAAAAGGATAAGTATTCGGTGTTTTAGAAGAAGAAGAAGAAGAAGAAGAAGAAGAAGAAGAAGAAGAAAGAAGGCGAATCAGTAGAAGAAATACAGTAAGGGGAACAAGAATAAGAACAATAAAAAAGAGAAAAATAAGAGGAGGTTGATGCAGATGAAAATGATTGAATCTGACTAAGAAATTTGTGTTTGAACAGGAAATATTGGCGGAGTGAAACATACTTAAAAGAAATATTATTATGGAATAAATACTAACGGGAAATGAAGTCAAAATTGGAAGAAAAATTAAAGAAGAATACAATAAAGAAAAACTATCAAACAAAAAAAATGAAAAGTAGCGTTGAAAGAAAAAGAAGAAAGGCATAGAAGGAAAACTACAAAGAAGAAAAAGAAGAAAATTTCCTAATTTTCTTCTTTTTCTTTTTCAGGGTTCGAGAAAAAGCAGAAGAAGAAAAAGAAGAAAATAATAATAAGAAGAAGTAGAAGAAAGAGGAGGAGGAGGAGGAGGAGGAGAACAACAACAACACTAACAAAACGAGGAAAGGACGAGAAAGTGTCAGAAAAAGAAGAATTAGAATTAGTAGAAGAAAGAAGAAGATGATGATGATGATGATGATTATTCTGATGCTGATGATGGTGATGATGATGATGGTGATGGTGATGATGATGATGATGATGATGATGATGATGATTATTCTGATGCTGATGATGGTGATGATGATGATGGTGATGGTGATGATGATGATGATGATGATGATGATGATGCTGTTGATGCTGCTGCTGCTGCTGCTGCTGATGATGATGATGATGATGATGAGGAGGAGGAGGAAGAAGAAGTAGAAGAAAGAGGAGGAGGAGGAGAAGGAGAAGGAGTAGGAGGAGAACAACAACAACACTAACAAGAAGAGGAAAGGACGAGAAAGTGTCAGAAAAAGAAGAATAAGAAGAAGAAAGAAGAAGAGAAGATGATGATGATGCTGCTGCTGCTGCTGCTGATGATGATGATGAAGTCGAAGAAGAAAAACAAAAACAACAGGAACATGAACAAGAAAAACAAGAAAAAGAAAGAGAAAAGGAAAAGGAAAAGGAAGTAGTTGCAGATACAAATGATAGAATCTGATTAAGTAATTTAAGTTAGAACAGAAAAATACTTTAACAAATATTAAAATTAAATTAATATTGGAAGTATTTAAAGACCAATGAGATCAAAATGGACGGAAAATGACAGAAGAAAATAGAAGTAAAATAAAGAAGAAAATGGAAACGAAAAAGAAGATAACGAACAAGAAAGAAAAAAAAAGAACAACAAAGAGAAGAAGCAGAATTAGAATTGAAAATAAACCGAAATCGAACAAGAGAAAAGAAATAGAAACATAAAAAAGAATGGCTTAAAGGAATAGCAGAATTGAAATAGGAAAAACATGGAAGCAAATCAAAATATTCGAAGGATAAACAAAAAAGAAAAAGAAAAAAAAAGAAAAAAGTTTACATTACATAAATGAAACGAAAAATCAAAGAATATGAACAGCAAAAAAAAAAGAGACAAAAAACAAGATGGAGAAAAAAGAATTGCAATAAAAACCAGAAAATATCGCCAAATATTAAGATAGCACATTCATGTTCAGGTTTCTTTTTGTATGGACGAGTCTTTTATTTTTTGGGTATTTTTTTGATCATTTTTGCTATCTGATAATGGGCCATGTTGGGTTTTCTTTTGCTTCCGCAAATGTAAAAATATTTGATATGTTTGCGAACAAATAGATCTTCTTAAAAATGTAATACATGAATAGCATGTAAGATTTGTTTATTTTGATACACATATTCTTGAACATTTATATAATACATGCGTACATAGAATATATATATATATATATATATATATATATATATATATATATATACATTGCCCACACAACAACATCTTCCTCCTTACATACCATCTATCAGACACTAGAGCTATTCAACCCACATCACTACACACAAAAAAATACTACAGTTCGCAGGGATCAGAATATCTTAACCTCCAACATAAAACTCGTACACAATAATAAGTGTCCCGACGTTAAAAAATATTAAAAGCACTATATGATAGATAACGAAAGGAAGTCGTTGTAGGGAGAGAGGACTTGGGGAGTGACGAGAGCTAAAAGCGAAAGTCGAGAAAACACGTCACTTCCGTTTTGAGCCGGCGACCAGCCGACAAACGAGACGCGATAAACGGGCGGAGAGGAGGTAATTCCTGGGAGGAATGTATAATGACGAATGAATTACCTTATATTAATTTCTTATTAACATTTTTAACATTTTAATTATTATATTATTAAATTAATTTATTTCATCATTAAGTGTCAATATTATATATTAAAATGATTTAATATATTTTCCTAATTTTCGTAGTAAAATAAATTTTTTTTTAAATATATCATTTTTTCATACTCTAAACTGATTTTGAGTTTTATCGCGATTATAGAGTTGTCTCACAAACACCATTATAAAACCTGACCGAATTTATGTTTGCGAAACGTTAGGGTTTATTGAAAATATTGTTGTTGGCCTTTGATCCATATAGATTCTTATTTCTATCCTTTCCTTTCCCCATTCAGCGGTAGATTTCTTTATATTTTTTAATCTTATCTTTTAATCTTGTCTTATCGGGATCGGAGGTCAGCATGACATATGTATACTATGGAAATATTTTTTTAAAGAATAAAAGTTAAAAAAAACAAAACTATTTTTCCTCGCCCATGAATAAAATACCGGAATAATTTGCAGGTAAAAATACCCAATTGGTAAAAATTACAAAAATTAAAAGAAAAATAAAGAGAAAATAGAAAAATCGTGAGTCAATTAACATAACGCGTAGACAGCCATCTTTCGCGAAGACATACATAAATAGAGGTTTAAGAGAGACATATGAAGAGGCCTTTATAGGCCTCCTTTTTATGATTTAAAACCGACGGTACTGTTGTTGTTTTTATCTTCTGTAATAAAAACATTAAAAAATAAATAAATATTACGCACTTATTTTTTAAATTTTTCATAATAATCGAGCAATTTGCTTGGTTCTCTCTTACTAACCTTACATATGAATAAATGCGAAAGTATTTTTCATTTATCACTCTTATATTATACCCAAAACGGGTTACTGTTATTTAAATCAATAATATAACATAAACTATTGAATATATAGTTGAGATAAAAGATTAAGAGAGAATCTTTTGACTGCCGAATTAGCATAACTATTCTTAACCGCCTTCTAGTATCTTTTTGAGGAGATAAAAACAGGAGAAATAAGGTTCTGAGTTTGTAAAGAATCAGATTGAATAGTACTGTTCTGGACGAACTTATAGTCACTAGGTTATGACGTGACCAGCCGATTCATCGGATAAGGCTTCTCCGACCTCCCGTCTAGCCGAAGTAATAGACGAAGTGGAAGTATGGCTCAACCACCAGGATCCCGATCAAAAGCATCACGGGTCGCCACCTACTGCCTACGGATGACTCCGTTTTCTCAAGGTGGGGTGAGGGTTCTACCCTTTATCATAGGGTTGCAGTCGGTGCATTCATGTCCACCCGATTGAGTTACTAAGAGCTGGGAAGGGAGAGAGACGGAAATGAGAGTTATAGACACCAAATGAAATAAGAGGGGAGCAAACGTCAGAGAGAGAGAGATAGATAGATTGATAGATAGATAGATATATAGATAGATAGATAGAGAGCGAGATAAATAAAGAGAGAGGAGGTGAGAGTGATAGCCAGAAACTTAGTAAGAGATGTGGAACTTGATAATAAAATTGCAAATTAATTTAAAAACTAAAAATGGTGTAACTTTAACAAAATCAATGTCACAACAAAGCGTGTAATCTGTGCTATTAAATTATATAACAAAACCTTAGAATAAAACGTGGATGAACTCAACTGAGTACAAATAATAATAATAATAATAATAATAATAATAATAATAATAATAATAATAATAATAATAATAAAAACCTGAAGTCTGAGGAGACTTGTTGTCACTCAGACTCCAGGGAATACCACAGGTTGTTGGCAGTGGGCGATCACTGACGATGACCAGTGTGATAACTTCTAGTGAGTAAATAATAATAATAATAATTATAATAATAATAATAGTAATAAAATAATAAAAAAATGATAATAATAATGCGGAAACCAACCCGCATAAGCTACGAATGGTAACCAGTAACATGGAAGTTACATCAGGAAGAAGCCAGACCTACAAGAAGAATACCACCGCATGAATCAAGGAAAAGAAACTGCAATAAACACGCCCCCCCCCCATAAATAGAATGGCACTGGCCTTGGCTGACACCACAAAAAATAGTCGTTGAGGGTCAAGGAAGATGGGAAGCCCGAGGAGGGACAGCACTAACTAGACCTCTACTGGAAGAGTGCGGAGAGTGCTGGGATGTTGGTGAGGCTTATTACCATCCAAATCTCAGTAACAGCGGGACCCGTGTAAATTACACGAAATGATGTTTTCAATACTAATTCTCTTGTTCCTAACCTATACATGTTTGAATAAAATATGATAAGATTTGACTTGTATATTTATTTAAAAAAATGAACAATACATGAAACAATTTACAAAATTTCTTTATATACACTATTTCTAATGAAGGTAATATTTCGACGACTAAACCTTACTTTGTGAATGTTTTCGATTAAATTAAATTTGGTTTCAATTCATGAATATTTATTTACTCCTCTCCAGGAGTTAGGCACAACGCCAGTTTTATCTTACTCCCACAAGTAAAATGTGACCCAAATTCGGGTCGGGAAAGTGGGGTTTGAAAAGCCAGCGCTCGAGAAGGTGAGCACTCTGGCCATTAACAATTGCCTGAGCAGCTACGTTGGAATTCCCCGGTAGGGGCGCCTCAGGCAGTAAGCAATAAACTTACTCCTCCCCAAAGAGGGGAGGAGAAGCCTGGGAGGGTGGACCTCCTAGAACTGCACAGGACAGACCGATAGACCGGTGTAAATCAAGCCTCGAAGGCCAAGACAATACCAGTCTATGTAGTGCAGTATCCATCGGAACAGATACTACACTTTGATCTTAGCCAAAAGGCCAAGCAAATTCATGAGTAGCATTTATTTACTCCGCTACAGGAGTTAGGCACACGGACAGTTTTATCTTACTCCCACAAGTAAGATGTGACCCAAGGTCGGGTCGGGAAAGTGGGGTTTGAAAAGCAAACAGATACTACACTTTGATCTTAGCCAAAAGGCCAAGAGTAAGTAGCATACAAAGATTCGGAAGGTCGTTGCTTTTGATCTAAGATGACACACAAAATCACACACGCTATTGCATTAATATGTGTCTTCCCGGTCGTCCCCTCCCTACCTTTCTTCTTCCGCTGCCTTGAACCTTCCCTGAGATTTAGTCAGGTACCCATTTACTGCTGGGTGGACAAAGGGAGTTTTCAGACCCGAAAATTCGCATGCCGTGAGTGGGATTGAACCCGGGTCGTGCAGCCCAAAGACAAGTGCTATAACTCGTCCACAGGCCCTCCCTACGTTTGAGAGTTAGAAGTTAATTTTGATTAAACACTCGGGTATCTATGTCTTTCGTATAGAATTAAAGTGTTAAACCCAGAAATGGAACCCTTGATTTCTGAAGATTTGACGTAAAATGAAAACAAATTGTAAGCACTCTCTAATAGTTTCGATCGTGTGTGAGCATTTAGAGAAAGAGTAACACTCTCTTTTCAGCTAATTTACATAATGTGTTCACCATTAACGCGTAGAATTAAACAGCACTCCTTACCTATTCCCAATAGATGATATCGAAGTAAAACGGTTTGTTAGCAATGCAAGAAGAATTTCGGAACAGGTATATCCCAGTTTATAAATTTTCAAATGTAATCACAATTATTATCTGATTTATTCAGACTACAGTTTATATCTTAGAGATTATTTTTAACACGTTTCGACCTATGTACCATCCGATCTTCTTCATTCATGTCAAACTCGGGAATCTATACGGAATTTCACAACAAACCCTTTATTTAACCCACATAGGTAGCTTGCTCTTGTTTCGTCAGCCATGACCGGGTAGAAGTCATAAATACTTCGTAATTGTATTATAAGTATTGCCCATACTGAGGATTGAATTTTAAACCCATATAAGACTGTCACTTAGAACGGATTATACCTAACACTTTTATCCGTTGCGCTACGACTTCTTGCGACATGATTCCAGAGTTCGACATAACGATTATTGAGATCGGCATAAATAGTCAGGATTTCGACAAGATGCACTGTTAAGAAGGTCGGAGGTTACGTCGGTCGAAACGTTGTCAGAGTAACATCCAAGATGAGAACAGTAGTCCGAATGATCCAAATAATACCAATTTATCAACCATTATCTAAAAAATTACGAGACATTTGTAACATTGTTTTGTAGTATATGAAAAGTCAAATCTGACATGTAAAGTTATATTGTTGAGTTTTAAAGAATCAGGGACAATAACCTTTAAGCCGAGAAACCATGGAAATCTGTACGGAATATCGGATTGAACATTTAATTTAATCTAATGAACTTGTTCTAATTTTTAAAATAAGCCTCATTTGGTGTAATTTGATGATTTTTTAATCACATTAAAATCAGATGTGAAAATAAGCGTGTGATTCATGCTCCCTTTATTCTTTGATCCAACCTGTTTATCAACTGAAAATCTAGTTTTACCTCTGATTTTTATAGCATTTACGCAATAGATTAAAGGCACACAAATGATTACATTTAAATCCTTATTCTTATTTTGACTTTGATAATCGGTGACCTGTGTCTTAAAAAAAACATATTTAAATGCCAGTAAATACAGTAAAATCATGAACGTTTCAGAACTAAAACAATTCGGATTTCGAACAAAAACTTCAAACCAGAAATTTTGATTAAGGAACTACGTCGACGGCAACCTAAGCATACCGTCTGATGAAAGGTCAACAGTTTTGTTAAAGGTTACCACTCAGGTTTTTTTAAAAATCCAGATCAAGTGTTTGTTTAAATTAATCTGGGTTTTTATTTTTTTGCATCTGGGGTGTTTCATAGAAACAATATTTTTAAATATCTGCTAAAAAAATTAAAAATATAAAATGTGTAATAAAATGGTCAAAATATACACTAAAAATAGTCTTCATTCATGGTAAGTTCACATAGAATATATTTTTTACGAAATAAGGTTTTATATTATACATTATAGTTAGTATTGAGCACAATAATACAGGGGGCCAAAAAAACGGGCCCCAACTCTGATTAGGCCCCGCTTCTTAGTGTTTCGTCCGAATGAAATGAATGTTTGGTCATAACTAGTTTATTATATTCAAAACATCACATCAAACCACTAGGGTCTTTGGCCTTTTCCCCCCGTTCTACAGCATGTGTTCTAGATGGCCTTCATTTAGATCCGTGCATTTCTTGAGGCGCAGAACGAAGTTGTCCATGACGTTCTTACAGACTGAATTGGGAATGGCTCTCATCTCCTCCCTGATGGCTTCCTTGAGTTCCGTGATGGTTCTGGGGTTCCCTGCGTACACTCTGTCCTTAAGATAGCTCCAAAATAAAATAATCTGGGGGGGGGGGGGCTTAGGTCCGGGTTATGGGGTGGCCACTCAAAATTATTCTTGAGATTGATCACTCGGCCTCCGAACTTCTCTTTCAGCCAATCTCGGGGCAGGTTTGAGGTGTGAGAACTTGCCCCGTCTTGCTGGAACCAGAACTTGCTCATGAGCGACGGATAGAGAGTCTGGAGCTCACTCTTGAAAGTTTTGAGGACCTCCACATACCGCTCCTTTGTAACTGTCACTGCTGCACCAGATTCTTCGATGAAGATTGGTCCGATGATGCCTCTGACCGTGATTGCAGCCCACACCGTGCACTTAGGAGAGTGCAGGGCTTGGAGGCTACTTCATTGGGCCTGGAAGACCCCCAGAAGACATTTGTCTTGGTCTTTGCCTTTCCATCAAGATGGAAGTGGGCTTCATCTGAGGTCCAAAGGAGGTTAAGGAAACCTGGTGTCTCCTCGATCTTATCGAGCATCTTGACTGCCATAGCGCTTCTCTGCTTCTTGTCTGAGGCTGTAAAGGTCTGCAACGTCTGTATTCTGTATGGGTAAGCCCTTATATCGTTCACCAGCACTCTTGCAAGTCTCACGGGAGATACCTAGGGACTGACTTCGTTTACGCACAGAGCGTTTCGGACTCTCCTGGAGAGACTCTCTCACACTTTCGACCAGCTCGGCTGTCCGCTTCTTGGGACGTCCCGAGTGGCTTGGACGGTTCACACTTGCAGCGTTGAGGTTCTCCACGATCCCATACTTCTCGAAGTGGTCCACCCAGTTCTGAATTCTGCTTTTGGATGGAGCCTTTTCACATTCGAACTGATGCATGAAACTGTCCTGGGTTTTCTTAAAAGAACCTGTCTTGTAGTAAAATTTAACACAGTGTATTCTTTGTTCCAGCTCCCACTGAAGTATTGGTGTACTAACGGTCGTTGATTCTGCCATGCCTTGCAAAATAAAAGGAATCGGTGAATAAATAAAGAAGATATCACATAAAGTGTACACGGGGGCCCGTTTTTTGGTGTCACCCTGGTATAACTGATGCTTAATAATTTTGTATATTACCCCATAAGATACCTAGAAATAATCTATATATATATATATATAATAATTAATCAATTAATCTATTTTACATTATTTTTTATGATTCGGTTTCTAACAATTCGGTTTCCGAACAACATTTCAGAACGAATTATGTAAGAAAACTGAGGTTTCATTACATCAATAGTTTCAGAAGCCTCTAATTAAGTATAAACAGAATACACACTTTTGAAATCTATAATCTTAGACACCAAAACAGTTGAAAAATACCAGAATATGTGTGTTTATGACCATTGGTTCAGCATCGTCATGTGACATTTGCAGAAGAATGGAATAGCAACTTCTGCATTTGGACCTCTAAAAGAACATATATATATATATATATATATATATATATATATATATATATATATGTATTTTAACGTAGTTCACCCCAAACAAGGCAGGCCACCACTGTAGACGTAAGATGCTACTGAGAAAAAAGAAAAGGGGAGAAGGTTGGGGAGTCAACCTAAATTGGGATCTGCGCAGCGAGACGTCTGTTTATATTAGTTTTAAATTTCTGAATGTCAGTACTGTCGGGGAAACAGGGGGCAGGGAGGAAGTTCCAGAGGCCAGCAGCACGAGTAAAGAAGCTATTTGAGTAGAAGGCTCTCCGGTATCTGGGGACCTCCACAGCGAATGAATGGGATTTAGTTGATTTTACGTCGTGGGGGGCACCAGAGTAGCCAATTGATCGGAACATAATCCATTGAAGTATTTGTAAAACAAGCACAAGGATGCTACATTGCGGCGATGGGACAGGGACTGGAGCTTGGTTGACAGTAAGGTACCTATTAGGTTGGCGACTATGGAGCAGCAAAGACATGTCATCACATCTGAACTGAATACTTTACAATGTATTGATAGTTCATATTGTTGTATATACAAGTGAAACATAGTATAAGAATCCACACGGTTTATCAGTAGTCCAGTGGTGTTGCAGTGGCGATGTCACAACCGAAGTTGTATACTTCTTCTCTCGTCTGTTAGCTGAAATAATGAATACCCAAAAAAAATCAGAAAGCCTTTTTGCTTTATGGTTCAGTGGTGTTTTATTCTCGTTACAGAAATGCAGTGTTACATGTACACTTCGTATCGTCCGCTACCCTTGTGACGGAGCCTTACGAAAGGCCACTGACCATAATCAGCTCATCTGCCAAAGAGCATGATTATTCTTTCCTTCCTTTTGATACCTGTCACTTTGAACTTCCTCCTATGACGTAACTTCATGTACACGTCGCCCTAGTTCTACTCTTTACTTCAAATGCAATTTCCTATTCTCTTTCAGATTCAAACCTAATTGTATTTACTCACATCAAAATATGACAACACCTTGGACTCCATTTTACGACAATTTGCACAGTAAAATGGACATTTCTCCAAGATTTCAAGTTCTTATGTCTCCAGGCGGAGAATATACCAATTCGGAATCAATTTAATAAAAATAAAAACAAACGAGAGATAAGCTGCGTCCGTTTCCATTGTATGTTTTACTAGGTGTGAAATGTTATCCAATCTGACAATATTGCTGGTCAAAACGAGCAAAACTTTTGACTGATAACTTCTTCGGACATGGCAATAAAACCGTTATGACCCTGCGACTTGGTACGAAAGAAGGCATATAGGATTTAAGAAATAACCACAAAGTGATGAGGATAGTCGTTTGTGCGTGAAAAATTGGTTTGAGAAAGTGTCATTATTATGTCCGCCTGGAAACACTTCATTGTCAATCATCATAAATAATCCAGGTTTCCTTAAATGAAAACGTACACTCATGTGTCGGCTTTCTTAACAACCGATACAGGTAGAAAAAAGCCTCAATGTTTATTAGAATTACATTATACAACAAAAGTCCATCGAAAAAGAAAATAACGTTTTATTGAAGTAATGACAAACCAACATCTTACGATTTTGTAGTAATAAGTTATACAACTAAAGTCATAATTCTAAAAACAATAGCGCTTGATGTAAATTATGACAAATCTATCTTTTATGATATTTTGGTAATACACTGCACCCTTTCATAGATACAGCGGTTCCACCACAGCAAATAGACAAGGTGTCATAAATTATCATAAATTCTGATTAGACCAATTATATTTTTAAGAGAGTTAGGCATATCGAGGAATACGTTTTGTCTCCAGTTTTTATTGGCCGTTTCGGAAGTCAGCTGAACTTGAAGGCACCTAGTTCAAGAACAAGTAAGATATGGTCCGTATAATTTCTGTAAAAATTATGTATAAAAGGATAAAAAAAAGAAATACTAGGCTTTTTCGTACACATCTGTGTAAAATAAAAAAAACGATACAGGAGTATGGTCTGTTAATTTCTCTACTTATTTATGATAAAACATATACTTGACATTAGCAAACTATAGATGGCCAATTTGTATCTAAACAGAACACGTCAATCATTAAAACTCTTAAGCATTGAAATGAAAGACTTACATCAAATTCGTTGCTAAGGTCGCTGGAACAATGGTACAATCACTTTACCGTTCCAGGATGTATCTCAAGCCTAACACAATACTCTACCTGTATAAGAGTGAAATACATCTTAAGATGGAGATCTGGTGTCACATCTAGGGAGGTGCCGCTGAAAGCATCCTTTCTTACCTTGACAGAGTATAAAGCAGACTTCGTAAAATCTAGAAAGGGGTGTCCTCTTCACTTACCTTACAGTCACATTCTCACAGCAGATATGTTGCTAGTCTTTCTCTGAGATGTAGTTTTAAACAGTCGAAACAACAACAATAAATACTTTATATACATCGGAAAAAAATCTTCAACGTTAATTATATTTTGAATAATAACAAACGTTTGATGTATTTTGATTAATAAGAAAATATCTAATAGTTGTTTTCGAACGCAATTGTTACATACAAAGCGATATTTCTTTATTCCTTCGGATACAGTCCTAACGACTGGAAAGACGGAAGTTAAATTGAGGGAGCGTTCGTTCTATATAAAAAGGTTTTAACATGGGTAACACATGAAGAAGTAAAGTATTTCTTAAAATAAATATTTTTGTACAAAGATAATTATAGTAGTTAAAAAAGTATAATTGTAAACGGAGGCGTTTGACTGGATGGAGTAATACTATACACCATGCTTTAATTCTAATTGCTTTTTGTTTTGTGTTCGGCAATTATATTCGATTATTCCAGAATAGGATCGTAGTCACCAATTAAAAAAGCCGTAAAAATAGGAAACATGATCAGTATCTAGTTAGTGAGGGTAAAATAAGTGAAAGGCAATAGCACTGAATTAAATAATCAAACAATGACGGTAGCTAGAGAGGTTATCCTATGAAGAAGAAGTTCCGGTGTAAACTACTACCCCACGACCTGGTAGTAGTGTTTTGTGTATGAGTAAACGTTACTCCGACTTTCTGTATGTATGAATTGTTTGAGAGAGTCAGGTATGCCGGAATTAATGTTGGAAATTATGAAACGGAATAAAAATGATTGATAATTTCCTCAAACACGAATCTATTATTGACATAAAGCTTGATCATATGGGAATTGTATCTAGCGCGTGTGTCTGTAGTTGCAGAGGAAATATAGGTTTCTTTATTATATAGAGACTTCCATAACAATAATCTTTTTGTGATTTTCTCCAAATTAATAAAATGTGAAATGAAAATTGTTTGTTTATTTGTTTGTTTTTCTATAAATAAGGCTACATCTAGATTAATTACTGCCCGGGGGGGGGGGTACTTTTTTGCTAGTATAATAGATAAGGCGTTAGTTTCATGGCGGGGTTATTATAAACATACACCAACACTCCGTATTTGGCGAGGGATAAAACTAATTCTATTCATTTGTTTGTTTATCAATGTTGTACGGACGGGTTGGACGGGTGGTTGAGTTTAATCAACGGCAACCCCTTTCGGAGGTCGCTCACCCCACAAAACGTCAAACCTGACTCATCAAAGGCGGCGAATTACAGATAGCATCATCAAATGAAAGATGATGATGATGATGATGATGATGATGATGATGATGATGATGATGATGATGATGATGGCAACATCATCGCCTGATACTACACAAAATAGTCTTGATGGGTCAAAGGGAATGGAAAACGTGTGAAGAGAGACCACAAACCAGAGAGTACTGGGATCTTAGAGAGGCTTATTGGCACCCAAATCCCAAGAAAGACCAATGGTTTCTGCGAGCAGAAAATCAGTGTTAGGCGGCTGTTGCAGTAATACAAAGTGATTTGCAATGGGTATCAAAAGAGGTGTGGAGTACGGGAAATCTGGGAGACTTGCTGTCCCTTAGACTCCAGGGAACACCAGCGGTTATTATCAGTGAGGATTTACTGTCAATGACATGTGTGATAACTCCTAGTAAGTTGTTTTTGATGATGAAAAAGAAGAAGAAGAAGAAGAAGAAGAGACAATATTTTTTTAGATATGGTCATTCAATCTTCAGCGAAAATGTTATTCAACACTGAAGCGTGATAGATGAATGGATACATCGTAAAATAATAATTCAAACTTGACCGTAACTGATAAAAAACAATTACTTTTTATAACTTAAGTGTGCTAAAACAACGAACATGTTATTTCAAATAAAATGTAAGTTTCTGCGTTACAGACAGAAGCAACGACAATGGCACTATAAATGTTAGCGTTGCAGACAGACGAACAAAACGTTAGCGTGGCAGACCGACGAACAAAACGTTAGCGTTGCAGACAGACGAACAAAACGTTAGCGTTGCAGACCGACGAACAAAACGTTAGCGTTGCAGACCGACGAACAAAACGTTAGCGTTGCAGACAGACGAACACAACGTTAGCGTTGCAGACCAACGAACACAACGTTAGCGTTGCAGACAGACATACAAAACGTTAGCGTTGCAGACCGACGAACAAAACGTTAGCGTTGCAGACAGACGAACAAAACGTTAGCGTTGCAGACCAACGAACACAACGTTAGCGTTGCAGACCGACGAACAAAACGTTAGCGTTGCAGACAGACGAACAAAACGTTAGCGTTGCAGACAGACGAACAAAACGTTAGCGTTGCAGACCGACGAACAAAACGTTAGCGTTGCAGACCGACGAACAAAACGTTAGCGTTGCAGACAGACGAACAAAACGTTAGCGTTGCAGACCGACGAACATGCTATTTAAATCTGAAGAGGAACTGAGTTTTTTTGTTTGTTTAATATCCGCCACGTGATAGTTTCCCCGTGGTATCAGTTCATTCGTCATGATAGCATCCTCCCAGACATTACCTCCTACTTTGAGGAAGTAGTGTAGTATCTGCTCTGTTGTCATGAGACAATCTTCCCAAGTATTAACTACTCCATTTGCGGGATCGTGTAGCATACTTTCGTTCGTCCTGATACAATCCTCCCAGGCATTACCTTCTTTTTGTGAGTTAGTGTAGTGTATGTTCTGTTGTTTTGAAACCACTCTGCATCGTCTTTGGGGGGTAGTGTAATATATGCTCCTTCGTCATAATACAATCCTCCCAGGCATTACCTTTTTGGGGGGTAGTGTAGTATATATTCATTCATAATGATGCCATCATCCCAGGCATTACCTCCTCATTTATGAACGTAGTGTGGTATATGCTACTTCGTTTCTCTTTAGGGAAGGATAGTGTAGTATATAATCTTATTATTAGACAATCCTCCCATGCATTACCTCCTCCTTTGGGGAAGTGTAGTATAAGTTCTTTAGTCAGGCGACCATCCTCCCGGCTATTAGCTCCTCTTTTGAATTGGATAGTTTATTATTTGTTATGTTTTCAGTAGACCATCTTCCAAGGTATGACTTCCCCATTTGGGGGTATACTGTAGTATATTTTCGTTCGCCCGGATACCATCCTCCAAGGTATTACTTCCTCCTTGTGAGGTGGTATAGTATATGTTTGTTTGTCATAATACTGTCTCCAATGCATTACCTCCTCATTAGGGGCGTTGTAGTATATGTTTGTTCGTCATGAACTATCATCACAAACATTTCTTTCTCATTTGGGGCCTGTTTTTTCGTCATGAACTATTCTCCCAGGCATTACCCCATCATTTTGAGTCAGTGTAGTATAAGTTTGTTTGTCATATGACCATCGTCTTGGTCATTACCTCTTTTTAGGGGAATATTTTAGTATCTGTTCTGGTGTCATAGACCATATTTCCAGGCATTGCCTCCTCCCTTGAAAGGATAGTGTAGTATCTGTTCCGTTGTCATGATACCATATACTCAGGCATTATCTTAATATTGGTAATGGGGTTGGGCTAGGGTAAGCGTTAGAGGCAGTGTATTAACAAACTACTATTACTAGCGGACATTAAACCGAAAACATCCCGGAATTAACAAAACACAAATACTATTTCAAATTCCAACGTGACAGATCGACAAACATGCAAAGACTGGACACATCAAAACCAAGATGCGTCCATTCAATCTACGCATTTTTAGCGATGAAAATGCTATTTCAAATTAAAGGGTGACAGACAACGGATGGACAGACCGACCTTTTTTAGTAGTGAGCGGACGAATCTTTACAAAAGAAAAAGGTTCGTCGTTTCGTGCAACGAAAGTAGAAATTATTCATTATCAGTTGATTTCGTATTTCCTTTCATCAACGCGGGATTGTTACGCCCGATAAAATCACACCAAACCCTCCTTCGTCCCCGCCAAACCGCAAGATGGCGTTTGACGCCATTGTGTGTAATCATATTTGGTAATTGTTAGACCTTCAAAGGAGGAGGAATAGAAACGAATGCGCGGACGATGAAAGTATCAAGACTCTAAGATCAAAAAATACATACTAAAGGCAATAACAATTGAAAGAAGAGTGGAGGAATAATGGATACAAAGGCGGACAATGGAATTGGCTCAGTCGAGATAAAATCCAGTCAGATCCATTTCCCGAATACTGTAATAACATTTATTCATTTTATTTATTTACTTTCTAACGTTTCTCTACACAGCGTCGCCCGGGATTCAATAATATGATTTTCGTTTAAATCTTGAAATTAAAATAATAATAATAATAATAATAATAATAATAATAATAATAATTTCTATGCACAATGCACTACATCCAAAATACTATGCACCATGCACTACATCCAAAAGACGATACAGAACGACTCTACGTGAAGAGAAACGAAGGGGGAAGAGGACTGGTAAGTATAGAATACTGTGTGGACGACACTAAAAACGAGCTGGAGAAATGCATGAACCAGAACAAAGAAAGCCTGATCACCGCAGCAAGAGATACCGTCCCAACGAACAACGCAGGAAGCATCGAAACTGGATACAAACAGACAAGAAAAGAAAAATGAGAAGATAAACAACTACATGGACGCGTCATAAAACTCACAAGAGAAGAAACCAACGCAAATAGCTGGACATGGCTAAAGAAAAGGAAACTTGAACAGAGAAACGGAATTTGTACTGATGGCTGCACAGAAAAATGCGATTAGGACAAACTACATTAAAGCTAAAATAGATAAAACCCGGGAAAACAATAAATGCAGACTGTGAGGGCAAAGAGACGAAACAATAAATCATATAATAAGTAAATGTAGCAAACTTACCCAAAAAGAATACAAGAACAAACATGACTGTGTTGGGAAAGTAATACACTGGGAACTGTGCAAAAAATTGCATTTCGAATAGACAAATGGTACAAACATAAACCAGAAACAGTACTGGAAAACGAAAAAACACAAAGTCATCTGGGATATGGATATACAAACAGATAAACTCATACAAGCAAGGAGACCTGATGTTATTATAATAGACAAAAAGGAAAAATCTTGTAAAATCGTAGACTTTGCCGTTCCAGCAGACCACAGAGTGAAGATCAAAGACACGGAAAAACGAAGTAAATACACAGAACTAGTCAGAGAACTGAAAGGAATATGGAGCATGAAGAAAGTTAGTATAATACCAATAATCGTAGGAGCACTAGGAACAATCCCAAAAAACCTGGAGACAAGACTAGGAGAAATTGGAATCAAAGGGACCATCGAAACCATACAAAGGACGGCAATGATCAAAACAGCTGCAATCTTAAGGAAAATCCTAGAATGCGGAAACCAACACGCATAAGCTACAAAGGCTAACCACTCACAAGGAATTTACAACAGGAAGAAAACAAAACCACACGAAGAACACCACAACACGAACCAAGGAATAAAAACTGCAAGAAACATCACTTCATAATTCCCCCCCCCCAATAAATTAAACCGGCATCGGCTATCACTACACAAAAATGAACCAAAGAAACAGAAATTACAAGAAACACCATAAGCTTCTCCCTCTCTCCCCACCCCACCCCCCAAAAAAATTTTAATTAAAAAGAATTAAAATTATTTTTTTTAAATAAGGAAAGACAAAAGGAAAAATTAAGTAATTGGAAGGAAAAAAGGAAAAAATAAAAAATAAAAAAAATTAAAATTTATTTGTTTATTTTTATTTATTTTTAATTAATTAAAAAAAATTATTTTATTTATTTATTCATTTTTATTTATTTATTTATTTTTTTAAATAGTGCCGGCCTAGGCTGACACGAGACAAAATATTTGTAGAGGGTCGAGAAGACCGAGGAGGAATAGCACAACTCAGACACACATCAGACCTCACCCATGATCTGTGTGAGAACTCCTAGTGAGTACAAATAATAATAATAATAATAATAATAATAATAATAATAATGATGATGATGATGATGATGATGATGATGATGATGATGATGATAATAATGATGTGTAAATAACAAACTCAAAAGAAATAACGTATAATTGTACCCTAATTATAGGATTTATTTTCCTTACATTTTAAGACATTTAGGTCGTTATTTAAAATTATCTCCATTGTAATAATCTTCGTTGCGGAATACTTATTAAGTAACTAAGTGAAAGATTTCATTAGAAGTTTATTGTATTAGAATTTGGACTACGTGGAAGGATATGGAAGCATAGCCAACTATATTTTCTAGATCAATAGATTGTGGGGGAGGAGTAAACTGTTAATTATAGGAATAATAACTATAAAACAAAACGCTGTATTTTATATACTAATAGGCGTAACTGCTACCATCTATATATTAGTACCTGCAGACATCCCGTCTGAATACATACACGCAAAAAATGTTACGTTCGAATTGACTGATGAAAATAAGTTTAAATAGCACATCAATGTTTTATGTGAAGTCGACGGTTCTATTTTTTGTATGCCTACTAAGACGGTTTTACCGTCTATCGCCGTTGGCATAACTCGGTCCCCAAAGATCGAGAATTTATTTTGGCAAATATATTTTTAGGTAAATTTTCGGATTCCATATAATCTTTACGACTGAAAGCTATGTCTAAAGCCGTTTTTTTATTTCAAATTATACACAATGACATATTTCAGATACTTCGGACCGACGGGCAGAGATTGGCAGAATGCTGCGAAACCAGTTGCTCGAGCCATCTTGCAGATATTGCCCGTGTTGAGACGGCAATCGAGAATCAGAAGCAGCAGCTGTCATGCCAACGGGCCTAGTGTAGCATCGGGAATAAACAGTAAAAACCGCTCCTAATATTTGGCTCTATATTTAAATCGGGGTTAAGGTGTCAAAAGAGATATTTATTTAAATTTCTCATGAGGGGCGCTAACTGGTCACGCATAACATAAACTAAATTACCAAATCGTTTGATGTTATCTTTTCATATTTGGTAAATTTCCGTTTTTACCATTCTTATTAACCATAATATTATTCAATGAATCATTAAACGACGGATGATGTTTTTTCTAAATTTTTTCTCATAAATCGAGACTCTACGCTCTTTAGAATTGATTTATTGCAACAATTATTTTAATCTGGCAAACATATTTGTTTTGACGAACATTCAAAATGGCGGCTATTCAAACAGAGTGCCACAGGATTGAATAAACGTCCGTCAAGATGTTTGGGAGGCTGAGAATTGCAAACAATGTGAAATTTATAGAGGAATGTGCAAGAAGTTTGTTTAAGTAAAATAAGGTTTTAAAAAAAGCTAATCTCTATTTCTGTAAAGTTAGGTATATGTATACGTTTATATGTTTGTATGTACATGGTTTAATGATAATTAATAAACATATTATTATGAATATTAAAACACCGCTTTTAGACGAAACAGTTTTATGCAAAGGGGACAAAGAGAGGTGAAAGCTTTCTTAAAACTCCAATTTTTGTAGAATTTTAACAATAAAAATAGATATTAATTAATAAATATTATCCAACTTTCAGGTTCTTTGGAATATTTAAAAGGGTTTTTAATGGGCAGAATATGGTCACAACATTTCATTTCAAATATTTCAGATTTGCATAGAATTTGACCATAAGATAATGGTAATGAAAAAAGAAGAGAAACATGTTTTTGTTGGGGTAAAACTAGAAATGGAAAGATATAACGGAATATTTTCAGTCATTTAAAAAAAAACTTTAATTCACCACAATTAAAGTACATTGCCAGTTAGACGCTTGTGTTATGTAATTATAATCCATATTGGTAGGGAATATCTT
>OY744542.1:11558418-11565918 GCA_963556195.1 Sepiola atlantica
ATATATATATATATATATTGGTACCGAAAAATTAGTACAACATTCGTACCGTCGGTTTCAAGCACAGAAGGACTTAGCCATCCGGCTCTCTTAAGCTTCTGTTGTCGTCTGTTTCGGAAATGTGAAGTCACGTGTCACTCTCATTTGAACGCGTTATTTGCTTAGAGTGTTGTGTATGTTTGTTTAAATTTAGTGTAAGGAGGTTTAATAAAGTTTGAAAAAAGGGGAGGGGTGAAAAGTAACAGTTGAGATTTGAACCGGAGAATATTTAAAGAGATATAAAAAAATTAAAAATATAAAAATATAAAAAAATAAAATATATATATATATATATATATATATATATATATATATATATCAGGCAAGGTAAAAGTCCAGAGGATAGGAATCCAAACGACGTATAACAAGTGCTCAATATCAAATAGAGCTTTTATATATATGATTATTTTTATTTATACAGACATGTACAAAATATGCGATACTGGCATGTCGATGTTATCGATCAGCAGTTGTTATAAACTAAGATTTCATCACGCAGAATGAAAATCCGATCTCTACATCAGATTATATTTGGGAAAAATTAACTGTGAAAGAAAAGAAAAGAAAAGAAAAGGAAATTAAATATTTAGAAAGTTACGTTGTTTGATTTGAGACCTCAACGGTCTCAAATCAAACAACGTAACTTTCTAAATATTTAATTTCCTTTTCTTTTCTTTTCTTTTCTTTCACAGTTAATTTTTCACAGTCAAATATTAAAGGAAATGAAATAGAGTAAAATGAAATATAAGATAGAATATACAAATATAAATTATAAATTCATTGAGGATAGAGAAAAGGAAGGAGAGAGGGAAGAGTGTAGAAGAGAGGGGGATTGAGAAAATTAAAAAGAAAAAGGGTGAAGAGACGTAAAATAACACACAGATAATGTCTGAGTTTTTTGGTGGCTGTCGAAGACGCGTCGATATCCGGTTTACGCTTTCCCAGTTGACGCTTATTAATTGGTGGTGGGATGTTAATACATTAGGCTCTAAGCTTGTTTGTCTATTCATTTATCTTTTTGTCTTAGTTTTTTCTGTCTTTTAATTCTACGGTTTACTTGTTTATTTATTTTATTGTTATTAATTTATTCGCTTGTATTATTAATTTATTCAGGTCGATTACATCACATAATTGGGAGATACAGTAATTATAAATTACTCAAGTTTAATGATAGCAGCCTCGTAATAAAAATGAAAATAATAAAAATATTAATACTGATAATAATAAAAACGATAAATATGATAGAAAAATATGTCGACTGCCTATTGCGTCAGCTCGGCGTTATAGGTTGTAAACTCTCACCAATTTATGTGGTTGTTCTATGTGGGGCGTCGGAATCTGAGTAAAAAAGTTGTTTCCTATTCCGGGGTTTCGAATCCTGTGACCAGATTGAATAATTATCTCTACGTATATAGAATAAACAAATATTTATAATTATTTGTCACCCTTAATTCAGGCTGGGCACTGTAGTGAGTAGTATTTAAAAAAACCGTCAACATCATAGCTTTAATGCATGTTCTTTATTAGTTGAACACTGTTGATGTCGATGGCTATCGCGCCAGCTCGGCGTTATAGGTTTAACAACTCTCACCGATTTATGTGGTTGTTTACGTGGGCTAGGTAATCGGAATTTGAGTAAAAAAAGATGGTTACTCGTGTTCCTGGGGTTCAAATCCTGCGAACAGATTGAATATTTATCTCTACACTGATAATTCCGGAAGAGTGAAACGTATACGCAAATAAACAAATACTTAAAATAATCTATCTATCTATCTATCTATCTATCTCATTCTCTCTGTCTCTGTCTCTCTCTAAATATACATGTATATATATATATATATATATATATATATATATATATATATATATATATATATATATATATATATATATATATTTAGTTTATGTTTTGTCTTTTAAGGAAAATGGGGTCTGATCAACTCTGCTGGGAAGCCATAAAATTAAATACTGTCTTGTTTTTAAATTCCCGAAACAGCTTTTCATGGTAAACAACTGATGATCCCTTAAAATAGTGTTAGAAATAAACTAATATAATAACTGTAAAAAATAAATTGACTTACATGAGTGATTTTCCACTGGAAGACTTGGGACTATAAGTTTGTTTTTTTTTTAGTTTTTTTTTTTAATATAGTTTTAATGGTTGAGAAACTTCCGAGACTATATATATATATATATATATATATATATATATATATATATATATATATATATATATATATATATATATGTATAAATCCTTCAGTTTTTCGAATTGTCTCTAAGTGTATGTCTTATATATATATACATACAAATAAAAATTAAAGCCAAAAGTATAGACTTCAGTAGAGTATGAATAGACAATAGAAAAGACAGCTTCACATGTAAGTAACTAGTATAACATGTTGACATTCAATACTTCAATACTGCAGGTATTAACATCAGCTCAATGATTAAACATTCAGATCAAGCAGAGCTATTGTAGAGTAAGTTGAGACAAATCCATTTATACCATTATGTATTAGTCAAAGTATTGAAGATCGACAATGATTAGGAGTACAATTATTTCTAAGACGTTAAGGGTTTTTGTTAATTTCTTAATATTTTAGTTTTAATTTCAATATGTCTGTTCTTGAGTGCCCTTTACCAAAGATAACGAAAATAAGTCAAGCTAAAAAGCTACAATTCCTTTTATTAAACGAAATATATCAAATTATTAAAAGTCAAAAAAGGCACACATCTCAACTAGCTTGATATATATATATATATATATATATATATATATTAAACATTGCTGAGGACAGCCACCGAGCGGTTAATTATTAAAATTAAACCATAATAAAACCAAGTCTTTTATTTCGTTTTTATATATATATATATATATATATATATATATATATATATATATATATATATATATATATATATATATGAGAAATGTAATGGGAAAGGAAAAAGGAAAAACCAAGGGGTAGTTTTTATATATTCATCAAAGTTTCGTATTTATCATCCTGAAGAAGTCTTACAATAAAGACAAAACGTTGATGAATATATAAAAACTATCTCTTAGTTGCTCCTTTTTCATTTCCCATATATATATATATATATATATATATATATATATATATATATATATATATACATATATATATATATATATATATATATATATATAAGTATATACAGACTGAACATATACAGCTATATGCACCTGTATAGACGTATGGATGTATGTATTGAATATATATCTAGAATATTCTTATTTCTTTATTTTTTATTGAATATACATCTAGAATATATTTATAAGCACCTATGTATTCTGAATATATGCTTGATTGATAGTGAATCTGTGTAGGTGTCCATGTTTAGATATGTATGTATATCAATGTCCGTTTATTTATCTGTTTGTTTATTTAGATGCATTTGGGGTTGTTTATATATGTGTGATTCTTGATATATAGATAAGATATTTATACTTGAGTGAGTCTGTTAAACTGGCAAGCGAAGGCGATAAAATGATGGCAAGAAAAGGCAATGGAGACGCCATAAAGAGTAATAAAAAAAGGGAGGGGACAACCACTGGCAAAAAGGTCAACTAGTGAAATAGGTAATCCGATACTAATTCATAAGAAATAGAAGATGCTAGATCCCAAAAAAGAGTTATTTAGGATAGAAAATTCATCATATCCATCGATTCCTGAAAGAATCTTTGGTCTGATGAGGTTGACTTTCTTGGAAAAGTGCAACCGAAACATGTATGCACATATGTAACCAATAATGTTTGTATAAATAAAAATTTATACTTATAAACAGCTCTACTTGGTATTGAGCATTTTTTTATAAATACTTGAGTTTCTACGGATTTACATTTATAGAAACTAATACAATACATGTACGATATATATATATATATATATATATATAATAATGGTAATAATCCAGGTGAAAAATATCCACAGGGTGGTAATCCAGAGAATTTTAACAGGGTTTATAAAAAGTGCTCAATATCAAAATAGAGCTTTATATATGATAATTTTATTTACACAGACATGTACAAAATCTGCGACACTGGCATGTCGATGTTATCGATAACATCGACATGCCAGTGTCGCAGATTTTGTACATGTCTGTGTAAATAAAATTATCATATATATATATATATATATAAATATATATACTCAACACAGATTCGGTATTCACACCTATCGATCTGTTTATGTGATTTATTTCTTTTCGTTGGGTGATTCAGTATATATGTTCTATCCCTCTTTCTCCACCTCCTCACTTGTCATAACCACAACACAACACACAAAACTAGACACACACATTCAATTCTCTGTATATTTTATGACACCCTCCCCTCTTCTCATTAATATTTACATATATTTTTTACTGTCTGGACACTGTCTCAGAGATTTTTGATATACGGCATCTTCATTATTCTCACTGATTTTTTCTTAAAAACGGAGGAGATACTCACCAATGTTAAAATACTTGGTTTTATGAGAAATTTCCATTCAATTGGACACATGTTATTCCTATGAATGATGTTGTCAATCACTGTTTAGCAAAGCTGCACAAAAAGCAATGGAAAAGCGTTTGTCAATGGAACACGTTTCATTGCGTTATACATCACTTGTTCAGTAACTGTTCTAGGCTTACATACAGATTTTGAATGCGATAAATACATCAGCGAAAAATATGAGAACCAGGAGTATCAGTGTTGACTAACATAGATAACAACAATCGGCGCTAAAAGTCGTTAGTATTTTGAATGAATGAAAAAAATAGTAAAAATTCACCACATTATATATATATATATATATTAGATTTTTTTTAGTACTCGCTTGGCATGCAAGTGACTCGGGTTTCGAATCCTGAGTTCGGATGTGTTCTACTGATCAGCCCAAAGGAGGGCGAAATTCGAGTGTACGACTTCCGGTTTGTTTCTTTCACAGGTTGTTGGCTACGGCGTTGTCTGATTGTGGAAATAATTATATATATCATCTCACATTAAAAAAATCTAATATTTATTTGCTGGCTTCGTTAGCTTGTTGGATGACATCGTCCTAGCGAGTATACAACCCTACTTGTGAGACATCGGGCTGGGTTCTAAGTAGTTGGATGCCTACACCCATTGTTGAGAAGTGTAAATATATTCCACAGTCGGCCATCGCCGCGGTTTGCTTGATCTGTGTAAATAAATAGACATTCTTGTATGTGGCGAGGTAGCTCAGTGGCAAAGTATTCGGTTGGAATGCAAGTGACTCGGGTTTCGAATCCTGAGGTCGGATGTGTTCTACTGATGAGCCCAAAGGAGAGCGAAACTCGAGTGTAGGACTTCTGGTTTGTGTCTTTCATAGGTTGTTGGCTGCGGCGTTGTCTGATTGTGGAAATGATTATATATATATATATATATATATATATATATATATATATATATATACATACAGGGTGGGCAAAAATAAGGGTCCTATTTTTAAAAATTCATAACTTTTTTATTTATTGATTTTTTTTTTTTTTTTTAGAATAAGTAAAGGACCCCTTCCGAAGCAAGCATGAGCCGTATTAGCCCTAAGGAACGTACCCTCATTTAGAAAACATTATTTTTGCTTAAAAAACTCAAAACAGTGTAAAAAACAATACTTTAGTTTTTGTAAGTTTTAAGAAGTGTTTTTCGGCTAAAATTTGTTTTGTTTATTTCAAAAAATCTCGGAAGGGTCAGTCTACACACACATAAAGTTTGGTGAGTTTAACTTTCATTTTGTGGAAGTTATTCAAATTCAAGTTATTAAAATTTAAAGATAGGACCCTTATTTTGGCCCACCCTGTATATATATATATATATATATATATATATATATATATATATATATATATATATAGAGAGAGAGAGAGAGAGAGAGAGAGAGATGTTCCTAAAACGTAATGTATCTCATTTTTAACTAGCGGGTACCTGTCGCTTTGATAATATAATAAAATAAAATGTGCATACAGTTGAACGTACGCAAATATGTCACAACGGATAGTTTTAATGTAAAGAAACAATTGTTGCTTTCAAATTGTTGAAAATCTATGTACTAAAATATGATTACATCGAAGTGTAACGAAAATAGAAATTGCCACAGTGTAGAAGGATATCTCCTTCAATGACCGATTATGGAAAAGTGTACTTCTGTTTGGCCGCGAAATTTGTTCGATCTTTTATCTATTCTCTCCTCAGTAATTGAAAGCAAATCGTTGGAGATTGCGCCAATTTTTATTCATGTTGTTACTTTAGAAAATATAATTAACGTTGGTACATTACAGAATTTGAACCAAACCTAACTAAACAGACTTTTGCTGAACTAAAATTAAAACTTAAATTATAGCTATTTTAGTGTTAACCCCTCCCCCCAAAAAAACAAAACAGTTCCTCTACAAAATCTGAACCAAACCAAACCCAACATACTTAGGCTGAACTAAATTGAAAACTTAGATTAGGGTTATTTTAGTGTTTCAAAAAACAACAACAAAAAACAAAACAACAAAAAAACAAAACAGTTCGGTTAATATTCTGTAGAAGTATCAATTTTTTTTTTGTAAATAAATAAAACGTAGAATTATTTTTTATATTTTTATTCTTATTTTTTAGTTTTTCAGCGAATTGTTATTTTATTTTTTTAAATATAAGTTTATTTAAATAAAATCAATATTAAAATTAATCAATCCGTAAAATAAACCTATCTTGTAATCATTACGGGAGCGAGAATTAAAATAAAACAAATTCATGTGTTCAATTATTGGGAAGAAAAATAATACTTATCTGGTTTCTTATCGAAGGTTTATTTTTTGTTTAAAATGTAACGTAGTGGCCAACAGTTTGATGCGTAATGCATGTGCAAGCTTTGCTGTTATTGAATGGTTTACAAATTCTGAAACGGTGCAACTTTATTACAGTTCCTTGTGAATTAATTGCCAAACGGTGTTTGATTAAGGTAAGAGTTATTAATACATAGAGAGAAATTGGCGTGCTACCCTATCTTTGGTTCAATTAGTTGGGAGGAGCTTACAGAAAATAATGTTTTTGGTCAAGCAGCGACTATGAACGTAACGGTACACTAGAAGGAGGAAAGGGTCGAATTTCCCATATTAACATAACCGCTTGTACCACGAGTTCTCTACTTCTATAAATAAAATAATACAAAAAGAAAATTGAAGCCTGTACATCATTCGAACCTGTGCACACAAAAGGCATCGTCGTAAGCTTACTTCTCTTCAGCAGACTTATCCAACGAATGTGTAGCAATAGTAGTCACTACGGCAACAAAATCAGCCACAGCAGTCGCCATTAACGATGTTGTGAATATCTGCTTAACCTATAAGCTGGTGCTGATTAGAACAAACACGTAATTTGGGATTTAACCAATCAGAAACACTCTCTTATGCGAGCAGAGCACTTTTCCCCGAAAGTTATTAAAGGAA
>OY744542.1:11568418-11603418 GCA_963556195.1 Sepiola atlantica
AATATTCCACAAACATGCTTTCTATAACGCTGTGTTTTTGAAGAAATAGTTTTTATCGACATTATACACGACATATTATCGGAAATAACTGTATTCTCTTATTTTATCGTAGAGTCGCCGTATTCACAAGTTGACAGATCTCGAGGGGATATGAGTCAACTAAATTAATAATGAAATATTTTAGAGTCCGTTGGCTTAAACCCTAGCGACAGGAAGCGACCATTCGGAATGACCGTCTACCCACAGAGACAAGAGAACTGTTTAGTACGAGACGCGACCTGCGGCGATCCATTTCGATCACAATAATCTCGACGAGACGGTGAAAGTTCCAAAGACCGTCACACAGACTGACGGAGAGAAACGAACAAAGTAACGCAGACTGATGCAGCGATACGATTTTGTGCTCGTCGCTGTTAAGAGCCCCGGTTTCACAACGGGTGTTAAACATTAGGCGAATAGGCACGCTAGTATAAAATTTGGCTAGTTGAAAATTACAGGTAATGCAAGGTGTTGGGGTAGGAAGTAGTGTTAGGGTGGGAGAAAGGTGTTTTTGGTAGGCATTGACAGGAATGTGTGTAGAAGGATAATAGTTTACTATGTGAGGAGTGGAGGTAGCGGCAAATAATCCACGAAAGCTTGATATCAGGGTATAAAAGTCTGTTTCTGTTATTTTTACTTTAAAGGTCACTGCTTATTAAGGCCAAGAGGCACTCGACGATAAAGGTTAATGAGACGAGGATGAATGTCAGCTGAGAGACGAGAAACACTATAAAGGTACAAATATTTATCAATGATATGAACTGCGTTTGATTAATTTTGGGGACGATCCATAACACGTATTTACTGATATTGGATTAAAAACGCCCAAGTTGTAGTGAGCAGGGAATCAGTCCTGCAGCAATGTGTTTCAGAAGTAGAAAGGCCTTGCAATAAACGCTCCATTCATGGAAATTCCGCCTAGCGCTATGCACATGTGTTAAATATTGTGTGTGTGGGGTAAATCACTAGTATATAATTTGGTTAGTTGAAAATAACAAGAAATGAAAGGTCAGTTGGGTGAACTTAGTGAGCTTGTTTTACAAATACTTCAATGGATTGTGCTCCGATGAATTAGCTGCTCTGGTGACCCCTCGACGTAAGTTCAGTAGACCAACTCGACAATCGACTAAATCCCATCCATTCACTGTGGAGGCCCCCATATGCCGGAGAGCTTTCTACTCAAATAGCTTCTTTCCTCGTGCTGCTGGTCTCTGGAACTCCCTCTCTGCCCCTTGTTTCCCCGACGGTACTGACATGCCGAGGTTTAAAACTAATGTAAACAGTCATCTCGCTGCGCAGATTCCAATTTGGGTTGACCCCCTCAACCTTCTCCCTTTTCTTTCTTCTCAGTAGCCCTTTACGTCTACAGTGGCGACCTGCCTTGTCTGGGGTGAACTATGTTTAAAAAAAACAAAAACAACTTGAGCGTCAGTTTTACTCAGTCGTGGGAATTGATAGAAACTGATATTACCTTACATTGATCAAATAGAGAGTTACCAAAAGAAGTAGCTAGTTCGATAGGATGGAACAAAGTGCGAACATGTTTTTTCAAAATGTCGTGATAAGATATGATTACACAGTAATTATCGCCGTTTCTCTGTCTATAACTGTTAAGTGAACAAGAATAGGGCGATTACATCTCCACTATTCCTCAACAGTTTGGCTTGACTTGGTCCTTTTTAGAGGTATGAAAATAGATTATTTACAGGTAACTTCCCTCGGTCTGGCAGGATCCTGTTGGAAACGCACGCACAAGCGAGAAGCTAACAAGTGTATTTTATGCACTTTCATTTGTGTATGGCACAAGGTTGAAACGCAACAGTGCAGACCTCAGCGTGTCGTGGTTGAAATTAGTCAAAAGTGTTACTCCACTAAATATTATCGACTTTCGCGTCTTCAGAATACAAAAAAAAATTCGAACGCGTGTTGTCCCGTTAACACTTCACATGAAATTGTCCACAGTTAAATCTGCTTCATCTGTTGCCTGTCTGACGTTATATCCAACTAAATATTACCGACTTCCTTTTGCACGATATTAGCTCACACGAGAAGTATCAACCCAGTTATTTCTTCGTGACCCTTGTGTGAAACGTTTCCTGTTTTCCGATATATTGTTCTATGTATCTAAGCAAAAATATTAGCGAACATATGTGCTAGTATACGTAGCATTTATCAGTTAACGTTGTAGACGATTCATTGCCCGCTTTACGGCATATCAATCCTTTTCAAATCTTTTAATACAAAACACAATATCTATTTTAAACGATGCAATGTTTGACTAGATTTGTTTCTTTAAGACATATCAGAACTTTAATGCATTATAAACAATGCTTATTGCAAAAGCGCGCTCAGTAATTCCAACTGATGTAGCGATACGATATTGTATCTGGTGTCGTTTAGATCATCGGTTTCATAGGGCAGAGTATCCGACATAATAACGGAGTGTGTAAATATTTTCACTGGACTATTTGTAAAAAGTTGAATATCCAGTGTAGCAGCAAGTCCTGGGAGCATATACCAGAAAGAACAGTTGGAAATAATTCATACGCAATCCACTATGACTATACAATCCCTACAGCTACATATCTAGAAAACGGAGCTGTTAAACCTGACATCGTAATATGGGCCAAAAGGGAGAAAGTAGCAACCC
Source organism: Sepiola atlantica (assembly GCA_963556195.1). Lineage (NCBI taxonomy): Eukaryota > Metazoa > Mollusca > Cephalopoda > Sepiida > Sepiolidae > Sepiola > Sepiola atlantica. The sequence continues at coordinate 11,571,108 of OY744542.1, forward strand.
TAGTTGAAGTCAGTGTCCCTAATGATGCAGGATTGAACAGAGCAGAAAAGGAAAAGATAACGAAATACCAATGTCTTATGTACGACATGAAAAGAAACTGGAATTTTAGGAAGATCTCCATCATACTAGTAATTATAGGAGCAACCAAACTAATGAAAAGGAATTTCAAAAGCTATCTGGCGAGTATACCCGGTGAACCGAGTGCAAGAGAAATACAAACAATTGCACTTAAAGGGACGGTTAGAATCTTGGAAAGATCTCTGGGCTGGAGTGTCTGAAATAGTCGGTGAATGTCTGGCATCCGGTAGGATGCCCCATCTCCAGCAAAAACGGAAAGATAAGAAAAAAAATGTTGACACACGGGTTCTCGTTAGAACAGTAAAATTAAGATACGTAGAGTCTGGTTTGTATCAAATGAGTGACGATTTGGGAATACCAGACACTTTATGTTGGAGAAAGGCAACACCTTCCTGCAAAAAACTGCAAAAAATAACATCGAGAAAACCATTTCCCCTGACCAAGATATACACGTAACTGGGGACCTCTTACTGATAGGGGAGGGGGATACGATATTGTGGCTGTCGCCAAAAAAATAGAGTGAGAAAGAACGGTCTCAGTATGTCGTGTACTCATCCAGTCAAACATTTTACCGCACTTTAAATATAGGATGTTGGGGATGCGTGTGACATTCCGAATAAGGCAAGACAAAAAACCATAACCCCCGCATTAAAACGGAAGTTATTTTCTTATCCGGATGGTTGCAATATCGTATAGGTATGATGAAATATCTTTTTGATTCGACGAAAGCTGGCCAACCGATGTATACTTGAACGTATATCAATAGCGATACGTTTGGCATGTTAACTCGTCCACCACCATTTGCGAGTAGCATATAATCCAGGCATAAGCGAACATGTTGGTCCGTTCGTCACGCTCCAGTTAGTAAAAAAAACATTTTCATCGCAAGACGTTAGATTAAATTAGCGTCCAAGCATCCCAATAAATTACTCTGTCTGTTGACCATTCTGTCATGCTAATATTTGAAAGACAATTATTTGATAATTCCACGCATCCAAATAAGAAGATTTGTCTGACTGCTTCCGTGTCACGCTTAGATTTGAAATATCATTTTCATCGCTGTACATGCCGGTTTTATCACTACGACTTTATTTCTCGGTCTGCCTGTCACGCTTAAGTATGAAAAAAAAATCGCGGTCTATCTGTCCGGCTTATGTACACAATATCGGTTACTTTGTCCATGAGGTTCTGTCTATCAAACATTCGGTCACGCTTAAGTTTAGAACTTTTAATCAAATACATTTAGAATCTAGATAATAATAGGCTACGCCATTTTGTGTTCGTACCTAAATTATCACCTGTTTAAGAAATAAATGAGATACTCCGATCAGCTAGAATTGTGATCAGTAATAAATATGATGTCGCCAAGGTAGCAATTTCGATTTAAACTATTTTAAAATAAATTCTTCCAAAATCAAATTATGTCGTCCCATCGACTAAAACAATACAATTTTAAACGAATACATTTCAAAAAGTGACATTCGTTTCATTGATTTGAAGAATATTTAGCTGAAAATTTGTGTAACGTTAAGAAGACAGAATATTTATTGTTTTAAAAATAAGTAAATTGCAAAATTTGAAATAAATAAATAAAGAAGAGACATATTTGTTTTATTTATTTGAAGAATATTAAGCTCATAATTGCAACTTGTTTTACGAAAGAAGAAAGTGCAAATTTTTTCTTAATAATATTGACCCTGACAGACATTTATTATTTACACAATAGTATTATTATTATTAACAGTCAATATTATTATTATTATTATTATTATTATTATTATTATTATTATTGAAAGTACATAATAGGGATTGATGTAGAAAGCACCGTAGAATTTCTATAGTATCCCGCTGATATTGCATATTGTTACGTCGAGGGTGAGTGGAGCTTACGTTGATTCCCTAGAATTTTATGAGAACTCGTGTGACTATGACGTCACACGTACCCACCTGTTACTTGTACGGCATTCACCCTGAGAAGGTTGAACCGGATTCCTTCGAAAGAGGAAGTTTTATAGGAATATCAAATTCACAAGCTGTCCAAAGTCGTATGGAGATATGACGACGTTCCCATTTTTCAGTTCTTGTAGGGAAGTGTCGCTGTCCTCTCACATACAGCGTCTGGTATTCCAAAATGGCCACCCATCTGGTACTGACCAGGCTCTACGTTGCTCAGCTTCGCTGATTTAACGAAGACCGGGGTGTCACTGTAATTATGGCGTATTAATATATATGTGAAATGGAGTAGACACGCTTTTTTCTTTCGATGGATAAGCCCCGATAGAGGAAGACAAGAGACGCTTACCCGGATCAGTGTGTATAAAAATGTCACGATCGATCATCCCAATTCACGACTGGCGTTCATAAACTGGGTTGAATAGAAGACCTAAACACACTCAATATACTTGTCTTTTTAGTCTACCCTGAGAGAGTTGAGCCCGAACAGCCTCGTAGGCGAATAACATGGTGAGATTAGATGAGCCTTTTATATTTTGCTTCCAGTATAAGGTTTAAATGAGATCGACTGGTTGTCAGTAGAAAGCTGAAGAGCCTTAAGAGAGGGTTGAGAATGATAAATGGAATGAACTAAGTTTACTTACCTAAGGTACTAAGTTTAAATCCTCAGATGCGGCAACCAACCCACATGAACTACAAAAACTAACCATCCACACGGAAACTGCAACACAAGTAAAACAAAACGGTTGAAGGAACACCGCATGAACATAAGGGAACTAAACGCAAGACATTTTATAAATTGTGCCCCTCCCCCTAAAAAAGCTATCAGTCTCGGCTGATACCACACACAATAGCTGTGAAGGATCAAGGAAGATATAAAGACCGAGTATGAAGAGCACTTACCAGACCTCCACTGGAAGAGTGTGGAGAGTACTGGGACCTTGGGGAGGTTTATTGCTACTTACATCCCAGTGAAGACCAATGGTGGATTCCAGCGAGAAATCATTGGTAAGCGGCTGTTAACATAACGTCATTTGCATACGTTTATTGAAAGAGTTGAGGAGTACTGGAAATCTGAGGAGACTTGTTGTCACTTGATACTCCAGGGAATTACCAGTGAGTATTTTCTGATGATGACCTGTGTGAGAACTCCTAGTGCGCACTACTAATAATAATAGCCCTATTTATCTACTTCCCACCCAGCAGAATGTGACACAAGGTCAGAAAGTGGGAGTTGAGAAGTCAGCACTCTAGAGGAAGAGTACTCAGGGGACCTAAAAAAATTGCTTTGGAAGCCCCGTCGGTATTACCCGGTAGGGGCGCCTCAGACGATTAGCGATAAACTAACCCCTTCTCAAAGGGTGAGAAAGCAAAGCCTGGGAAGCTGGACCTCCTAGAACTGCACAGGACAGTAATAATAATACCCGCATCCCCACCACTTGTATGCGGACCATCTGTGGTTTTTGTCTCTTTGGCTGTATTAGAGCTAATTATATTCTGATTTGACTACGGCAAAACATTTCCATAGATACCAATCTATGAAACATATATCGAGTTACGCATTTCTTCCGCCATTTCCCGCCGTGATCCTATCTATACTGGGATGCTGATTGTGTTTGCTGTTTAAATAAAACTGACTTTCAGCTTTATCGACGGTTCTTTGTTTCTATTTCAAGTGTGCCGTTTGATGTAATTACCATTTTGCGTTCAATGCCACTCAAAGACAGACGTTCTGATAAACAAGCCTTTTATTTATAACCGTTTTATTAAACAGGGAATTTTTATCTTTAAGATGCGGCCATTTATTCTGCGCTTTTTCAAACTGTAGCTTGACAGACCGACAACAATGCCGTTTCAAACCTGAGCATGACAGAGATCTCGCTGCACTTAGGATGTCGTTTAGGTATAGTCCCTAATTCACAATAGCCTCTTTCGTCACAGTGGCAATGTGCCTCGTTTGCGGTTAATAACAATAATTAAAAAAAAAAATGACAGACTGACTTTCAAACTTGACCATGACAGATTGACAAAAATGCTGTTTCAAATTTGACCATGACAGACCGACGAAAATGCTATTTCAAAATTGACTATTGCAGATAAACGAAAATGCTGTTTCAAAATTGATTATGACAGACTAACGAAAATGCTAATTGAAACTCTAGCGTTACAGACGACGAAAATTCGATTTCAAGCTTAAGCGTGACAGACTAACTGAAATTCATTTTGAACCTTAAGCGTGACAGAGCAACGAAAATGATGTTTAAAACAGAAATGGAAAGGAAGATGGGATAAGAATACTTACAAAGAACAAGAAAACTGTTAGAAACGAAATGATATAGCAGGAATCTAGTGAAAGGAATAAACACTTGGGCAGTATCACTAATAAGATACTCTGGACCATTCATAGACTGGACTAAAGGAGCACTCAGGCATCTTGACCAGAATACTAGAAAATTAATGACCATGCATACCGCACTACATCCAAAACCGGATAGGGACAGAATCTACATGAAAAGAAACGAAGGGGGAAGAGGACTGGTAAGTATAGAAGATTGTGTGGAACAGAAACTGCAAGAAACATCACATCATAAGATCCTACCCCCAATAAATTATACTAGCCTCAGCTGACACTACACAAAAATGAATCAATGAATAGAAATTGCAAGAAACAGCACCATAAGCTTCTGCCCACTTCCTTCAAAAATGGAGCCGGCCTAGGCTGAAACAACACACAATTATTGTAACGGGTCAAGGAAGATGTGAAGACCGATGAAGGGCAGCATAAACCAAGCCTCCAGTGTAAGACAGTTGAAAGTGCTGGGACCTTAGGGAAGGGCTTATTGTAACATAAATCTCAGAGAAGACCAATGGTCCTAACCAGCGAAAAATCTATGGTAAGCGGCTGTTACGATACCGCAAGGTTATTTGCGGTGGTTATCGAAAGAGGTCGAGACTACAGGAAATCTAAGGAGGCTTGTTGTCTCTCAGACTCAAGGGAACACCATCGGTTATTGTCAGTGAGCAATCACTAATGATGACCTATGTTATAACTTCTAGTGAGTCATAATGATAATAATTACAAGAACAATAAAAATGAAATAATTCTCTTTCTCTCTATCTCTCTCTCTCTATATATATATATTTATATATATATATGTATATATATATATATATATTTCAATAAAGTTAAATATATAAATAAATAAATATATATATATATATATATATATATATATATATATATATATATATATATGTGTGTGTGTGTGTGTGTGTGTGTGTGTGTGTGTTTCTGTGGAACGGTTTGTAAGTGGATGTGTATAGGGTAATCTCCTAGGCTATTGAACGAGTCATTATGAATTTTGGAATATATATTCTAAAAGATACGGTTAGGTACATGGGCAGATCATTTCTTTTTTAAATAAATGATAAAATTTAGTGTTGCCATATATATAAAAAACAATTATCAATTTTTTAAATTTTTATGCACCAATAAGTATTAATTTTGGAATATATATTCTAAAAGATACGGTTAGTTAGATGGGCGCATTTTTTAAATACAAATTAAAAAATTTAGGGATAGCATATATATAAAAAACAATTATCCATTTTTTTATTTTTATGAACCAATAATTATGAATTTTTGAAATATATATTCTAAAAGATAGGGTCAGTTACCTGGGCACATTATTTCTTTTTTTATATAAATGATAACATTAAGGGATGCCATATATATGAAAAACAATTATCCATTTTTTAATTTTTAATGAACCATTAATTATGAATTTTGGAATATATATTCTAAAAGATAGGGTTAGTTACATGGGCACATTATTTCTTTTTTATATAAATGATAACATTTAGGGTTGCCATATATATGAAAAACAATTATCCATTTTTTAATTTGTATTAACCAATAATTATGAATTTTGGAATATATATTCTAAAAGATAAGGTTAGTTACATGGGCACATAATTTCAGATTTATATGAATGATAACATTAAGGGATGCCATATATATAAAAAACAATTACCGATTTTTTAATTTTTAATGAACCAATAATTATGAATTTTGGAATATATATTCTAAAAGATAGGGTTAGTTACATGGGCACATAATTTCAGATTTATATATATGATAACATTAATGGATGCCATATATATGAAAAACAATTATCCATTTTTTAATTTTTAATGAACCAATAATTATGAATTTTGGAATATATATTCTAAAAGATAGGGTTAGTTACATGGGCACATAATTTCTCATTTATATGAATGATAACATTAAGGGATGCCATATATATAAAAAACAATTATCCATTTTTTAATTTTTATGAACCAATAATTTTTAATTTTGGAATATATATTCTAAAAGATAGGGTTAGTTACATGGGCACATTATTTCTTTTTTATATAAATGATAACATTTAGGGATGCCATATATATAAAAACAATTATCCATTTTTTAAATTTTTATGAACCAATAATTATGAATTTTGGAATATATATATATACATGGGCACATTATTTCTTTTTTATATAAATGATAACATTAAGGGATGCCATATATATAAAAAAAACATTTCTAAAATATATTAAATACTGTATCTTAAGATATGTTAAGTAATACATTTTAAAGTTATATTTAGTAATTCAATTTAAAAATATATTACGTAATGCATTTTTCAGATATATTAAGTAATATATTTAAAGATATATTAAGTAGTACATTTTAAAGAAATATTAAGTAATATATTTTAAGATATATTAAGTAATATATTTTATGATATATTAAGTAATATGTTTTAAGATGAATTAAATAATACATTTTAAAGATATATTAAGTAATATATTTTAAAGATATATTAAGTAATACATTTTAAACATATATTAAGTAATGCATTTTAAGATTTATTGAGTAATATATTTTAAGGTATATTAAGCAATATATTTTTAAGATATATCATTTAATACATTTTAAAAATACATTAAGTTATATATATTATATGATATATTAAGTAATAGATTGTAGAGATTTACTAAGTAATATATTTAAAAATATTTTTAATAATATATTTTAAGATATATTAAGTAATACATTTTTAAGATATGTTAAGTATATTACTTAACATATCTTAAAAATGTATTACTTAATATATCTTAAAATATATTATTTAAAATATTTTTAAATATATTACTTAGTAAATCTCTACAATCTATTACTTAATATAGTTTTAAAGATATATTAAGTAATAAATGTTAAAGATATAATAAGTTATATATATTAAGATATGAATTTTCTTACATAATGCATTTTCATATATATTAAGTAAAATATTCTAAAGATATATTAAGTAATATATTTTAAAATATGGGAAGTAATGCATTTTTAAGATATATTAAGTAATATACTTTAAGATATATTAAGTAATAGATTTTAAAGAAATATTAAGTAATACATGTTTACGATATATTTAGTAATGCATTTTTAAGATATATAAAGTAACTCATTTTTAAAGATAATATTAAATATTACATGTTTAGTAAGCGTCAAACTCCTTAACGATTAAACTTACAATTATAAATTGTGAGAATATGTAATTTAGGCAACAGGACGAGTTGCGTGAGTACATTTTTTACACTGTATCAATTAGCTGGTGACACCGAAACTGTACTATACTATAACATACTTCTCAAAGAATGAAAATACATAACAAACTTTTTTGTTAAAACCTTAGGCATCACACTATAGATATAAAAATGTTAGTGTTAGATTTTAGATAATTTTCTGTTTAATGTATTTATGCTGATACTCTAATTCCCTGTTATATCGGTCCCTTCAAAATAGTTTTTTCTCTCCATGATAAATAGTATCTTTTATTTTCGTACTTCTATTGTTTGGTTTGGTAGTTTTGTTTTACGGCATATCAACCCTTTTTGGGTTATTTAATGCCGAATCTGGTCATTATAGTGAAAGTTTTTATGCTTCAAGTTCTTTATATCTTCAAATGTTTAATCATGGTTTTTGGTTTGGTAGTTTTGTTTTACGGCATACCAACCCTTTTTGGGTTATTTAATGCCGAATCTGGTCTTGTTTTCTTCTCTTTTTTGTTTCTTTCCCCTTTTAATATCTGTTTCTATTTAACCCATAGTTGGGACCCTAACAGGTACTACCACTCCGGGTCAGGGTGGACCTGTGAGCAATGGTAATTAAGAGGAGGCTCCACATTCCCCAAAGTCCGTAAGCCAGATCTCACCATCGGATGTAGTTTAAGGTCATATCCAGGACCGGGAGTAGGGTAGGAAAAATAAAAATAAAAAAGGGATGGAGAAAGGGAGAGGGGCTGTTGTTTTTGTTTTTGGTTTTGTAGAACATAATTAAGTTTTACAAACAACAAAAAAACCCCAAAAAAACGTCAATGTAGGTGAATTTCGTCTCAGGGAGCCACAGGGCAGCCTGATCTGGTATCACCAGATCGAATCTGATGTATATATGCTGGTAATAGTTGCTTACTCTCGTCATGTGGACAAAACAGACGCAATCATATCCGAGGCAATGGCTGAATCTTTAGGCAATAATTTTTCAGTATCTGTTATTTTCGTACTTCTATGTTTTGAATTAACTCTCCCCAATTTAAATTACGTCAAATATCTAATGATTATAATTTCTAAATTGATTACGGTATTTCTATTTTAAAAATGTAATTAACCTTAAACCAAGATTAACTATTAGCTCCTATAGCTGTTTTAATAGACAATGTTCTGCGTATTTCATCATAGCTCCGCTTCAGATAGCAATATGGCTGTCTTCTGTTGGTCGCGCTCAATCTTTCTCGATGGAGGAAACATCCGATGTTAGTTGTTTTTTAAAACTGTTGTTCGTCGCATCGCTGTGTATTTTTTATGATTGAGAACTTTCTGATTTTTGGATGAGTGCAAGGTAGAAAGATCCGATATTGACATACAAATATCGGGTGCTCTTCTGCTGAATAAGTGTTTCTTCACCATATACAGGGTGATTCATAAGTCACTTAACGTAGCTATTTATTTTTGAAATTCTAATATCGGGTGCTCTTCTGCTGAATAAGTCTTTCTTCACCATATACAGAGTGATTCATAAGTCACTTCACGTAGCTATTTATTTTTGAAATTCTAATATCGGGTGCTCTTCTGCTGAATAAGTCTTTCTTCACCATATACAGAGTGATTCATAAGTCACTTCACGTAGCTATTTATTTTTGAAATTCTAAAGTTAAAAAATACGGTAATACAAAACAGAAAGTTTATTCAACAAATTCATTTATGGGAGTTTAAAATTACAGCAAATTTTCAAAATTTCCGTCTTCGTTCTGCATGCATAGCTCCATTATTTTTTGCAAGGAATACCATCGATTTGGGAACTTAAAATTGAAATAAATAAAAATAAATATATATATATAAACAAATATATAAACGAACAAATTAAAAATAACGAATAGCAGTAATTAGAGAGTAAGATAACAATTATCAAAAGTTCATAGTATGTTTGTACTTCATATGGTAATCATTTTAAATAGCTAAGTAACTTATGAATCACCCTGTATATATATATATATATATATATATATATATATATATATATATATATATAGTCAAATCTAAGTTTACTAGAAAATCGAACGGAAAAACTAAACCGTCACGGTGCGTTAGTTAACGTGCGAGATTAGCCAATTTAACTTCCGGCTCTTTTCCATTTCATGCCAACAACGTGATATTTTCCTCATGGTCCTTCACTGATCGTCCGTCATGATACCATCTTCCAAAGCAGTACCTTCTCTTTTAGGCAGGCGGCAGTGTAGTATATGCTAATTCGTCACAATACCATAGTTGCAGGCATTACATTCTCTTTGAGGGACGTGGTAGTGTAGTATCTGTTCTGTTGACATGAAAAAATCCTCTCAGGCAGTACATCTTCCTTTAGCGCGGGGGGCTACGACTATGGTTAGCTTCGGTTAGGGTTAGCTAGGGTTAGGGTTAGGGTTAGGGTTAGCTAGGATAGGGGATAGAAGGTAGGTTTTGAGGCAGTGTAATAAGAAAATTGCTATGGGTGGCGAGAATTATATGGAAAAGATCTGAACTCGTTTTCACCGTCTGAGCTCTTTAAGGCCAATATCAACACCATTAAAAATGATGCTGTGCTAGTAGCGTCATATAGTAGTTACAAGAATGAAGTGTTGGCTCAGCGGGCCGGGTTCGAGTTCTGTTTGAGCTACCTGCACCATTAATTCACTTGCGAATGATATTTTATTGAACTCCTCGGAGGTTTGACACAAGGTCAATTGAGGTTTGGGAAACTAGTGCACTAGATTAGTGCGCTCTGGCCCACAAAAATGCCTGAACAGCTCTGTCGGATTCCTTCGGTAGTGGCACCTCAGGCGATATTCTCAAAGAAGTAAATACTCGAAAGGTTGACCTCTTACAAGGCCAGGATTCATCCTCGACTGGTATTGTATGAATTCATATGCCTTCTCTTCAGCTAGTATGGTCACATCATTCACCGCTGTCTGAAAGTATTTGACGCCTGATGCAATCCTGTAACTATATAAAAGCCAAACACCATTCCTTTCACCACTAACGATCGGATCCTTATTTTGCACCAGTCGTTTCTTGGGGATCACCCTGTTTTGATAAGCTTCTGGGATTAACTTTCGCTCCAGACCTATATGAAATAAATATATCCAATCTTTAGCTAAGGTTGCTTGAAAAAATGGGTGGACTATTCTATCGCTCCAGAAAATACCTATTTCTGATGCAGTCTACGTAGATAAGAGTCAGATAAGCCCTAAGATTGAGTACTGCTGCCAGATCTAGAGGAAAGAGGACTCGCACAGAGCACACTTCAGAGAAAGTTAAAAAACAACTCCGAAACTCAGTTATTTTCTTACAGAAGAGATGTTACTAGTCTCTCACTCTCTTTACACAATCTTTATTTCCATGGAAGGCGCTCGACTGAGCTCCAATCTCTTGTTCCTCCTTATAAGACATTCACGGTAAAATCTAGTATTACTACCACAATGAAAAAAGCCTTTTCTTATTTCCCTCCATGTTTGTAGCGTTGGTCGGAATTTCTTGTTCCCACAGAAAGAAACATTGCTAGTCTCTCTCTACTCTATCGTTGTTTCCATAGAACCTACTCAACTGCGCCCCAATCTCTGGTCTCTGACTGTAAGACAATCACATCGAGAACTCATTTTCTACCACAACGAAACAAAATGCTCCCCTTTCGAATGCCTAGCTGCAAGCGGAATTTCCACGAATATAGCTTATTTGCAATGGCTTCTCGTCTACGGAACACACTACCACAGGACTGCTTCCCTGCAGATAATGGCATGGTCGTCTTCAAATCCAATGTCAACAGCCCTTATAAGTATTTTAACTTGGTCCATTCCATCAATCATACTTGGTCCTATAATAAGTTATTTCATCTCTCAACTGTTGGGATTAAAATTATCCTGAAATAAAGTTCAATTCTCCCACATGAGAATGGGGTAACCATGTGCAGATAAATTCAAAGATATGTATAGGACGGAAGTCTGAAGAAGGAACACAAAACACAAGGGTGTAATTTCATATCATTTTAGTAATAAAGAGAAAGTTGGATCGAGTATTTACAGTTTCATAAAGTTCATTTAGGCATTGGTAAATCATAGAGAGGATGGAAAAGAGGATGGTAGAGAGGTGGGTTTGAGGTTTGTTGCGAAAACGTGGTTCGCTAGAACTCATCTGTTTTAGAGTTCTGGTAACAGCGGGAGATCATTCTCGGTGATGCCGTCGTGGGCTGTATCACTAAGAAGACCGCCCGATGTGTTGTTGACTGGAGTGGAGTCGTTGAAAAGGAGCCTGCATAGAGTTCGGGTATCGGCGGGAGGTCATTCTCTGTGATTCCGTCGTGGGCTGTATCACTAAGAAGACCAGCCGATGTGTTCTTGACTCGAGGAGAGTCGTGGAAAAGAGGGCGGGAAGCCGTATACACGAGTTTTTAGGGCTTGCTCACGTGACACCTAAGAAAAAAGGGGTTGCAATGCGTGACAGCCAATCCGTGAGGCCCTTAAGGGACATGGCAACAGCCAATCAGTGAGGGGGACTTTAACAAATTCCAACACAACTGACAATAATTTCATCTCATCAACCCTTATCCTCAATATATATATATGAAGCAATCCAACAAAAGATATAAGCGTCAACTAATATCTTATAATTAGTGAAACATCCGGATAAAAACTGAAGCTCAATATACTTTTAACATTTTATATTATAATATATATTTTATATTATAATATATATATATATATATATATATATATATATATATATATATATATATAGAGAGAGAGAGAGAGAGAGAGAGAGGGAGAGAGAGAGATGTATATAATAAAAGATTTTAAAAAGGTTAGAGGCAATGCGAAGATCCGGATTGCTGGAAGCTGTGAAGAACAAAAACAAAACAAAACCGAAATAAGTCGGATATAGATCGAAAGGTGTGTTTATTTTTCTAGACAGCAAGGGTGTTAGTTTGTAATATCCGGATTATCAAGAATCAATATGATATATTTCGAGAGATTTTTTCTTCTTTCTTTTTCCTCTCCTTGTCAAAAATAAATAAAAGAAAAATCCCGGATTCCGAGAAAATGCCAGGAGCGCTGGGGGGTTATATATGTTGATAGGTAGGTCGTTAAAAGGCACGAGAAGTGTCAAGAAGTGTCTTGACACTTCCCGTGCCTTATAAGTATATAATATACAACATGATATAAGTATATACTATAAAACATCATATAAGTATATAAAATATCATATTATATAAGTATATAATATAAAATATGATATAAGTAGGTAATACAAAACATGATATGAGTATATAATATAAAACATGATATAAGTATATAATATAAAACATGATATGAGTATATAATATAAAACATGATATAAGTATATAATATAAAACATGATATAAGTATATAATATAAAACATGATATAAGTATATAATATAAAACATCATAAAAGTATATAATATAAAACATCATATAACTATATAATATAAAACATAATATAAGTATATAATATAAAACATTATCTAAGTATATAATATAAAACATTATCTAAGTATATAATATAAAACATTATCTAAGTATATAATATAAAACATGATATAAGTATATAATATAAAACATCATGTAAGTATATAATATGAAACAGTTATGTGTATATATATAATTGTAGTAATTATGCTATTTTATATACTTATGTATCTAATCAAATAGACTTTAATAATTAGATATATTAATACGCATTTAAGTTTGAATAATAGATTTGAAGGAATTCATATTATTTCTGAAGTGTATTTTAATTTAATAGATGTCACAGAGTACAAATTACACAAAAAGTTAAAAGAAAATCAACCCTAATATGTAATGTTGTATTCTATTTAATATTTAAATACTGAAAACCAAGAACAAATTACCTTCAATTACGTCCTTTCAATTAACACGAATGATATTTAAACTCAACCCTGACAAATCAACGACAATGCTATTCCCAAAATAAGTGCAGCAGACAGATGAAAATGCTATTTCAAACGAAACCGTGACAGACCAACAAAAGTGCAATTTTATGTAAGCGTGACGGACCAACAAAAGTGCAATTTCGAAGCAAAATTCGTACGAAACAAATAAAAATGCGATTTTAAATGTAAGCGTGACGGACCAACAAAAGTGCAATTTCGAAGCAAAATTCGTACGAAACAAATAAAAATGCGATTTTAAATGTAAGCGTGACGGACCAACAAAAGTGCAATTTCGAAGCAAAATTCGTACGAAACAAATAAAAATGCGATTTTAAATGTAAGCGTGACGGACCAACAAAAGTGCAATTTCGAAGCAAAATTCGTACGAAACAAATAAAAATGCGATTTTAAATGTAAGCGTGACGGACCAACAAAAGTGCAATTTCGAAGCAAAATTCGTACGAAACAAATAAAAATGCGATTTTAAATGTAAGCGTGACGGATCAACAAAAGTGCAATTTCGAAGCAAAATTCGTACGAAACAAATAAAAATGCGATTTTAAATGTAAGCGTGACGGACCAACAAAAGTGCAATTTCGAAGCAAAATTCGTACGAAACAAATAAAAATGCGATTTTAAATGTAAGCGTGACGGACTAACAAAAGTGCAATTTCGAAGCAAAATTCGTACGAAACAAATAAAAATGCGATTTTAAATGTAAGCGTGACGGACCAACAAAAGTGCAATTTCGAAGCAAAATTCGTACGAAACAAATAAAAATGCGATTTTAAATGTAAGCGTGACGGACCAACAAAAGTGCAATTTCGAAGCAAAATTCGTACGAAACAAATAAAAATGCGATTTTAAATGTAAGCGTGACGGACCAACAAAAGTGCAATTTCGAAGCAAAATTCGTACGAAACAAATAAAAATGCGATTTTAAATGTAAGCGTGACGGACCAACAAAAGTGCAATTTCGAAGCAAAATTCGTACGAAACAAATAAAAATGCGATTTTAAATGTAAGCGTGACGGATCAACAAAAGTGCAATTTCGAAGCAAAATTCGTACGAAACAAATAAAAATGCGATTTTAAATGTAAGCGTGACGGACCAACAAAAGTGCAATTTCGAAGCAAAATTCGTACGAAACAAATAAAAATGCGATTTTAAATGTAAGCGTGACGGACCAACAAAAGTGCAATTTCGAAGCAAAATTCGTACGAAACAAATAAAAATGCGATTTTAAATGTAAGTGTGACGGACCAACAGAAGTGCAATTTGAAATAAGCGTAACAGACAGAAAGAAATGCTATCCAAACGTGAGCGTGCAATTTAAAAAAAAATATTTCAAATTTTCGAATTACAGACCAAAGAAAAGTCATTTCAAACTTAAGTGTGACAGACCAAAGAAAATGCTATTACAAACATAAGTATGACACACTTAAAATATGCTATTTGAAATTTAAGCGTGACAGACCGAAGGAAAATGGTATTGCAAATTTAAACGGGACAGATTGGCGAATATTCTGTTTCAAACTTACGTATGACAGAACAGGTAAAATGCTATTATTAATTTAAGCGTGACAGACCGACGAATATGTTATTCCAAACTTATGCAGGACAGACTAAGTACAATTTTATCTAATTTAACGTTAGTATGACAGACCAAAGAAAATAATATTGGTAAATTAAGCGCGACAGACCGACAACTATACTATTTCAAACTTAAGTATGGCAGATCAAAAAATATTTTATTTCAAACTTAGCATGTCAGACTAAATAAAATGGCTGTGTAAACTTAAACATTAGAGAGCGTCGAATATGTTATTTCAAGCTTAAGTGAGACAAATCAAAGAAAATGCTTTTGCAAACCGACGGACGCGCCAAGCTATTTATATAGATGCGAGGACATACCTACGAAGAAATAAATCTGAATATTTCATCTCGCTGATGTTTATGTATTAAATTTAAAATCGAAATTCGTCTTGTTTTAAAATACGGAACTATTTTTCATAGACCCAACAACACGGACGATCATTGTATAAATCGCAGGGCGTCTTTCACTTATGGAATTAATTTCATACAATTAATCATTCATTTGCCGAAGACGCAAAAAAATATTCTTCTCCGTAAATTAATATGGAACTCGAATCGAATGACGAAGAAATAGATATTAATTTGAAATTGAAAAAAAAAAGAGAATTAATGAGATGAGCATTTATATAATACTAGCATGGATACCCCCCGTTGCTCGGGAGCATGGACAACAAATCCGCGAGATGAAATATTCAGATGTATTTCTTCGTAGGTATGTTCTTGCAGCTATATAAAACTCTTGGCCTGTCGGTCGGTCTGCAATAGCATTTTCTTTGTTCAGTCACACTTAAGCTTGAAATAAAATACCCGATTCAGGATGACCCCCCCCCCAAAAAAAAACAAAAAAACTTTCACCCTAATTCTCAGTAGCCCCTTACGTCTACAGTGGCAACTTGTCTTGTTTGGGGTGAATTATGTTAAAAAAAACTAAAACAAATAGAAAAGTTAAACAGTGTGTGTGACATCTTTCTGTTTAAACTACGGCGACTGTGCCGTATAGTTAATAAGTAAGAAAAGGGAGAAAAAATAACTATTACCACACGCAAGAAATTATTTTTTTGTTTATCTGTATAAATTTTACGTGGGTTTACTAATAGTAAGGTTTATTATCTATGCATTTGTTATTGTCACTTTTATTTAGCAAGCACGCGTGGTGTCTATCATGGTCGCTAATTTTGGGGGACTTGCTCGCGAATTTGAGGCTTAAATATTAACAATAAAAAAGCTCACCCTTATCAGATTGGTAACAACCCTCGGATTTAGGTTTACAGTTCCACTAAGTCCCTTTAAAACATTTTTACTGTCTTTGTAAGACTGACATTCGCAACCCACTTCTTCCAAAATTGGTGGGCATGACGAAAACCGCACGCGCTTGGCTAAGTAAAACTGACGCAAACAACTGCATAGATAATAAAGCGTACAATCGGTAAATAATCGTGAACATTTTACTGGTAAGTAAAAAAGTAAATTTTCTTGCGTTTTGTAACAGTTATTTTTTTTCGCCCTCTTTTTTCTCGCTAACTATACTGCACAAACACCAACATTTATTTCTCTCTCTATCCCCCTCTATATCCATCTCTCTCAATCCCTCTCTCCGGTTGAAAATATTTACTGATTTATATAATGTAAGTGTTGAGTTTACTAATAAAAAGCCGATTGTTACAATTTCCTGTTGAAACCCCCTAAGGAAGTAATGCTTGGGAGGATTGAATCATGTCAACAAAACAGATACTACACTATCACCTCAATGAGCAGCTTATTCTTGTGAAGATGGTCTCAGACAAGGGAACAGAAACTACACCACACAGGGGTAAATCATTTGCAAACAAACCAATTCGTTAATTAAAAAAAAAATCACCAACATAGTAGAATTATTTAATCCTAATAGAAAGTTTAGCATCGTATCTCTGTATATATAGAGGTAGGTATATGTAATAAATAGTACTATATAGCCCCCTTTACTAAGGCTGGGAACACTAAGTGAATTTAATAAAAAAAAACGGTGCTACTAGCTTCATTGCGAGTCCAACACGGTTTGTGTGTTGTTGTTGATCACTCTGCGCCGCTTGCTGTGAATACTCGCCGACTTGGTATTTATAAAAGTTAAATTCCTCCTCAAATTCCATGCTAATTTCTGGTGCCCGACTGGTAACTCTCTTGACTGCGAATCAGTGGCGATTTGTGATCGGAGTTCGCGCCCGTCGGGAATTAGCTTCCTGCACTGAAGATTAAGTAAGCATGAAACATCGATGTCTGTAGGTAATGAATGATTAATATTTATTTATAAATATCATATATGTATATATATATATATATACTACTCATCTATATACATATTACACGCAATGCTTCAAGCAAACTACATCTTTATATATATATATATATATATATATATTTATGGGTTCTTACAAACCACATATATTTAAGTAGATACTCTTTATAATATCCGAAAGGGTTCCTAATAGCAAGCTCAATGAAGCTGTATTGCGAGCTTAAGAGCATATATATTTTAAAGTTTAATTTAGTTGTGAGAGATAGTTCGAAGAGTCGTTTTAAGTTTTGGGAATAAGATTTTCTTTGGAGGAGGAGGTTTTCTGGATGTTTGTCATCATTTTTTATGTGAGTTAATTTCATGTATTTTTAGTTGCCGTTACCTTTATCAAGAACACTTTTAAAACTTTTCCCATCTTCCTTTCTCATGTCTTTAGAATGACGTGTTTTTTCTATTACTATTGAATTAGCACTATCTCTGATGATTTACGAAGTTTAGATGAAGACTAGGTATTTCTCTTAATTATGCTGTGAAACGCGTGTAAGGTGTAGAAAAAAGTATTGAATTTGGACAGAAATAAGCATAAATAAATAAAATATAATCTTATAAAAAAGGAATTACATGTATACGTCGATATATGAAAATAAAGAAATCAAAAGAATATATTAAAGAGTTTAAATAACCTTTGGATTACGTAATGGAGAGTTTGAATTACTTACTGGAGACTTTTAATTACCTACTAAAGAGTTTAAATAACCTAATGGACAGTTTTCATTTCCTAATGGAGAGTTAGGATTACCTACTGAAGAGTTGTAATTACCTACTGAAGAGTTTGAATTACGTACTGGAGAGTTTGAATTACGTACTGGAGAGTTTGAATTACGTACTGAAGAGTTTGAATTACATACTGGAGAGTTTGAATTACATACTAGAGAGTTTGAATTACATACTAGAGAGTTTGAATTACGTACTGGAGAGTTTGAATTACATACTAGAGAGTTTGAATTACGTACTGGAGAGTTTGAATTACATACTAGAGAGTTTGAATTACATACTGAAGAGTTTGAATTACATACTGGAGAGTTTGAATTACATACTAGAGAGTTTGAATTACGTACTGAAGAGTTTGAATTACCTACTGTAGAGTTTGAATTACCTACTAGAAACCATCCTTAAGTGTGTTCGGTCTCTCTGTATCAGGGTTTGTCAGGACAACCTGACATGAGGATAATTCACTAAACATGTAAACCCTGACCAATTATTCAAAATAACATAGTATTCAAAGCACAAATAAGACCCTCCTCGACACGGCTCGACACTGGCTCATACGAGGAATGATGCACCTTCTCCTGGTGAGGTTACCTCAAGTAACAGCACTTAACTGGATACTCCAATAGACGAGATGAATTATTGTCCTGGAATCTGGTAAGACCAAGAGACCACATGAAATATATACTATACCGTAATAAACTGATCAATTGGGGAGAGGGGCATTAATGTTCTTAACCTTTTTACTGACTGAATGTTTGACGGATAAAGAAAAGTTTAGTGGAATATTCGAATATCTATATATCTCATATAATGATAACGTATGAGCCCAAGGATGGCCCCCCTTGATTTCTGAGAACTTCCACTGAAGTAGAATGAAACAAACAGGAAAAACATATACACACACCTATATATATATATATATATATATATATGTATATATATTTAGATTTTTCACTTATAAAATAGATCATTCAGTGAAGACCGGGGTTGTTCCAATAAAAAACAAGCTCGATGATACTCGATTACAGAGTACAGAGCATTTATATATGATTTTATGAAGGCTTACCAAAGCATTCCTTTCAAGACACCAATGATCACCATTAAAGATATTTTTTCTTACAAATACTATTTATTCAAATTAAATGTTTTTTCCTACACGTGTTTCACTACCAAGCAGTTACTTGCTTGGCAGATCATCAGGGAAATTAAATGTCTGGAATACTGGTTTCAACTGCCGACAAAACACAATGTGGCGTTGTAATAGTTATTTTTTTATTTTTTTCCTCTTCTCTTCTTAAGTGACCTCAACTATTACAACGCCACATTGTGTTTTGTCGGCAGTTGAAAACAGTATTCCAGACATTTAATTTCCCTGATGATCTGCCAAGCAAGTAACTGCTTGGTAGTGAAACACGTGTAGGAAAAAACATTTAATTTGAATAAAAAGTATTTGTAAGAAAAAATATCTTTAATGGTGATCATTGGTGTCTTGAAAGGAATGCTTTGGTAAGCCTTCATAAAATCACATATATATATATATATATATATATATATATATATATATATATATATATATATATATATATATACATATATATATATATATTAGTATATGAAATTAAATTAAAGATAAGCGATTTATCGTTTAATAATAATCTATCGTGATAATAAAAAAGCTCAATATATTGAATATAACTATCAATTCATAAGATGAAAGATGAGAATAAAAATTGTAAAGATACAATATTTATTAAAGCATCAAAAGTTCAAAGCAAGAAGTTTCATATCGTTAATCCATGGATTTTCAAAGACAAACTTCTTTTTTAAGACAGTCTCGCCTGACAAGGTTGTATTACAACGAAAATTCGCGAAAAAAAAAATTAAATAAATGAATTTAAAATTGCACGATTGTTTGATTTTCAAAATATTTCACTTTAAATACATTCTAATCCGTGCTTCAAAGATGTTGATTTCCTTACTTAAAAAAGCGCCAATCTGCGCATAACATCGCCAGGACTAAACATATAACGTCGTAAGAACTTGACGTATATTCGACCCCTCAGGGTTATTACCACCAATATGAGGAGAAAGAAAAAAAGAAAAGAAAAAAAACTATAAGACAGTCTCGCCTGACAAGGTTGTATTACAACGAAAATTCGCGAAAAAAAAAATTAAATAAATGAATTTAAAATTGCACGATTGTTTGATTTTCAAAATATTTCACTTTAATACATTCTAATCCGTTGTTGATTTCCTTACTTATATATATATATATATATATATATATATATATATATATATATATATATATATATATATATACATTTACATATATATATATATATATATTTATTTATTTTATATATATATATTTTATATATATATATATATATATATATATATATATATATATATATATATATGTATATATATATACTTATATATATATATATATATATATATATATATATACTAGTAGAATACCTGTTCTAGGACGCGTAAAATGAATTTCCAAAACAGACCAGCGTTGCACAGCTTTTATTTCATCTTACGAAGATTAAAATGAAAGTATAATACTACTAAACCTTATGTTTAGAATCCTTATTCCAATTTTGATCAAAATTTATTACAAATTTTACGTCTCGAAAATGACTAAAATTTTAGGCTTAAGCTTACGGAGTTTTTAGAAGAAATTCAAATTAAGGAAATCTTGCTTACTTGGTGTCTTGATATAATCAAATTCTATGTAAATCTGAAATATTTGAATTTTCAAATGGGAGGTGTGTTTTATATTATGTGTACTAATACACCAAAGAATATGAAATCTGGAGAATATTTATTAATTGATATCTACTACAAATTCGGGAGTATCTGAACGTTCACGAAAGAATCTACCCCGTCTTAAATCCCTAGAAATTGAATAAAATATATCCCATGTTACCCACCCTTACGTATTGAAGCCGTTTTCCAAAATTAATGATGATCGGTTAATTAGTTTAGGAGTGAATCCGGTACATAAAAATATATAAACATATACACATAGCAATATAGATAGATTCCCGGGCAATGCCGGGTAGCCTTGCTGGTAATAAATGCAGAAGGAAATTGAATCTATCTTTGTTTTGATCACGAAATTCAAACACGCGAAGTTTGCATTTTAGTAATGTTATTCATGGAAAAAATAAGTTCAAATAATGAAACAAATCTATTGAAAAGAAAGAAAACAAAGAAATGCATTTGGTGTCATTGTTTCTCTCCGTACATCTTTTTGTAATGGCTGATGACCTTTTGACCCTTCGTTGCCATTCGGACGGCCATGTTGCTTCGATGAAATACTATCTATATCTTCATTCCCGCTGGTTTGCCTGCTAATTTAAACTTTGATTTTATTCATGTCTGTTGGCCGGTCTATACGTGTTTCTATTTATCTGTCTATGCCTCTCCAATCTCACTCTCCCTATGCCTCACTCTCTCTATCTGTATCTGTCTGCCTGTCTGTCTCCATCTCTGTCTATCTCTCTCTCTCTCTCTCTCTCTCTATATATATATATATATATATATACATATATATATGTATGTATGTGTATATATATATATATATATATATATGTATATATATATATATATATATATATATATATATATATATATATATATATATATATATATATACATACATATATGCCGGTCTATACGTGTTTCTATTTATATGTCTATGTCTCTACAATCTCCCTCTCCCTATGCCTCACTCTCTCTATCTGTATCTGTCTGTCTCTCTGTCTGTCCCCATCTCTGTCTCTTTCTCTCTCTCTATATATATATATATATACATATATATATATATATATGTATATATATATATATATATATATATATATATATACATACATATATATATGTATGTATGTGTGTATCATGTATCACAAAACAGTTGGGAAGGTATTAAAATGCTCGATCGTAGCTTCTACAAGAGCTAATATACATTATTTATAAAAAAATACATTACATTATACATATATATATATATATATATATATATATATATATATATATATGTATATATATATATATATATAATATGAAACTAAAAGTATACTTTTAGAGGATAGAACCGATAGTCAAATAGTTTAAGCTCTATATACGAGATAGAGCAATTATAAAGATAAATACAAGAAGAAAGATAAAAATGTATATGATAAATCTATTTAAACTTCAATTGTTCAATGCAAGGTGTACTCGGTAAAAACATATGTTTATTTTTTCTTTCCTTAAGCCAAGGCTTTTCAAAGATTAAAATGTTAACGAAACCCCTTTTTGCCATCTTTAAATCTTCTTTTCCCCGGTCACCTTATCTATGAACATTCACAAAATGGACAGACTCCATATTTTTACACGCACACTCTTACTCTCCATTACTTTATATTTTTTCAAATTTTGAATTTTGGCTTTTTCACTGCCAACTTATCCATCTATGTAATTCCTCTGGTGATAAGATTTTAATCTTTGAAAAGCCTTGGCTTAAAGAAAGAAAAATAAACATGTTTTTACCGAGTACACTTTGCATTGATCAATCGAAGTTGAAATAGATTTGTCATTCTTACATATTTATCTCACATCTTTCATTTATCTTTGTAATTGCTTTATCTAAACTATTTCACGATAGGTTATATACTCTAAAAATATACTTTTAGTTTCATATTTTATCTCTCTCTCTCTCTCTCTCTCTCTCTCTCTCTCTATATATATATATATATATATATATATATATAGTGTGTAGATTTCAATTTTGTGTAGAGAATTTGAATAACAGAGCTCAATGTAATTTAAACAGAGCAAAACAGAATTATAAAAAGAAAAACTATACACACATTAAGGTTGTACACATAATAACTTATTTCGACCCCTTTAATTAGGTCTCCTCAGATGTATAGACAACCACGTCAAAAAAAAACCTATATATATATTTAAGTTATGTAATTTTATAATAGTTTTTATTGGTGATAGTAGCGTTATGTTTTTTGTCTTTCTTATTTTCACTTCCTAAGTGATAAAAGGTAATGCAGAAGATTGAATTTTTAGTCGCTCTTAACTTTATAGGACATATTTTTGGTTGATATATACATATATATATATATATATATATATATATATATATATATATATATATATATATATAAATTTTATACGTACATAAAAGAAATCCATGGACATATGTTTCTGGCTATCAAGTAAAAAAACAGAAAGGAAGCAAATCTTACAGCGACTATCACCAATAAAATTAATTGCAAAAATACATAATTTAACTATGAAGGTGAGCAAAATCGTATATATTTCAGTGCAAGATGTCACACTCCGGTAGTATGAGGGGCGTTCCATAAGTAATGCCCCTTACCCATTTCCCATAGCAGTAGATTAATGAAACTTGGCATAGTTATTAGTCTTTCTCTACATAAGAACAACCCAGAGTTATGTATTTCTCTCATCGTTTGATGCAGCTCTGGACACTGTTTTTGTAGAACACCCCAGGTTGGTCCTCCAACCACGTCGTAACTTTATAAAAGAAGGTTGCATCATCTGAGCAACGCATTCCTGTCAAAAACAACTTCATGGTTGGAAAGCGATGAAAGTCAGAGGGTGCAAGGTCAGGATAGTCAGGGGAATGGTGGGGGGGATTTCATAGCCACGCGCCCATGTTTCTGATCTGGAGACATGCGAGTTGTGGACCGGAGTGTTGTCCTGCAGGAGGAGGATACCTTTGCTGATCTTGCCCCGCATCTTGATTTTGATAGCTTCTCTTAATTTCATCAAAAGTGAAGCGTAATAGGCTCCTGTTATTGCGGTAACCTTTGCCAGGAAATCTGTCATCACTACTCCGTCCTGGTCCAAGAAGACTGTGAGCATGACCTTGCCAGCTGGGGGCTGCACCCTTGGATCTAAGTTTCATCCTGTGTAATCAGTCTTTTGAAAAGTTTTAACTCATCTTCTTGGCACATCTCCAAATTCATCCTCGAACATTCGACGCGTGCTTGCTTCTGGAAAGGTATAAGCAACCTGGGAATCCATCTGACAGACAGTTTATGCATATGCCAATGGTCATTAATGATATTTTCTGCAGACCCTGTACTAATCTTGACCTTTTGAGCTATTTGGCGAATAGTAATGCGTCGATCTTCCAAAATAGCAGCCTCAACTTGACGGACAGATGCCTCATCAATGGAAGAAGACGGACCACTAAGTCTGAGAGCTGTTTCCACAGACTTTCGTCCATGTTTGAATTCACGATGCCAGCGTTTTACAAGTTCATATGATGCAGCATCATCACAATAAGTTTCTTTCATTTCCTCAAAAGTCTCCTTTAGTGTGTGTCCTTTCAAATACAAAAACCGGATCACTGCGCGACACTCAACTGGCTCCATTTCACACCTGACTCAGTTCAAACACATGTAAATCAGAAACCACAATTCGTTCAAAGCTGTTATTTGCAACATAATCAATACAGATAAAAATCATTACACATGAAAAATTCCATCTAGATCAGACAAATCGAAGTGGGTCAGGAGCATTACTTATTGAACGCCCCTCGTAATACTCTAGATTATAGACAATATCGAAGGTTCGATTCTTGTCCAAGTAAGCCACGCTGATGACGACTGATATCCGGAACCACGTGTCCATAGATGATTTTTATGTACGTATAAAATGTTTATATATATATATATATATAATAAAAGTTTTTAAAAAGGTTTCAGGCAATGCGAAGATCCGGGTTTTATTAAAAACTTTTATTATTACTCCCAGCAATGCTTACAGCAAACTACCAATTTCTATATATATATATATATATATATATATATATATATATATATATATATATATATATATATATATATATACATATATATATATATATATATATATATATATATACATATATTTCTTTACAGAAATTAGAAACCAAAAAACGATTATTTTTTTTAATGAATAAAACTTATTTATTTATAAGCTTAGACTTTCGGCAAAGAAACTTGCCTTCCACAGAGCTAGATTTTTTTTCTTTTCGTATTCATTTCGCTGGTATAGCTCCCCCCCCCCCGGTTGAGTAACTCTCCTGTGATAACAGAAAAATATATGTCTGATTTTGCTGACACAAGGATTTAAATAAAGTATGTGTCCAATGTGCACCGGCCTGGTAGTGCTTGTACGAAAACTAGAGTTGATCACATCTTTGAAAATTGTTTCATCGATATTTTGGCCAATTAAAAAATATTTATTTCAATGGATTTAATCGATTTTGATATTGTTAGATGAATATTACATCATTTATTAGTCAGAAATCTAGGAAGACAGAGGAGTTTTCACTCTCAGAGTCAAATGTCCTGATACTATTAGGAAAAATCACAAGATATTAATTCATAAGAGACATTCTTTTCGCATTACAACGGTAATGAACCATATCTGTTCAGGATTGAAAAACATAATACAAAAAAGTACTATATAAGTAATTCACAATTTCATTAATGTACTGTTGTTTGGATATTTCTTTTAAAGTAGAAATCGTACACCTCGCTTCATAAATAGATACGTACAAGCCGCGCGTGCGTGGTCCCCCTCTCGATGTGACTCGATGTGGCGAGTGTAAAATGCAATAAATTTGGGCAATTTGGGGCATTTTTTTACCCCCCCCCTTTGACTGCCTGGGGGGCGCGAACCATGATTTTTGTGAGATCAAGATGGCTCATTTTATATCCAGAACAATTGCCTCTACATTTTGGCCAAGTTTCAGTAAAATTGAATGGATGGATCAAACGTTATAGGAGAAAAGGTTATTTTTTGCCATTTTAAGGGCTGTTGACCCCCTGGGGATGCGAACCAGATTTTTTCCAAGGTCAGCGATACTTATTTTCTATTAGGAACAATTGCCTCCACATTTTGGCCAAGCTTCAGAGAAATTGAATGGATGGATGAAAAGTTATGGGGCAAAAATGTCATTTTTTGCCATTTTTCAAAAATCAGAGAATGTCACTTTCTAACCTGACCAAAGTTACAACTTCATGCAAAATTGCAGAGAAATTCAATCAGTGGTTGCGGAGAAAAATCCGGACGGACGGACGGACGGACATGCGCAAAACATAAGTCCCCCGATTTTATAAATCGGGGGACCAATAATCTACAATCGGTAGTAGTAGTATCAGTCGTTGTAGTAGAGGTACTAGTAATAAAAAAAGATATAAAAATAATAACAACAACAAAAACAACATTACTACTACTACTACTACCACTACTACTACTACTGATAATAATAATAGTAATAATAATATAAGTGTGAGTGCGTATGTACGCGTGCGATTTCAATTTTCCGACCTTTCGAATTCTCTCCGTGCTTCTAGATCCGTTTCCGCATTGGATGTTATTTAACGCAGCCAAATGACCCAAGGTTAATTAAGCAGATTTCAATGGTTGTATGTCATTTTTTAATGATTTTAAAATAGATTTCTATTGATTTTTATGAAGAAGTTAATGTCAGTCGGTCGAATTATCTGTGTGTTCACTCATCTCACTTTATATTCATGCTCGTTTATATATATATATATATATATATATATATATATATATATAAGAGATATATGTTAATATGTTTACAGAAGACTAGAGCAAGAAAATAAAAGTTAATTTTTAAAAAGAACAATTTAGAGGCAGTGAAGAGTTGTATTTTATAGCAAATGTCGTTGGGGTGTGTTTATGTTTTTATTTTCTTTACGAAAGCATGGTGTAAGTAAACTTGTGTAAGATAGTCAATTTAGATATGTTTTATGAAAATGTGTACTATAATGCCAAAAGGCAATAAAAATATAATAGTTTAAAATTATACCACACACACCCATATATATATATATATATAAAAAGTAGAGCATTGTAAATGGTAGTACTACATCAGCATGACGTCACTTGCTTTATATGCACCATTCCTTCCCTTATGGAAGTAGTATGCCTGTACGTCTTGCCGCTTTAAATGTGTTAAAATTGTTGAAAAATACTTGTAATCCTGGGTTTCGAATCGTGTGACCGGTAGTGAATAGTTATATCTCTATGCTGAAGAGTCCCGATTGAAAAAGGACAAAACGTATACGTACATAGATAATAAACAATAACATATATATATATATATATATATAAATATATATATATATATATATATATATATATATATAAATATATATATATATATATACATGTTGTGCACGCCAAATATATATATGACCATATATGAAGATGAAATACACGATATATCATAAAATTAAATGCCGTGAAAGACAATGTGTAAAAAAGACAAACGGAAAAACAAATTTAAATACAGGAAAAATCATCAAGAAACGAGAGATTTTAGCGGTTTCAATCGCATAAACAAACGTCTTTTCCTGGACGAAACCGGTCAAATCTCTCGTTTCTTGATGATATTTTCTGTATGTAAATTTGTTTTTTCCGTTTTTTTTTCATATATATATATCTATATATATATATATATATACCCGGAAGTAAAATGATGACGGATAGTTTATTTAGAGATTAAAATGTCTGAAAATAGCATTCAAGCGAGTGAAACTATTGTAATGGTATGGAAACTACATATTTTATGTTACATATATATATATATATATACATATATATGGAGGGAAGGACTTGAATGCTTATTGGGGAGGGCTTGAATGCCTAGTAGACACCACCCTCGGGTGGCTTCGGTTTCTCTGTACTGAGGTTTGTCAGAAACTCTGACATGAAGAAAACGTTTTACTTGAAGTAAACGCTGACCAAATATTAAAAAAAAAATGGTGTGCTGTCTCCTCAAGTCATCCAGCACGTCTTCCGAATTGCGAACAGGGAGACCCCCTTTATTAATAGAAGACAGCTTCGAATAAAAAATAGAAGCTGTTGACAATGAGGAAATGAATAATAAAAAATATGGATACAAACAAAAATAAATACCGACAGGCCGGCACTCAGGATAAAAAGGGCCCATCAACCCGTTCATACACCAAACGGGAAGATGTAAGCAATCGTGTAAGCCTTCCTGCCTCTGGAAATGGTGCACCAGCCAATACAGAGGCCAACCAGGGTCAGCCATCAGGTCTTAAGACAGAAGGTCCGGGCCCCTATCTCCATCAAATGCAGCAACAAAATAGGAACATGAGAGATTTAAAATCTCAACCATGGACTGTTGCACAAACGAAGGTGCTATTGTTTTGCTACCACTACTCAAAGTTTGAAAAGTGCAGCAAAACATCCAATGAAATTCTAGATGATAAGATCCAAGAAAAATGATTTGTTTTATTCATATAGACATGTACATAATCTGTGACATATCTATCTATCTATCTATCTATCTATCTATCTATCTATCTATCTATCTATCTATCTATCTATCTATCTATCTATCTCTCTCTCTATATATATATATATATATATATATTTATATATATATATATAGAGAGGGACAGACAGACAGACAGACAGACAGACAGACAGACAGGCAGGCAGGCGGACAGACAGACAGACAGACAGATGTAGTAAAAACATATATATATATTTATAAAATATGGGTTGGTCGTTCAATTTCAAAGTATTGCAGGGTTAGTTAATAACATTGAAATATAAGCTATTAGCAATACAAGATTAATTTATTATTATTTTTTTTTTTACATTAATCCTATTAATTTCGGAATAAAATTCCATCATCAGGGGTGACCAGTATTGAGTCATTTTTTTTTCATCAAAAAACAAGAATAAACAAACTTATTTCTTTGTTACTTGATAAACATCTTACGTGCGATGTCTCAACTCTGTTGTTGTTGGCGGTTATGATTCAAATTCCGGTGTCGAACGAAAATATATATTTATATATATTAGTTCAAATTGATTGTGGTTCTATGATCTGTCCTGTCTTTTAGCCTGTCCTTCTGCAAGTCCTACTTCTCTTCATAGCTATGTATGTATGTATGTATGTATGTATGTATGCATGTATGTATATATGCATGTATGTATCTATCTATCTATCTATCTTTCCATCTCAGTCTGTTTATATTTATGCCTATCTATATATCTAAACTAGTTCCCCTGTCGCTTTTCCGTATTGATCTTCAGAAGCACCAATACATTTCTTTTCTCTGTCACCTCCACATCGATCAAGTATCATATGGTTTTGTCGGCACCAGACATATTCTCAAAGGCGTGATGATTTCACAAAACGCCAGACGATGAAAGACGCAGGATCAAATAGCAATAGCTAACAAGAACTTCTCTTTCATGTATTCTTTTCTTCGTTTATTCTTCATTCGTTTTCTCTTTCTTCCTTTATTATCTTCTTTCTTTTTTCTTGCACTTTTCTTTCGTCCTTTTTTCTTTATTATTCGTTTTGTTCTTAGTTGTTTTTTCTAGCATTACTTGTTCTTTCGTCTTTATTAATTTCTTTCTTTCATTTTCTTTCATTTGTCATTATTTCGTCATTCCGATTTCATTGTTTCGTTTTTCTTCTGTTATTCTCCTTTTTCTTTAGTTTTCTTTATTTCTACGTTTTTTGTTTTATTTTCTTTGTACATTCCAATATTTCATTGCTTCTTTCTTTCGTCCTTTTTTCTTTATTATTCGTTTTGTTCTTGGCTCTTTTTCTGTTATTTGTTATTTCGTCTTTATTCATTTCTTTCTTTCATTTTCTTTCATTTGTCATTCTTTTGTCATTTCGATTTCATTGTTTCGTTTTTCTTCCGTCATTTTTCATGATTCTGTTTTTCATCTGTCATTTTTCTTCATTCTGTTTTTCATCAGTCATTTTTCTTCATTCTGTTTTTCATCTGTCATTTTTCTTCATTCTGTTTTTCATCTGTCATTTTTCTTCATTCTGTTTTTCATCTGTCAATTTTTCTCATTCTGTTTTTCATCAGTCATTTTTCTTCATTCTGTTTTTCATCTGTCATTTTTCTTCATTCTGTTTTTCATCTGTCATTTTTCTTCATTCTGTTTTTCATCTGTCAATTTTTCTCATTCTGTTTTTCATCAGTCATTTTTCTTCATTCTGTTTTTCATCTGTCCTTTTTCTTCATTCTGTTTTTCATCTGTCATTTTTCTTCATTCTGTTTTTCATCTGTCAATTTTTCTCATTCTGTTTTTCATCAGTCATTTTTCTTCATTCTGTTTTTCATCTGTCATTTTTCTTTATTCTGTTTTTCATCTGTCATTTTTCTTCATTCTGTTTTTAATCCGTCATTTTCTTCATTCTGTTGTTCATCTATCATTATTCTTCATCCTGTTTTTCATCTGTCATTTTTCTTCATTCTGTTTGCATTGTTTCGTCCTTTCTTTCTTTTTTCTTTTGGTTATTCTTTGTTCGTTTCTTTCTTTTCGTTTTTTTCTTTCGATTTACTCTTATATTCTGTTTTCTTTCTTTTTTTTTTCATTTTTCTTCATTCTTTTTTTTTCGGTTTCTTTCTTTTATATTTCTTCGTTTTTTCTGTCTTTTTTCATTTGTTTTTCTTTATTCTAACATCCTTGCTCTTCTTTTTGTTTTTCTTTGTCTTTAATTATTTATTTTTTGCGTTTTTTTTTATTTCTTTGCTTTTAATTTTTCTTTATTGTATTTTCCGTTTTCATTCTTTCTTTTCTTTTCTTCATTTTGTTTTTTTCAATATTAATAAACAAAATTCTTATATTTCACTTCTATATTTCTTTTTCTTTCTTTTTTTTTTCGACCTTTTTATTTTCAATCTTTTTTTCTGTCATTTTTTATTTAGTGTACTTCATTGTTTCCTTCAGTTTCTTTCATTCATCATTTCTTTCTTCATTTGTTTTAACTGTAACATTCGTTCTTTCTTTTCTGACCGTTTTCATTCCATTTTCTTTCTTTTATTTTCATCGTTTCTTTTTAATGTTTTCTTTTTCTCTTTCTATTTTTATATCTTTTTCTTTCTGTCATTTTTCCATCGATTCTGCGTCGTTTTCTTTTTACATTCTTCTTTTTTTATTCCTTCATTATTCTTCATTTCTATTCTCTTCTTTTATTGTTGTTTTTCTTTTTTGTATCCTTTTATTTCGGTTTTATTTTTTTAATCATTATTAATGTCCTTCTTTCCCTTTTTATTATTTTACTTACTCCCTTCATTCCAATATTTCATTGCTTCTTTCTTTCGTCCTTTTTTCTTTATTATTCGTTTTGTTCTTGGCTCTTTTTCTGTTATTTGTTATTTCGTCTTTATTCATTTCTTTCTTTCATTTTCTTTCATTTGTCATTCTTTTGTCATTTCGATTTCATTGTTTCGTTTTTCTTCCGTCATTTTTCATGATTCTGTTTTTCATCTGTCATTTTTCTTCATTCTGTTTTTCATCAGTCATTTTTCATGATTCTGTTTTTCATCTGTCATTTTTCTTCATTCTGTTTTTCATCAGTCATTTTTCTTCATTCTGTTTTTCATCTGTCCTTTTTCTTCATTCTGTTTTTCATCTGTCATTTTTCTTCATTCTGTTTTTCATCTGTCAATTTTTCTCATTTTGTTTTTCATCAGTCATTTTTCTTCATTCTGTTTTTCATCTGTCATTTTTCTTCATTCTGTTTTTCATCTGTCATTTTTCTTCATTCTGTTTTTCATCTGTCAATTTTTCTCATTCTGTTTTTCATCAGTCATTTTTCTTCATTCTGTTTTTCATCTGTCATTTTTCTTTATTCTGTTTTTCATCTGTCATTTTTCTTCATTCTGTTATTCATCTGTCATTATTCTTCATCCTGTTTTTCATCTGTCATTTTTCTTCATTCTGTTTGCATTGTTTCGTCCTTTCTTTCTTTTTTCTTTTGGTTATTCTTTGTTCGTTTCTTTCTTTTCGTTTTTTTCTTTCGATTTACTCTTATAATCTGTTTTCTTTCTTTTTTTTTCATTTTTCTTCATTCTTTTTTTTCGGTTTCTTTCTTTTATATTTCTTCGTTTTTTCGGTCTTTTTTCATTAGTTTTTCTTTATTCAAACATCCTTGCTCTTCTTTTTGTTTTTCTTTGTCTTTAATTATTTATTTTTTGCGTTTTTTTTTATTTCTTTGCTTTTAATTTTTCTTTATTGTATTTT
>OY744542.1:11608418-11645918 GCA_963556195.1 Sepiola atlantica
GTTATAGAAAAGCAGCTTTGCCCATAGAAGTTTAGTTTCGTCTTGAGCAAACATAGGGAGAAAGTGCACTCATTGACAGTGGTAATAGCTAGGCGGGGTTTTATTGTGAATGTTTTGCATGTTGTTGTTGTTGTTGTTTTCCAATAACGTCCTCGGGGACGTCCTCGGTGAGTCAGGCAGATACTCCATCTGCTCTACCTTTTTCTGTGGGCATGATAGTACCTGGTAGTGTCCATATCCTCTTCAAGTAACATACAGCACCTGGTCATTTCCAAAATGGCTACCCATATAGTACTGACCAGGTTCAACGTTGCTTAACTTCGGTGACAGGTGTATCAGCGTTATTATGCTGTATATGCTGTTTTACTTACTTAACACTTATATCTAAAGAAAATCCGATAAATGAATAGATCAATAAAATTATTTATAAGGCTATACAATTTCTAGCACAAGCAATAGAAGATTCATGGCTCAGTTGGTATCAGACGACTATAATAACATTGTCGCACCGGTTCCCGCAAGATCAACGCAGTTAAGCGACGTCGAGCCTGACCAGTTCTTAGATCTGATTACGCAGATGGAAAACGAGCTTTTTGTCATCACCGGAGACATGGAACTTTGACATCAATCTGCCACCGAGTTTTCTATAACACATTTGAGATATCATCAAATAAGTGATAAGCATAGTTTTTTTTTCTTCAAAACCTCAGTTCAATCACGTATTTTGAACATCCCGTCATCTCGAATTTTCTGTTCACATTTCATCTTCTTTAATCTGAAAGTTCCGCTCGTCTTCTACTACCTGTGTTATCACTTTTAACCCAAACCCGATCATTTATGAAGTGTTCATTACCAGCAGGCTTCGCCAGCCTGCTACCGCTTCGCAATTTAATTTATATTCACTACTTGAAATCAATGAAACGAAACTAATAGCTGAGAATAATAAGACAAAAATACTTTTATTGCTACCTAAAACTTAATCTATCTCTCCATCTTCCCCTTCCCTGTTGTGACCTTGTAAAGGGTCCGGGAGGAAGACGCGAACTCGGAGTTTAGGGGAAAGAATTATATTGAAAAAAGTATAATACAACAGAGAACAAGAGTTAGGGTTGTACGTCAGTCTTTACTGTTAGTATAGACTGGTGTGGTTCCAGCTATTTAATTCCTTTTCACCGCAAGAAAGGGGTAGCACATCGCCGGAAGGTGGGGAGAGTCAAGCCAGCGCCCCTAAAGAAAGAGCAATTGGGCCTCTTAAAAATGCATCGGCAGCCCTGTCGGCATTCTTCGGTCGCCGACTCAGGCAGTAAGCAATAAACTTACCCTACCCCAATGAGGGGAGGAAAGGCTTGGGATGATGAGCCTCCTAGGACAACCCAGGGCTAAATTGCCACCAAAATGGACAGTCTTTGTCGGACTGTGGTGTTTCCAGGTATTTAATTGCTTCCCACCGCAGCAATATGTGACACAAGGTCGGAAAGTGGGGAAGAGTCAAGTCAGCACCCCCCTCCCAAAAGGAGCACTCTGGCCTAGACAAACGACCCTGGGCAGACCCGTCGGTATTCCCAGGTCAGGGCGCCTTCGACAGTAAGCTATGAACTTACTCCACCGCAAAGAGGGGAGGCAATGCCGGGGAGGTGCACCTCCTAGGACAACCCAGGACAGTATACCTCAGCCCGGCAGATAAAATGCCACCGAAATGGCCCAGTTCCTGCCGGATTTATTATCGAGTACAAATCCTTGACTGGTATTACCCCATCTTGACGTCCTCAGTCAACCGAAGTTTATAAGAGACTGAATGATATTCAATTGCTTTCCACCGCAACAATATGTGACACAAGGTCGGAAAGTGGGGGAAGAGTCAAGCCAGCGACCCTAAAGAAGGACCACTCTGGCCTAGCAAAAAAAAAACTTGAAGCCCCGTCGGCATTCCCCGGTCACGGCGCCTCAGGCAGTAAGAGATAAACTTACTCCACCTCAAAGAGGGGAGGCAAGGCCTGGGAGGGTTAGGGTTATGGTTAGAGTAAGAGTTTAGGGTTAGGGTTTAGAGTTAGGGTTTAGAGTTAGGGTTTAGGGTAATGGTTAGAGTTAGGGTTAGGGTGTAGGGTGTAGGGTGTAGGGTGTAGGGTTAGGGTTTAGGGTTAGGGCTAGGGTGATGGGTTAGGGTTAGGGTTAGTGTTAGTGTTAAGGTTTAGGATTAGGGTTAGGGTTAGAGTTAGGATTTGGGTTAGGGTTAGAGTTAGGGTTAGGGTTTGTGTTAGGGTTAGGGTTATGTTTATTCGTTAGATTATTGGATTTCAAACGATTTGGTCGATCATATATTGTAAGAGCACACTACTAAAATATTATATTTAAATATAACTAGCTGGCCTCGTCCGCTCACTATCGCTTCGCTATTTAATTTATATTAAATACTCTCTCCATCCTTCACCCACATACACACAAATACACACTACTAAAGAGATGTTATATTTTACAGTATTGATATAAATACTTATTCTAAGAACTAAACAGAATCTTAATTCAACTTTTAAAAGGTAGATATAATATTAATACGTCTAAAAAGGGCGCATCTTATTTACGTGTTTATTTCATATGAACTGTTGTTATTAATTAAATACTTGCTGGCTTTGCGATAGCTTTGCAGTTGAATTTCAGTTCACTACTTTAAATCAATGAAACGAAACTTATCGATATGAAAAAGAAAACAAAACAACTATTGTTGTTATCTCAAACTTTATATCTCTCTCCATCTCTTCCTCTATATCTCACTTTTTCGCAATCACTGACATACACTATACTAAAGAAATGTTGCAAAATTTAAAGGATTGAAAATATTTATTAAGTAATACAGTAAAACTCCTCTATAGTGACCAACATTTTGGTCACTATAGAGAACCCCAGTCTACTATCTAAGAGTAGAATGTTTTGGATTATTCGGACTATTGTTCTCATCTTGAGTGTTATTTTCACAACGCCCCGGCTGATGCAACCCCCGACCCTCCTCAGGTGCACCCTGTAGAACTCGGGAATCTCTCCGTACAACCCGGGAACTCACAGAGAACTTCGAACAAACCTCTTTATTTAATCCACAGAGGTGACATGCTCTCGTTTCGTCAGCCATGACCGGGCTGAAGTTCTAAGTAATTGCAATTTGTAGAAAAGTGTCGCGTAGAACTGAATTTTACTTAATACTTTATCCGCTACTCAACGAGTCATTGCAGATAATTCTATTATTAATTCCATGATAAATGCCAGTATACTGAAATCATATGTCCTTAATAAGGTTAAGATGAAAATTCATATACACTAAATGTACAAAAGCAAGGACATTCCAAAATTTTGACACTTTTATTTTCATTAATTAAGGGTATGACTACATATCAACCAAACCATTTCATTATCACATCACTACAGTATAAATCTATATGCATGAGTGGATGGAGTGTGTGAGGTGCGCTGAAGCAAAATTCCTACCAGTAAAATACATAGCCCTGTTGTGCTCGCATACCCTTAATGACAATAAAAGTGTAAAAAATTGAGAAATTTCCTTGCTTTTGTACATTTAGTGTATATGAATTTTCATCTTAACCCTATTAAGGGCATATGCTTTCAGTATACTGGCATTTATCATGGAATGTCACTACTTTTGTAAAGGCTATGCCTCAATACAATGGTCATTTAAAAGTTTTTTTGAATTGTCTGGAAAACTAAGGTATACGGTAAAATGAAATTAAAATGCCATCAACTAGACCCTAGAACCTCTATCTCTGCCAAAAATCAGCTGAATCCATCAAATAGTTTATGAGATGCAGGGTGGCACATACGTACGTACGTACACACAGATAACATAATTTCATGATTGAACTTTCTGGATCTCTGGGTTGCCTTGACTAATGATGCTGAAATTCCACACACTTATAGAACCTATCAAATAAAAATTGTGTGCAAAGTTTTAACTAATTTGGTTTAGTGGTTCAAAAACCAATAAACCAAATTAGTTAAAACTTTGCACAAATTTTTTATTTAATAGTTTCTGTAAGTGTGTAGATTGTGTGTATGATTGATCAAAGAAATGAGATTTCTAGCATAGGCAGTTTGTGAAGTCTATTAAGGGATAGAGCGCTCACGCGCCTCCCTTGATTTTGGAAGCATACAACCTATTCTTGTTTTTATAGATGTGCAGTACTATAGAAAGCGATGTTTTTGTTCTTTTTTTAACAAACATAGTTGTTAATTAAAAACAAGAAAGTCCACTATGTTTTCACGGTAGAGAAAGTCTACAATAGAAGAGTTCCACCGTATAAGGCATTCGAAGCAGAAACAGTAGCAGTCGACGACACCGATATCTTCATAATCGGATTTTGAATTGTAAACCATTATATAGCTTGGAAAGAAGCAGCAGCAATCGCTTCTACTCTGTCTATTCCCCTTTTTCTACCTTTTAATTCGTCCTTCTCGTCCCACACCATCTTCTTCATATCGCGGATCAGGCCGGCTACACGTACGTTCACTTTTATCTTATAAGTTAAAATTCAACGTGACTTAAGATTGTAGCAAACGTTGTAAGTCGTGTGTTCTCATCTTGAAGATTATCTTCACAACGTTTCGGCCGGTGTAACCGCCGAGCTTTTCCAGGTGCGTCTTGTTGAACTCGGAAATCTTCATGTCGGACTCGGGAATCTATAAAAGATTTTGAACTGAAATTTTTATTTAATCCTCGTGTGTAGATTGTTCTCGTTCTCTCAGCCATGATCGCGTAGTATTCTCAAGAAATCATTTTTATTTTATTCTGAATATCACCTGTAACGAGCATTTAACCGTCCACACTCAGAAGGCTGATTATTTACCCCTTCGAACGGCGGAAATATATGACACAAGGTCGCAAAGTAGGAATTGTTAGGCAGACGCACAAAAGGTAGCACACTGTGGCCCCACAAAAAAATATCTGGGCAGCCATGTCGGCATTCCTCGGTCGGGGCGCCTCAGGCAGTTAGCAATAAACTAACTCCTTCCCAAAGAGGGAAGGTAAGGGCTGGGAGTGTAGACCTTCTAGGACTACCCAAACCATACCTCAGACTGACATAATAAAGGCCACCGTCAGTCATAATGGCCCATCTGCGTCGGACTGATTGTCGAGAACGAATCCTCGACATGGTAAGAATGGCGTCTCTGACTTTCACAGTAAGGCTGTGAAAAAAAAAGAATGCTGTCACTTAGAACTTATTATTACTTAACACCTTTATCCGTTACGCCACCTGTCCATAAGAAAAATAAAATATTAATTACTTAACACTTCTACACAGTCATGTTTGACGGAACGAGAACAATCAACCTTCGCTGATAAAATAACGTTAGAAAATTCGAAATTCTGTAGAGATTCAATAGTTGTACATAAAGATTCCCGAGTTCGACAAGACGCACCTGAAGAAGGTCGGAAGATATATCGGCCGAAATGTTTTGATAGTGTTCGGAATCGGGAATCGTAAATCGTAAATCGGAAGAATCGAAAGTTTTTTGGGTATCGCAATCATACACATTTTAGTCTAATTTCTGATTTTAAAAACGATTTAAAAATTTGTTTTCGTTTTTGTTTTTATTTTTGTTTAAAACTTAAATTTTGTTGCTATTTTTTTGCAATGATAAAATGATAAATATTTATTGTTTTTAAACTACTAATAAAACTAAAATCTAAATATAATAATAACGAATTTAGGTACAAATGGCACCGAAATAAATAGCACGGTTTAAAATGGCACATGTAAAATGGCACTAGTAAAAATTCCACCGGCAAAAATGGCAAGGTAAAATGGCACGAGTTAATGAATAGAAAAATAAATACAAACCGTTTTAGCCGATGTAACCTCCGACCTTCTTAAGGGGTGTCTTGTCAAACTCCGGAATCTATAAGGAATTTCGAACAGAACCCTTAATTAAATTGACTGCAAAATTTCTACATGTTAAAAACACTTATCCAACAGTTGAAGATTCGCCGTTATAACCATATGCTGGAATTGTGTTGGTGAAATGTATGTTATTCAAATATTTAATCTCGGATAAACTTTAATTTTTTCGATTCAAGAAATAAGGGGAAAAGTTCATCCAACTTTAAACACAAGAACATAAACCTCCAGGACGTAATATATTCAAACATGGCCTCAGAGAAAACACCTCTCCTTCAAAATATTCTGAATTCTTTTATGCGAATATAAGTATGTAAGAGATAAGTAGAATAATTCGCATGGAGGTTTTATTTACGCAAGAACAACATATACAAAGATAAATATGAACAGACTGTGATGTGTAGATGTCAATATACTACTATATATATATATATAACGTCGCTCAGAGAAGTAGGCACTTTTAATATTCGCCTTCCATTCGGCAAAGAGTTGTCATATTTGGCTGAATCGCGGAAGAACGAAGTTTAATTATTTTTTCACTCGGGTTGGAAGATATGACCGGGTTTACTGACTCAATTCAATCTTATTTTTGTTCAATTCGGATTTAACGGACTCTAATTAAAAAATCAACTTTGATTTGATTTGGGTTGCCCAGATCAAGACTTTGGAATTTTAAGTGAGTTTATTTAACTTTCTATATTGTTTGATTTGATATATTTATCGTTGTAATAATTAACATAAACATTGGATACTTTTCACTTCATCGATTGTTGACGCATTTCGCGACTGGATAACTTTGTCAGCTCTTTCAATTTCTCGTATTTGGACTGGTACTTCATCACCTGGATTACTCTTCAGTCAACCCTCTGGATGTCTTTCCTGATAATGTTTTTCAAATTGTAGGACTTGGATGGATTATATAGATTTAACAAAAAAGTATGTATTTGGGTTGATATATTTGATGTTATATATTTTTATGTATTTTTGTATATATTTTTATATATTTTCAAAGCTTAATTTTATTACCTATAGTATTATAACTGCGGTAATGGTCCTCTGAAGAGAAGAATTATCCTTGAAAACTCATGAGCTAAGGACTTTAAGATACTTTGCTTGAACTTTGAATTCTAATAAAATTTGATTGACACCTTATTTTATTATTTCATTTTATATTATAGTATAGTATATATATATATATATATATATATATATATATATATATATACATTGCAATGTAGCGTTTCATTCATTACCTAAACTCTGGAGCAGACGAACCAAGATCCCGTTGAAGACTAGACTCCGTCTCTATAACGCGTACTGCGTGTCCATCATGCTCTACAATAGCAACAGCTGGGCAATAACAAAAGCCATGCTTGACAAGCTGGATGCGTGCCACCGCAGACACCTCCGTTCCATCACAGGTCACTGCTGGCCAAAAAAAAAACTATCAGCAACGAGGCACTATACGAGCTGCGCAACGAAAAACCGTCTCCACATTGAACAAAGGTGGTTTATGTTAGGCCATGTCCTTCGAATGGACCCTGACACTCCCGCACAGAGGGCACTAGACTTTACCGTTACTGGCTAACAAGCCTACCAACCGCGACTAGGACGGCACTGCACAAATCTGCTGGGCACACTACGTGCTGACATCAAGCAGGCGGGACTAGGACCACTACGTACAGCGAAACAACTTCATTGCCTACGACAAATTGTGCCTGACAAAGCCAGATGGCCTGGGACAAGCATGGAGGACTGATTGCAGCTACGGGATGTCATTTGACTACCGTAGCAGTAGAACAGTTTTAAAAAGAATATATATATATATATATAGAGAGAGAGAGAGAGATAGAAGAAAAAAGAGTGATAAATATGCGACGATTGTCCAAATTTATTTCAAATTTCAATTGTTCAATGCAAGGTTGTCAGTAATAAACTAGTGTTTATTTTCCATTCCTTAAGCCAAGGCTTTTCAAAGATCGAAATCTTATCATCAGAGGAGAAATACAGATGGATAAGCTGGCTTTCGAAAAAACCAAAGTTCAAATATTTGAAAAATATGAGAATTATTTTTAAAAATTATTAAAATAATTTTTGTCAAAAAACGTACTGAATGAAAAGAAAATTTCGTGAAAAAGAAATACAATTGTCCGGGTGGTGACTAGTTTATTACTGACAACCTTGCATTGAACAATTGAAATTTGAAATAAATTTGGACAATCGTCGCATATTTATCACTCTTTTTTCTTCTATCTCTACTATTGCTCTATCTCGTATATTGAGCTTATCCTTTTCACAATAGGTTCCATCTACTAAAAGTTTTCACTTTGGTTTATTTTGATCCTATATATATATATATATATATATATATATATATATATATATATATATATATATATATATATATATTAAGAATTATAGTATAAATTGTTTTATTTATAAAACATTATTGGCTATTTGGCTACATATGTGCACACATGTTTCAGCTGCCATTTAGTTCAAAATCCAGCTTCCTAAGTCCTCGTACCAACCGAAAATAAGACTGAGAGAGAAAGACAACAACTTGACAAATCTTTTTAGGTTTTTGCAATTGTGTAGAGATTAAAGATGAACATATAAAATTGATCAGAATATATTAATAAGAAAAACAGATCTTTGAGGTTTCCATGTGAGCGCTCGCTTCTGAAGAGTCATCGAACTTACTAGAACTATATATATATTGCGTAATATCACAGAGGATAACTACAAATATATAGATGTAGCCAATAATGTTTGTATAAATAAAAACCAGTACTAAAATACAACTCTACTTGTTATTGAGCACAATTTTATAACCACTGGAGTTTCATTGGATTAACATATAGGAAACAACAAGACACTCACTATATATTAGGAATCATACAAATTGGTAAACCGAAATATTTCTTGATTTCACAAGAGAAGAGGCAATGCAAGGCTTAACTAGTTTAATATAGTTATTTGAATTTCCTTTTTGTTTTTGTTTGTTGATTAATAATAAACTTTATTATATTTAAAACTGTTATCTTTTACAGAAAAAAATGTTGATTACATAATGTATTGACTTTATTGTCGAGCTAATTATAAGAAAGATACATTTAAAAATAAATCTTTCTTCCAAAGACTCTATACAATGTTAATCTGATTTTTAAAAGTAATTTCGTAGAGAAGATCTTTCTCTGAGATGATTGGCTTTAGAACAGCGTTATCGCTGGAACCTTCCGATGATGAGATTCGTTGATTTAAATGTTTACAAACTTGTAATCTGATACTAAATAAAGTTAAATTTCTCAGAAACAAATGTACGGGAAGAGAAATTGTTGGGATATTTTATTTCGAAATCTGATTTGAAAAATTGTAAAATCTATTGAAGAAGTTTTAAATATATTAAATATTAACCTATTTATATATACTATTATAGTTATGCAGATATTGTTAAAAATAACAGAATACGTATGTTTAACTATATCTTTCTATTATTCTTTCAATGTTTCTATATGTGTATTTATATGAAAATAAAATATGATAAATTTCTATATGTATCACGAACGTTTTCGATTACTCGTCGAATCCTCCTCAGGATTCAAATTCAAATGATCAAAAAAAGTTAAAGAAGAAAAAATTATATAAGAACTTGGAGAGACGCACACGTAAATGAACGCTTTCACAGTGTTCCTGGAAAGACGTTGACTATGTATTACTTTTTAGTGCAAAAATGATATTTTCCGCTGGTAAGAGTGTACGAGACGCATGCTCTATCGGCTTCAGCGAACCGTCGTCCATTATGTGTAAAATACATGCTCCTATGCAAGGATGTTGGTGTCCTGGAAAATATATATCATATCATATATATATATATATATATATATATATATATATATATATATATATATATATGGTACACCTATTGTATTAGTTTCTGTAGATGTAAATCCGTTGAAACTCCAGTGTTTATAAAAAATGCTAAAATAGATAAAACCCAGAAAAAACAGTAAACGTAGACTCTGTGGACAAAGAGACGAAACAGTTTATGACATAATAAGTGAATGCCTAATAACAAGCCTAAAAAGAATAAAGAACAGACACGACTGCGCGGAGAAAGCAGTACACTGGGAACTATGCAAACGACTGCATTTTGAACATGCAGACAAAAAGTACAGATACAAACCTGAGGCAGTACTGGAAAACGAAAATCACAAAATTCTCTGGGGCATGGAGGTAAAAACATATAAACTCATCCAAGCAAGGAGACCAGACGTCTTGATAGTTTACAAGAAGAAAATAAACTGCCAAATTGTAGATTTAACCATCACAGCAAACCACAGAGTTAAGATAAAATATATAGAAAAAGAAACAAATATACGGAGCTTGCCAGGGAGCTGAAATGAATATTGAACATGAAGAAAGTAAATATAATATTAGTAATTCTAAGAGCACTAAGAACATTCCCGAAAAGCCTGGAAATAAGACTAGGAGAAATTGGAAGCAAAGGGAAGACTGAGACTATACAGCAGACAGCAATGATGAAACAGCCGAATGCGGCAACCAATCCCCATAAACAACAAACATTAACAAACAACATGGAAAGCGCAACGGATGTAGAACAAAAAATAGAAGGAATACCACATGAACCAAGAGAACTGAAACTGCAAAAAGTCTTATGAACTGTATCACTCCCTATAAAATTATGAACTGTATCACTCCCTATAAAATTATGAACTGTATCACTCCCTATAAAAATTATGAACTGTATCACTCCCTATAAAATTATGAACTGTATCACTCCCTATAAAAATTATGAACTGTATCACTCTCTATAAAATTATGAACTGTATCACTCCCTATAAAATTATGAACTGTATCACTCCCTATAAAAATTATGAACTGTATCACTCCCTATAAAATTATGAACTGTATCACTCTCTATAAAAATGGCATACCACACAAAATAGCTGTGACGGGTCAAAGAGGATAGAAAGACCGAATAGGAAGAACACTAACCAGACCTCCACTGGTACAGTGCGGAGAGTACTAGGACCTCGGGAGGCTTATTGCCACCCAAATTCTAGTGAAGACCAATAATCGCTGCCAGCAAGAACTCAATGGTAAGCGGCTGTTGCGATAACGCAAAGTCATTTGCAATGGTTATTGAAAGAGGTTGAGAGTGCTAGAAATCCCGGGAACACTACCGATTATTATCAGTGAGTAATCTCCGATGATGATCTGTGTGAGAACTCCTAGTGACAACAACAACTACTACTACTACTACTACTACTACTACTACTACTACTACTACTACTACTTATTATTATTATAATAATAAACATAATAATAATAAAATTAATCTTAAACTACAGTTGATAATTGACATGGCATTGCTCTGAGGATAACAGGATGAATAGAGTGTGTATGCTTACTAGACACCACCCTCGAGTGTCTTCCGTGTATATGTACAAGGGTTTGTCAAGACAACATGCCATGAGAATATTTTATACTGCAAGTTAACCCTAACCAAATATTAAAAATAACGTATTATTTGATGTACAAAAAAGATTTTTCGGTATGGCTACACACTGACCCATCCAAGGAATGGTGCAATTTCACCTAGTTATCTTACCTCTAGTAACAGTACTTTGCTGGTTACTCCACCTGACCAGATGAATTCTCATCCTAGAATCCGGCCATACAAATAGAAATACGACAATAAAGATAAACTATGACTTTATTGAGTGATCAATTGACGAGAGAAAAATTACTGTTCTTCAAAGCTTTTCTAACTCGCCGTTTGAGAAATGAAGAAGAACCTTGATTAAACACTCTAATAACTATGTATCTTAAATCGAGTACTGTAATGGTATGTTCTTTGATGGACTTGCTCTTCTGATGTCTTCTCGACAGAAAATACCCCCGAGCAACTAAAGCTAAATCCCACCCTTCACTGTTGTGGTTCCACAATAACGGAGGGCTTTTTACTCTAATTACTTATTTCCTCGCACTGTTAGCATTTGGAATCCCCTCCTTGCTCCATGTTTCCCTGACTCTATCAACATTCAGAAATTTAAATGTAATGCGAACAAATATCTCGCTGCTAAACTCCCCACTTAGGACACCCTTTTGAATAGGGCTCCAAATTCACAGTAACCCTAACGTCTCAGTGGCAATGGGCGTTGTTTGGGGTG
The DNA here is from genome assembly GCA_963556195.1 of Sepiola atlantica. Classification (NCBI taxonomy): domain Eukaryota; kingdom Metazoa; phylum Mollusca; class Cephalopoda; order Sepiida; family Sepiolidae; genus Sepiola; species Sepiola atlantica. Next base: position 11,620,516 of record OY744542.1, read on the forward strand.
AATTAAAGTATATAAAAACAATAGCAATAAAAAACATAAAAAATAATAATCATAATAACAACAATTACAATAATAATGAAAATACAGAAAAATACAAAGTTATATTGCATATATATTTTCATTATTACGCTGAGTTTTCTTAATGTGTATATTAGCCGCATATTTATTCTGGAAACAGGAGAAAATAAATATAAAAAAAAAACAATTTTCCCCAAAATGTAATATATCGAATGGAATTGGCCCCCGTTGAAAGATATACAACGATAGGAGATAAGGGTCAGAAGGTTATATAATGTGTGGGAATAGCGTCATTTCAGGAACAAAAGTAAAAGGCCACATGGCGATTAGCAGAAATAGTTCCCTGTTGGAAGCGAAGAGGGCTTAACTTGTCTCAAGATTTTTCAGCACAAACACATGTTTTACGTGTAATAGAAGAAAAGCAATACACATTATTTATAATCGTACGTGATAGTTAATTGTAATTAACGACGATCCAGCTAGAAAAACGTCCCCGAAGAATTAAACAATCGTTCTGTTACATGATGCTGGATTTTACTGGTATAATATATATTTAATGATTAAGTTAAATTAATTATGGAATAATTAAGTAAAAGAAGAAATTTAGGAATATTCTTCTTAATAAGCAGTGTTGATACATGGAAATTTAAATTATTGAAAAATAATTTTTTAAATATCAGAAAGCCATACAATGCCATTTTAAATTTTTTTTATCTAAAATGTTGCGCCAATATACGTCTTTCTCAGAGTTAAAATAATTTATACCTATTTTTCGTAGTCACTATTATTTTTGGTCGCCGTTTATCCGTGTGAAGTTAAAACGGTATATGGATGAAATTTCTCAATCAAGTCGGAATGAAGTAGACATTAGGAAATGTTTTTGTTAACGGTAATATTATTTTTCAATAATTAAAATATCTATTTAAATGCAATTGGTAACCTACACATTCAAAATGAACGATTGGGTTGAAAAGGTCATATTCTTTGTGTTTGAGTGACAACTAGAGAATGAATAACGCAAGTTGAAAAATTCGTGTTTAAATCGTAATTTCGAAAGCTTAATTTTAATCTCTGCAAAGCAGCTGAAAAGAAAATAGTCAAACTAAATTTTTCTCATATTTCAAATCACAAATTGGAAGGTTATATTTCTCGTGTTAAGAACTATGGATAGGCAAAATCAAGTTTTTTGCTTTGAATTAACTGAATTATCAAGAAATAATTTTACGGGCAGACTGATTATAAAAAAAGTAATTTTCTTTCGGAGTAAAAACTTATGTTCGCAAATTAAAAAGGTTATGAGGATTCAGCTATCGCACCTGATCATTTCGGACTGATACATTTTAACAATGAATTGAAAAGGTAATAAAATGTTCAGCTGACAATCACATTTGGTTTACGATTTGAAAGGTTGCACCAACAATATTTGATAAATATACTTACTTGCTATAGTTGAAACAAGACATATCCCACATATTGTAACTTAACGAAATTACCCATTCCATGGGTAAAACAAAGGCTCGCATTGACTGACCAATCATAAGATAGTAGAAAATGCGACACGACCTATGATATGCTAAAAAATTGTAATCCAGTAATGAATTTAAAGCAACTTCTTTCATCTCAATCTTAATATCAATCTTAATTGTAATCCTTATCTCTATCTCGATCTCGATGTTAATAAAACAACTGCTGTTTTCCTTAAGCAGTTGCTCTTTTCATATGCAAATGAATGCCACATATAAAAAGAAAACACGAACAGAAGTTATTTTTTTCGTCTGAAAATCGAGTTCCCACTATGCGAAATGGTCCACACATTTCAAAGCTAGTAACCCTTCATTTTTTAGTCCATTTTTAACATGCATCATTTATGATCATCAAATACAATTTCACATCACATGATCTCGTGCCCAAATCGTGGCTAAGATGAATGTTCTCAATAAATCGACTGACGCTTAGAAAGAATAATACACTTTGCTAGTTCGACAGACACCCCGACAGACTGCGACAGAAACCGACTGATCAAAAACAGGAACCAAAGACTAGCAGAATTCTTGAAAATTCGGTTCCGCTCTAAAGGAATAAAAGCACGAAATATATTTCAAAGTTCCCCAAATACTTAGCAGCAGCCAATTGTCTCAACTTTTCTCTTTTATTAGTTCTACACATCATGTTATTTGTTATTATTCACGTCGATCTTTTGTTTTGAGGTTGCCGAGAGAACTTCCCACTTACGCATGTCCCCATGCATGTCAACAGCAAAATTCTACAGATATTTGAAACACAGTATAATTGTAGAAAGGTCGAGGAACCAACCAGTCCGATCGTATGCATGGCGTCAGACAGACAACAGGTCCACCCAGAATAGATCAAACCCCAGTCTATAAGTTTTCACCCCATAATCTCTTCTTTACATTAAATTAATATCGTCGTCTACCCAAAAGAAAATGTCTACTTTGTAAGATTATATATATATATATATATGTAAAGGAGTAAGGCTACCAACATTTGTAGAATGTTTTTTTCAACATTTATTTATTATTTTGTTGTTTTACCATTTTATAATTTTATATAACGCGTTTCAAGCGGTGTTCCGCTTTCATCAGATATAAAAATCCATTTGAAGAAATGTCTTTCGATTTGAGCAAATGTTGTTTCATTTGAGGAATTTGTTATTGTTTTTGCGCATGCGTGGGTTTGCGGGTGTGTGTGGGTATCTTTTATTTTTTTAATTTTTTTTTATTTGCCATTTTTCCTGCTTCTCTTGGTCAAGTGCGTGTTACCCATCAATGACCCATCGGTCATCCCAGCCTCCTAGAGAAGCAGGAAAAATGGCAAATAAAAAATAAAAATTAAAAAATAAAAGATACCCACACACCCGCAAACCCACGCATGCGCAGAAACAATAACAAATTTCTCAAATGAAACAACAGTTGCTCAAATCGAAAGACATTTCTTCAAATGGATTTTCATATCTGATGAAAGCGGACCCACCGCTTGAAACGCGTTATATAAAATTATAAAATGGTAAAACAACAAAATAATAAATAAATGTTGAAAAAAACATTCTACAAATGTTGGTAGCATTACTCCTTTACATATATACTTTTCTCTCGTTGGAACTGCACTAATACTGCACTACCCTCTTCTCTCTCTCTCTCTCTCTCTCTCTCTCTCTCTATATATATATATATATATATATATATATATATATATATATCAGTTACACGCTACACCTTAATTGCCCCTCCTCTATAATTAACTATTCAGAAGGCATGACTGACTTTGCTGCTGTTGTTAACATTATTGTTGTCTGTGTTCATTTTTCTTATATACACATTGTTCGATTAAAAAAAATAAATATTACTCCATTAATTCGTTGAAACGCGATTGAATTCGCGTAACCCAAATTAAATCGCGCGGTCGTGCTGGTTTCAGCTTAGGCTTCGTAATTCTAGGCTGCATCTACGAACTGCGTACGATCCTATGCGACTGTATAAAACCACCACACCCTGAACTTATTATGGTAGATTCCCGACACGACGTTGTCTGTAGGTATGACAAACTTTAATATTTAATAAAAAATTTAATAAATATATTTACAGTAAATGCCCCTTTAAGATTTATAGTGTTTACAGTAGAGCCCTGTTTGAAATTATGATATTGTTGTCAACTTGCGACAACAGAAAGTTCTGCTCGCGCGTAGAAAACTATTAACTTCATGATGCTTACCCCCGCTTTCTGGGTAAGTGTAACTTAATTTCAATTACTATCTTTGACGATTTCTCGCGGCAGTGTCGGTCTGAGCCAGGTTTCGAAATTTTCTTATTTCTATTTTTATTTGTATTTTTTTAATTTTTTAATTTTTAATTTTTATACTTACTTTTTATCTTTCTAGTTCTACCCTTCAAATATATTTTGCCTCATTGTTTATAAATAAGGTCATCTGATTAAACAACTAAACCCCGAACCCTGCTCATATCCTCCCCCCCCCCGACACATTCTGGTATTTTAACTCTCCCTCCAAGCACTCGTTGACTTGCCCCCACACCATTCTATCCCTTTTCTAGTTGAACCCTAATTCGCGCTAACATCCAATTTCAACTTTAAGCGACTTACCCCCCACACTCACACTCTTAGTTTTAATCGCACTTATTCACCACACTCGTTCCCTTTCTCCTCCTTCGCACCCGTTCCTCTCTCCTCCTCCACACCCCTTACTCCTTCCCTTCCTGCCTACTGGTCGCATATGAGTTTCTGCCTTTCTTCATTACAAGTCGGTGTTCTCAACGGGCAAAATTTTAAATATTTTCCGCTGTCTTTTTTCCACTTTCAAAACACATTCCATGATATTTAAGCCCAGGAAGTCTTTTTAATGGCGAATATTTTCCATCTCACGTTTTACTGAGCCTTGCCTGCATCCATGAACGTACCTCTTATTGGACTTTTTACCCTTTGGATTCATTCTATCTTCGCCGCACCTGAAGTTGTGGAATTTGGAATTTAACTTTGAATCCTCTCTCACCACATCTCTTGCCTTTTAACGACCTACCTATCTACTTTTCATTTTCTCCGCTGGACTTTTCGACACCGGACTTTTTAGCAATCAGACATTTGCTTGCATTCGGGCAGAGTTTTGCCCTGTGTTTCTTTCCCTACAACTTTTATTTTACTTTTTCAAATTTTAAATCTTGGCCTTTGCCAACTGATCTATCCCAGCGACTTCCTCTGATGATAAGATTTTGATCTTTGAAAAGCCTGGCTTAAGGAACATTTAACTTGAATAAATTGCCTTTTTGCGGAATATACCTTGCTCTGAGCAGTTGAATTGAAATTTGATTTGGCTTTTGCTTCTCTAATTCCTTTCCATTCTTCTTCATATATATATATATATATATATATATATATATATATATATATATATATATATATATATATTTAAACTACCAGCGTCAGTAGATGATGATAATGTAATATTTACATATAAATATTGTTATAAAGCCCCTTTAAAAAATCAAAGCTGAGCACTGTCTGGGGATATTTAAAATAAACTGCCACTGAACATTAGGCAAAGTTACATAGATGTTCGTCGAACACTCTCGATTGTCTACTGTCTGCTGCCGCTTTCTAAAAGCAAAAATAGAAGCAAATCTCCCTTTAATCACGTGGTAATTCCCGGTAGCCGTGGGGAAAGAGCGATAGCTTGCAGAGTCTATGCTGATCAACATACTGCAATTGCACCTCTATAACGTAAATACCCCTCGACAAATACCACTATAACAACTTTATAGATGATAACAATAACAAATTCGACCTGGAACAGAACAGAAATAAAACGGTGCACCAACGGAGAGAAAGACTAGCAACGCAAACATCGGCGCTGGAATGACACGGTTCACCCGTCACTAAGCCAGGTCGCAGGTTGACTGTATGCGAGAAATTTCACTAGTGAGGTGGAGTGTTTGCCGAACTCATAAAAGAGAACACTATTTGTTAAAAGAGCTGTTGACATTTGCGCTCAGCGCAGTTCGTACCGGTTTGTCGCGAGTACATGAAACAGGAATCCATTGTCAATGTCTTTGCACAGTTGTACTTCAGAAATGACTGCTTTTTATTTTGCCCTTTTTATCTTCGATACCAGTTTTCATTTTGAATTAAAAAACGTGGAGTAGAAATTTAAATTAAAAAAATGTGTACGAAATTCTAAATGAAATCGTTTGAATGGAACTTTATTAAAAATCTTCGAAGTCCTTTTTTGCTGAAACGAAAACACATGCCATCACGAAGACCAAATACAAATCACTGTGCAAAATAGCAATTTTGAATTGAAAAGAAAATGCTGAAGGCATAGCTTTGGTCGGTTATTCAATATTATGAATAATTTAAACATAAAGAAACAATCTATCCATCAAATGTGAAAGGCCACGCACTTGTACACATGGCCTCAATAGAGCCGACCGCGAAAAGATAACAAATCATCATCATCATCATCATCATCATCATCATCATCATCATCATCATCATCATCATCATCATCATCATCATCATCATTAGCAGCAGCAGTATCACCACCATCATCATCATCATAATAATCATCAGTAGCATCATCATCATCATCAGCAGCAGCAGCACGATTATCATCATCATCATCATCATCATCATCAGTAGCAGCAGCAATATCACCATCATCATCATCATCATCATCATCATCATCATCATCATCATCATCATCATCATCATCATCATCATCATCATCATCATCATCATCATTAGCAGCAGCAGTATCACCACCATCATCATCATCATAATAATCATCAGTAGCATCATCATCATCATCAGCAGCAGCAGCACGATTATCATCATCATCATCATCATCATCATCAGTAGCAGCAGCAATATCACCACCACCATCATCATCATCATCATCATCATCATCATCATCATCATCATCATCATCATCATCATCATCATCATCATCATCATCATCATTATGGTCATTTTTATTAAACTCCTGGTGGAGGAATCCCTCTCTGGTTTCTTTCCAACTTGTTTTCTTCCTGGCTAGTCGTGGCCAAGTAGGACCTAGTTGCCTATCAGGGTCGCATCTCCACCGGGTGTTAGGCCTCCCTCTAGGTCTTTTCCATCGCCTCAGGGTCCATCCTGTCGCTCTGCATGTCCCCCTGTTGTTTGTATATCTCGAAAAGTGACCTGCATATTTATGTGTTGCCGTTTGTATGGTGGTGATGGTGCACTTTACTCCAGTTTTCTATCTGATCCAGATGTTTCTTTTTGTATCACGTAAACTGATGCCGAACATAATACGTTCCATTTCGCATCGTACTACTCTTTGCTTTTCTATCGCTGCATTATAAAGTGGCCATGTTTCGCTACCATATGTCATAACCGGCATGATGTATTTATTGAACACTTTCTGCTTAATGTTCATCGTGCACTAGCAAAATATCAGGACCTCAAAAATAGCTAAAACAAATCAGGGTCTCTGAAAGAAATAAAAACTTGTGGTAAGAGCAATGGCCTAATGAAAACAATCTTAAAAAAACAAAGGCACATTCCCTGGAATACCAAAGAGACACCGTCTATCCTTAAAAGGGCCCTCGAATATCAATTTAAATCATAACGAGATCAAGTGTTAGCCCTAGGGGGATCCTCTTCATATCTACGAACTGACGGAGGTAAACCAAAATAAGTGACTTACATTTCTTTTCATCTTATTTGATATTTTTGGTATTTTTTTTGTATTTTTCGTATTATTTATTGGCCACAACATAATCTAAATATGTTTCATACCAAGACCAAAAAAACGTTAGCCTTACATCAGTTAATCTACTGAAATCAATGCATGGACAGGATATACCTGTTACAAAAAGAAGGATATGGAAGTCTCATTAAAATCAACCATGCAAATCGAGCTACAATAGTTAGCTACTTCGAGACTTTTAAAAATGCTTTCTGTTTTTTTTTCTGACGAATAATTGTTCTAGAAAATGGTTTGTCTAGATAAATTGTGAGACGGCTGTAAAAATTAATTTAGTTAGTGAAAAATAAATATATAGTTGGTGAATAGCCTTTTCTATAGTACATTAATATATATATATATATATATATATATATATATATATATATATATATATATATATATATATATACATACATATGATATATTTGGAGATTTTACCAATATATTTTCCCCTTTCATCAAGAGAGGATTCATCACAACGAGAAGATCTTTTATTTTATTATTTATTTATTTGTAAAACCATAGTTTCCTACACGTGTTTCGCTACCTAGAAAACACCTTGCTGGGCAGTTCATTAGGGGAGATGCAAATCTAAGATATTGACCTCAGCAACTGACAATACTCAACAGTGGATTAACCCAGTTTAAATCACTTCAGAAGAAAAAAAAGAGAACAAATTCAAAAGACAGATCAAACAACTTGGTAATAGGTGATGTTGTGATGTGCCGCCACAAGAATCAAGTCAGGTGCAATCCAAAAATGAGGAGAAAAAAAAGAAATATGGAACCCCCAGATTCGGCGGAATATATATCCTTAGGTCAATCTCAATATAGCCCCGCTCCCTCGAAAAAACAAATTGTCCACAGTGCAACCCCTGAATAACTCCCTGGGCCCTAGAATTAGCACATGTAACCTGGTATTATTCCGTTGGGGAGTCCAGCATCAATTTCTGTCAATAAACACGGAGCTATACAGATAAGCTAAGAAAAGAAAAACAAAAGATTTAAGCCGTTTTTCTCGAGGATTCTAGAAACAGGCCGGGCTGAATAATGACGATCCCGCAGAAAATCGTTTGAAAGATATGATAAAAGATAAAAATACAAAAAACTAATAGAAAGTAATATTTTAAAAAATCTAGTGTCCTTTTAAAAAAAATTACTGAAGGTTAAAATTATTTAGAATAGGTTGGGAAAAATACATTTATATAAGATTAAAGATTGACATAGTTAAGTAAATTCATTCTAACAACAAAATAAACCGTGAACATTTTTCATAGAAAAAGGAGGAAGTAACTCAATATTACGCTCGGGTTTGGTTATCTCTCATGGATTGGCACGGATCGATCTGCCTTCAGAACCCGTTCACCTCTCTCTAGTTTATTCTAATCCAAGAAATGTTTGTTGACAGGTCACTATTTCTCCGTAGCGATGGACCAGGATATTAATTAATATGAGAAGGAAAATAGGATTGAATCAGAATGTGGAATCACGATGTACGACTCTCCCCCCCCCCACTCACACACACACGATGGACACCCCCGATAACCAAGTAACATCCATCTTTTATAACAAACACTAAGCATCCCTAGATTTATTTATATGTTTTATATTTATTTATTTATTATATTTTATCCTATCCATTAGTTCAATTTATGTTGATTGCAATGTTTCAGGCAGTGGTATTTATGTAATTATTCCCTACATTTGCAAACACGCATATTCCACCCCATTCTCCAAAGATTATTTCGATTAGGTAGGAATTGACAGAACAAATACTGATCCATATGGTTATTGGTCCATTTTTATAACCCTAACCTTAACCCTAACCCTTACCCTAACCCTAACCTAGCAAGATCTACATTTATATTAGAAAAATTAGAAAATTTTCTATACTGTTCCCATACAAAATCTTTTTCTAAATATTTTTTATTTCATTATTTATTATTTGTCTATTTATCTGTGAGTTGCCCCCCCCCCGTTTCCTCTTCCGAAGGTTAATTTGTACGGGGGTTTACCCCCAAGAAAAAAGATCATAATTTTGCTACCTAACATCCAATCATACGCCCGATACCCTGCTATCCCGTTATCCTAATTAAACGCTAAAAAATTGTGTTATGCCCCAGATAAAAACCTATACGCCGTACTACCCCGTTATGCCTATCATATATATATATATATATATATATATATATATATATATATATATATATATATATATATATATATATATATATATATACAGGGTAAATCATAAGTCACTTAGCTATTTATTTTCGAAATTCTAAAGTTAAAAATACGGTAATACAAGACAGAAAGTTGATTCAACAAATTCATTTATGGGAGTTTAAAATTACAGCAAATTTTCAAAATTCCCACCTTCGTTTTGCATGCATAGCTCCATTCCTTTTGGCAAGGAATTTACGACTCTTTGTAGCATATTTGATTGATTATGGTGTTGTGCGAAGGAGGCTTTCTGTTCACATCACGTTTCCATTGCCTAACAAATAGCAGTAATTAGAGAGTAAGATGACAATCATCAAAAGTTAATAGTATATTTGTGCTTCATATGGTAATCATTTTAAATAGCTAAGTGAAGTGACTTATGAATCACCCTGTATGTATATATTGCGCCCCAAATTTATAATCGGCTCAAGTCAAATTACTCTAAAGAGGAGATTCCATCCCTTCTTTTTTTCGTTTCCTGCCTTCACTATCTAGATCCCATGCTTGACAATAGGTGATTATTTCTATGCAAACAGTATTGAAGTATCTCTTGCATGGCGTTTAACAGATTATCTCTATATGTGATTATATGGTACGATTCTAATGCGCATATGTTGCATCTTTTTCTTTTGTTCGGTCTATACTTGTTGGCCTTACCTAGAACTGACCATTTCATTACGAAGGGAGCTTTTTTGGTAACGAGATTTCTAACAAAACAGCCAAGAGAAGTATTAGGTGTATCTATATTATCCACCCGTCCACCCCTTAATCTGTACTTGAACTCTCCTCAGTGCATCCGATATATAACCTCTTATTATTTCTAGTAATTACAACGCATTTGTAAACGATGCTTGATATCCTACAATTTCCCACCAGTGGGCAAGTGCTGCTGGCTCTACAATTACAACTGGATACTAAACCCCTGTTGGATAGACCACTGCTAGGTATATTTACAACGATGGATCTCCGTGAATAGCCGTTATTGGGATCGACACCAGGAATATATGTATCATTCGGTGACTTTCCAATCTTTGAATTATTATATCCTATGATAGATGAAACTACATTTCTCCAGGCTGAATAGGATAGTTTGACAGTATTTTTATCAATGATCCCTCCCAATTCGCTGTGGAAGTTTTTCTCTACGATGCTATAAAATACGTTTAGAATGTTAGTCTTAATATACTGGCTATAGGGGGTTGTACCAGGCCGTGTTCCTCCTTCTATTTCCCCCTTGCCTTTTCCTCCAGACTTTGAACCATGTATGGTCAACACAGCACCTATATCTGCACATATTTCGTTATTAATGGTCTCCCCATGATCCCTATTTCCACCCCTGCCCATAGCCTACTGTATGTGATTATAGATTGAGAATGTTTCGGGCCCCTGGCAGACCCCTATTCAGGGCAATGTGCAATGTAATTAATCTCCTGCTTATATCCCGATCTAACTAATGCTTCGTTGAAGTAGCGTTTGCTTTTATCAAAAAACTGTTGATTCATGGATAATTTGGATATCCTACCCGAAATAGCAGGGACGATAGCTCTCTTTACCATCGGTGGGTGATTTGATTTAGCATCGATATAATAAAACATATGGTTAGGCTTATGGTAAGATGCGTATGTGTTGCTGCTGAAATCGAGTGTGACATCCAAAAACGTTAACCTCCGGTAGTTAATATCCAGTTATGCCTAGGCCTAATACCTTCAAGAACTTATTTAGATTTTTCTTCTTAGTTGCCAGGTTTCTGACACAAGTGTTGACGAAGAACAAAGCATCGTCCCGATATAGCCCCTCCGCCAATTCAGGTAGTTTTTTATGGATTTCCCTGAGGATATCAATCCCTACTAAGTCAGTAACCTGTGTTGAATCTGGTGGGCCCATGGTAATATCAAAATTGTTTTCTCTATTCTTTCTTGTTCATAGACTATCATTCTATTATATTAGTGTTCTTCTTGCGAATTTAATTATATCTATCCGTAGGTTAGAAATGTTGAGTTCATTTTTTGCCATTGTAAGGGCCTTATACAGCAATGAAGGAGATATAGAGGGGTACTATGAATCGGTATCAAACATAATAAATTTACTTTGATTAGTAATGCGCAAATTCCTAAACCAGTCTAATACTTCCTCGGACGAGGACCAAAGTTTCAATTGAGTTCTAAGCTTAATAGCTGGTCATATCTTATCTAGTATTTTTTCTGATAGCACCGATGTCTGAAATACATGGGGAGATAAGTCTAATAGATGGGTTATTGCTGAAATCCGGTTTGTGATCCTTAAGTGTGAAACGGGGGCATAAAGGGGTATACATCTCTACATTACCGTCAATAAGTTCTTTCAAAATCAAATTGTTGTATGTGTACCGAGTCATATAGTATGTATTTAGGGTTTTATCGGCCGGAACTGTTGTGTTAGGGTTATTCCTTATCTTTGTTTGGGTCCTATAGATATGTTCGATTGTAGGATTCCAATATTGTGATCTGTTCATGGTTTTTATATTCTTTATCATATTATGCGTATCTGCTTCGAACTTCTCCAATGCAGGGATGTGAGGAGGATTTTTGTGAGTTCGTGTTTTGTAGAATTTCCTGTATGAAGAAGTCGGTGTAATATCCTCGGTATCCGTAGCGTATTCAGGGGATTCGGAGTTTGACAGAGTCAGGTTTACATTGTTTGATTCCCTTACTGATCCCATATTGTGATAAATAACTCTCCAACGAACTCTTTTCACGAATGAATGTACCGCCTGAACCATATCCATTAACTATGTTTTGTGTTTTGGGATAGAAATGTCTTTGGGTGAAAAAGTGATTTCCTCCTTGGTAAACATCCTGGTCTATTAGGTTATAAACAACAGCTCAACTGTGCGGAGCAGAATAATGATGTTGATGCTTAACTGAGAATATTCAGTAAAGTCCGAGTCAAAATACGTATATTTGGAGATTTTACCAAGATATTTTTCCGTTTCTTCCAAAAAGTCCAAAAAATGGCGAAACTCGACTCTATAACTAATTGTTGAAATAATTATATATATATATATGAAAAATAAAAATAGAATTGAGGAAAAGCGAATCAACAAACTAACAAAAATATAAACTCAAACACATATAAAAGCTCTACCAAGATATTTCAGAACTATAATGAACATTCAAGTTCTGATTTCCAACTGATGATGGTTGCTTTCTAGCAACTGAAATATCTTGGTAGATCTTTTATATGTGTTTGAGTTTATATTTTTGTAAGTTTGTTGATTCGCTTATCCTCAATTCTATTTTCATTTAGCATTTTGTCTTAAACATTGTTTCTATTTTTCCTCATATTTATATATATATATATATATATATATATATATATATATATATATATATATATATATATATATATAAATATATATATTCTGTGTAAGAGACGATTTTATAGGTTTTGTTTTGAACGGTTTGAAAATGAAGGCTCCGATTTATCTGTTTCTGCGATGGAACCGATCTGTACAGCTTTATCAAGAAGTTTAACACATATACGATGTTGATGATGACTTATCAGCACCAATATCTATTCCAATAATTCCCAATCACAAAGTTTGCAGAAAACGTCAGTTGAAAAAACGCTGGAAAATTGTCCGAAGTTTATCACGAACTAGCAACTCGGATCGAATGAAACAAGACTAATGAATATACGAAGACAAAAGAAAAAAAGACCAGGGAAGTTCCTGGAGGAGCTCAACTAAAAATACATAGACAAGGCGGCTTCACTTCAATGGCTCAATAATTGCAGACTTACATTCGATGAGAAACGAGTTATGATAGTTGGACAAGACCGAGGCTTACTCACAAATTGATTAAAATAATTCAGCGATTGAATGCCTGAGCGACCTAATGTCTGGATGCCAGATCCTATTGGCAGATGCCCACTACACTGCCCCCCATAACAAAGTAAGCAGCTATCTTTATCTGTGGAGAGATGCAAATTAAAAATCGCATGATATATGTGAACACTGTGGCGGAATTGATGATCTTGAGCCAGAATCGAGCAGTGGAGATGGCTCGGACTTACTTCATTCCCGCAGTAAGAGGGTCCGCCTTTGCCTGGCTTGCAGATGGAAAGGGAAATAAGTTTTGGCTTACTAGTTTTCTAGTGAGGATTGAACTCGCAACCTCGAAGTAACAAATCTACTGGTTGCTGCACAATAATACGTGGATTCATCTTGACGACAAATAGTCAGCCAAACTGATTATGTTTTTTCTGATTGGTTAAGCGGAATTAACTGAAAGAAAATCTGCTAATAAAACGAGAAGAAAATGAGGCGAAAAGAAAAAGCTAGTGTCGAGTGAGATTCGGTGGTGAGCAGAATTATTTTTCGTTCTAATGAGCTCAAAGTTACACAGAGGGTGTTTTGTGCTTCTACAGGAATTGAACCGAACTGTTTTGTCGTTTAACGTTTGGAGTTTACTCATAGACTTCGGAATTCCCACCACCCATAACAGCAAACGAAAAAGTAAATGTATTCCATGACAAAGTTATGAAGGCTGGTAGGTACATAAAGGAAACTGCCGTCAAACTAGATATTGTAACATGAAACACAAATAGAAAATTCTACACTAATTACTGATGTAGTCGTCCCGAATGACTAGGGGTACAAGGTAACAAAGTTTCAAGATCTAAAAACATGGCCAGAAACAACTCGGTGATAGAAAGAAATTAACATCATTCTAGTTGTGGTATTCAAAATATTCAAATAAAAGAATCTGGCCGGGCGTCTCCGAGAATAATAAAACGTTTCACTCGACTTTACTACGCACTGGACAACATGAGAAAAGTGAAGTTACAAGAAATAATACTAAGCCGAATACTCCACCAGACTAGATCAATTTTTGTCCTGAACCCTCGAATATAAATTCAGGAACAAACATTGATTAACTGACCTAAAATGCTAGAAAAGTCTGTAATTAGGGATCATTTTTCGTTAAATTAAAATGCTAGACTGTGTTTTTCTTTATTTTCAGGGTGTTCACTGCCCACATGTAATCGCCTGAAAAAAGTACACTTGAATCAATTAGAGCAACATTAAGAAATAATTGGTTTGAACGCATACTAGACAACATCCTTAAGTGTTTCCGTCTCTTTGTCCATTAAAACGCTGATATGAGTATACTTTTTCTTAGATGTAATCCGCGACCAAATATTCAAATATAAACAACTTAGTATTCGTAGCCGAAATAAGCGTTTTCTTTGTGATGCTATTACAAGTAATAACACTAAGCACACAGACTAGCACAACTATAATATGGGAAACCAAGCAAAGACCACGTACAACAATAGGAGTTAAGTGTTATAAACTTCAGTAAGGTATGGAAATAACGTAAATCGAGGAATGGAAGTAAATGGCAAAATGCTTGTTTTATTTATCTACCTCCCACAAGGTAAGATGTGACACAAGGTCGGGAAAGTGGGATTAGATAAGCCAGCGCTCGAGAGGTGAGCACTCTGGCCCTTTAAGAATTGCCTGGGCAGCCCCGTCGGCATTCCCCGGTAGAGGTGCCTCAGACAGTAAGCAATAAACTTACTTCTCCCCAAAGAGGGGAGGCGAAGCCTGGGAGGGTGCACCTCCTGGAACGGCACAGGACCAGACAACCCCCAATAGACCGGCGTAAATCCAGACCCAAAGGTCCGGACAATACCTGTTTATAAGGCGGGGTATGGCAATATGCTTGTACACACTATTAGGATATTTTGAATTACCTACTAGACACCACCCTCGAGTGTCTTCGGTCTCTCTGTACAAGGGTTTGTCAGGACAACCTGTCATGATGATATTTCCTCCTACAAGTAAACCCTGACCAAATATTCAAAATAACATATTATTCGCAGCACATATAAGCTCTTCTCGGTATGGCTACTCCACACTGGCTTATATGAGAAATAGTGCACCTTCTCCAATGATGTTGCTTATAGTAACAACACTTAGCTGGATACTCTACCAGACTGGATGAATTCTTGTCCTAGAATCTAGTTAAACCAAGAGACTACAGGAAATATATACCATAACACTTACCTGGTATACTGTGAGAGAAAATTAATGTTCTTAACTTCTGTACAAACCCAACGCTTGAGAGGTAAAGGCAAAATTTAACCGAACACTCAAATATTTATGTATCTAATATAAAAATCATGTGTTAGCCTTAGGAAGGTGTCCCTTGATTTTTGAGAACTTCTACTGAAGTAAAATGAAACAAAAGAGTTAGGCGTCAAGAATTACCGTAAAATAATATCGCCCATGACAGAATGAACATTATGCCTGTTGGGGTAGGGACAATTGTCTAATAAAAGAAAATGTAAGCAAATACCAACATGCAATTCTCTGAAGACTAAGCTGTAGCCAAATACAGAGAGTAGCTCTGAAAAGGGACATCGTCAATCATTAAAAGAGAACTCGGATAGATCATAAAATATAAAATGTCAACTCAAAGAACTAGAATGAAAAAGAAGGAGGAGGCATTTTTTTCCTGTGAAATATGCGGATCTTCATTTTCTTATGAATCAACTTTGAAACGAAACGTACGCTGAAATCCTGCTGGAAAAGAGTATGAAATTCTTCTTTAATGCTTGAAAATCAACCGGAGAGAAAAAGAGAGAGAAAGAGAGAGAGAGAGAGAGAGAGAGAGAGAAAGAGAAAGAGTAAAAGAGAGAGAGAAAGGAAGAGAGAGAAAGAAAGAGAGAGAGAGAGAAAGAGTAAAAGAGAGAAAGAGAGAGAAAGGAAGAGAGAGAAAGGAAGCGAGAGAACGAGAGAGAGATAGAGTAAAAGAGAGAGAGAAAAAGAGAGAGAGAAAGAAAGAGAGAGACAGAAAGAGAGAGAAAGAGAGAAAGACAGAGAGAAAGAGAGAAGGAGAAAAAGAGAAAAAGAGAGAGAAAATGAGAGAGAGATAGAGAAAGAGAGAGAGAAGGAGAGAGAGATAAAAAGTAGAAATAGAGAAAGAGAGAAAGAATAAGAGAACGAGAAAAAGAGAGAGCGATATAGAAAGAGAGAGAGAAAAAAAGAGAGAGAAATAAAGAGAGAGAGAGAAAGAAAGAGAGAACGAGAAAGAGAGAGAGCGATATAGAAACAGAGAGAGAGAGAGAGAGAGAGAGAGAGAGAGAGAGAGAAAGAGAGCAGAGTTTAAACTTGTACTAAACAGCATACAAGACACAATTGTCGAGTGTCTACGGTGTCTTAGTCCAGGGGGTTCTTCTTAAAAGTAAACCCTGACAAATATTCAAAGAGTAGAAACTGGCAAGATGTCTCTCAGAAAGAAAACAGGTTCTTTTGCTTGGCTACACACTGGCTTATACGAGTAAACTGTAACAGTATTTACCCGAGGTCAGTTTAGCCGACTCAAAATGAGGCGGTCAACCTCGCCGTTCAGCAGCTGAGTCCTTGACATATCTCAGCTATTTCCGGTTCAAGCATCGAAGATTAAAAACGAGGAAATTGATGATGCATGTTCTCATAGCAACAATAAGAAACAAAATAAGGCTGGATACTCCACCAGACTAGCTCAATGCTGGTCTTGGAATCTACTAAAATCAAAGAAAAAACACAAGAAAAGAAAACTATAAAATAGTTAAGTTGTCTATTGGTGAATGTTTCAAAAGTGGGAACGAAAACAAATAGTATTAGGGGCTACCTACTCCTGTCTAATGACCAGCTGGATAATTAACACACTATCTCCCCAAAGCAGGAGGTAATACATGGGAAGATGGTATAATAACCACATAACAGATAATCACTCCCTGAATTTAGTATTGAAATATAGCACAATAGTACCTTAATAGAAATAATAGTATAGTTTCGGCTTCAGACAAACAGATGGGAGGTGACGGTGGTTAGGTGGATATCGACACGGACTGAAGACCTGGGTGTTCCAAGTTGTAATCCAGTTTGTTCCACAATACCACTTTCACTTAGGGATGTTGACAACCTTCTCGTGGTGCTTTCCGTAAGTACCCGATGTCTTTCCAGAAAGATTTATAACTAAAAAAAACACATGGGAAACTAATGCCAACACCAGAATCATCTGATTCACACACAAAAAGAAGAAGAAGACAGACAGATACCAAATCTCCATGAGTAATAGATAGCAAAACTAAGAAAATAATTATCTAATTTAGTTTTGAATAAGAAAAAACGTTTCTACATCTTTGATTCAGTTTAAATCTTTCCACCACGAAACCAATGTAGTGATCTGTCAAAACTCCTATCTGAAAATTTAAACAGATGTGCTGACCTTCTGTTAGATAGTAAAAGGTGGGGGGAATAAACGCGGAAGTCGGAAATTACGTCACTTCCGTTCGGGGCTGATTCTGACTTTTGAACATGACCCGCAAGTAAACTAGACGTGTGAAGCGATGGTCCCTGCAGCGGCAAGGACCAGAGGAGGTGGAGTGCAGTGTAACCCAAAAATGTTCTGACTGATGCCATGATAAATCTCTCTCCAAGTCATTAATTCAATCTCTCTCTCTTTTTTTCTCTCTCCTTCTCGTACAATCTCTCTCCTTCTCATACAAATCATTTTCAGTTCTGTCATTGTCTTGTTTTGAATAAAATACTTGTAAAACCTAGGTCCAGCGTCCTCGTGTTCTTGTTTCACACCAGCCAGCAGCGACGAAACCCGGGTACACAGAACGCGAATGTAAACAGGAATGTAACAGTTTCAGCCAACGCTCATATTACAAAAACAGGACCGTAATTTTGATGGAATCCACGCAATAATAGACGGTACAAAATACATGTTCGGAGAAGTCAGACCCCCTCCCAGCATTTTTTTATCCACAGGTCGTTTGCTGTCTGTCAACTTCTATATAAGAAATACCAATTGAACTCAATGAGAGAAAAAACTATCAAGATGTAATATCTGCGATCATGCCTTGAAAAAATAAATACACGATCATTACTATGAATTTGGTTGTTAGATTTTACAGCATATCATGCATTTCTGAGTCATTTAATGCGAAACTCAGTCATTTTGGTAAAAACGATTAGATTTAAAATTCAGAATATATTGTGCCGTCGTCGTCGTCGTCATCATCATCATCATCATCATCATCATCATCATCATCATCATCATCATCATAACCACCACCACCACCATCACCACCACCACCATCACCACCATCATCATCATCATCATCACAGACAAACGAAAACGGTAATATCACTAGAGTCACGCTTAAATCTGAAAGAGCAGTTTGTGTCCATCTGTCACGTGTAAGTTCGTTCAAAATATCATTTTGATCACTAAACGCGTAGATTAAATAGACGCATCTTACGAATGGATACGTCAAACATGTACGACATTTCTTTTGTGTGCTCATCCATTGAAATAAATAAAAACAACTGAAAGAATTCGATCCAGAATGTTTCCATTTCTCACAGAGTTTTTACTTTTCGCGAATCGTTTTCGCATCAACTGTCTTGTATTTCCTTCCCGAAACGACATAAGGAGGTTCTTTGCTCTTTTAGAACGTGGAAACGGATCTCATATTAAAGAAGAACATGAGAACCGGAAGGAAGTGCTTAACGCAAAATCTGTTTCGAAATTTTTTACATGAGGATTGCTCATTTGCATTTCTTGGATTATTTAGACTACGGTTCTAATCTTGGATGTTATTAATGCAACGTTTCGGCCGATGTAACCTCCGACTGTATATAATTTCCTCTTTTCCCATTTTGGAATCTTTATGTAAAAGTCGGAAATATTCACGAAATTTCGCACTGAACCGTTTTTTATCAATGTGGGTAGTTTGTTCTCGTTCTGTCAGCCGTGACGAGATAGAAGTCTTAAGTAATTTTAAATTATATTCTTAGTAACATTTGTAACGAGGATTGAATATTCAACCTCATAATTTAAAAATTGTATTCGAAAATAAACAATTTTGACGCTCTACCCCCAAAGAACAGAGAACGTAGGGTAACTGTCACTTAGAACTAATTATTACGAGACACCATTATCCGTTGCGCTCCGTGCTCATAGACATTAAAAAGCCGTACACATTTTCCAGGTCAGTATAAATATTCCTGAGTTCGACAATATTCACCGTAAGATGCACCTGTAAAAGGTCGGGAGATTACATCGGCCGAAACGTTGTGAGAATAAGACCCAAGATAAGAACAGTAGTCCAAATGATAGAAATGATACAAATAAAAATAATAGGTACTGATATCATTTTTGAACCAGATAAAACTGTATTTTGCCGCCGCCGAAATAAGTAAAAGCCGGAAAAAGCCGAATCAAAACGAACCGGTGTCAAACTCAAAACGAGGCTGATTTTCAACATAAAAATATAATGAAAGAAAACTACTCACCTTATGTTTTTTTTTTATTTATGACAATTAATTTGTTTTCTGACGATGAAATTAATTACTTAAAAAAAATATTATGAGAAAGTTAAAAGTTAATTTTTTTCGATAAATTGTATGTTTTTTTTACATAATCGATGCAACAATGATTTTTACAGATATTTTTTGCGTTTTATTTTTGTGTACTGTTTCAACTTTCGATACGGACAATAAACTACGTCAGGGTTAGGTTAGGTTTGATTAAGGGTTAGGGTAAGGGTTTGGGTTAAGAAAAAACATTTCGCTTTCTGTCCGGTTCATTCAGCAGATTTCTGCATGCCTGGAATGTTAAGAGTTACTTAATTCACAGGGAGATTTGTCGTCTGCTTCTTGAGCGTTTTGATTGGCTAAGCGCTTCGGAATCTTCTGGCTGTTTACGTTAACGGCCGAAAGATACCAAACACATTTTGTTTTGTCTTGTTCAAAAGCTGTACCAGTACCAAATAATATTGGTAATTTTATCCGGAATTTAACTGTGATTAAAACAGGAGAGACAAAGTTTATAAGCTTACGCTAACCCTAACCCTACCCCTAACCCTAACCCTAACCCTAACCCTACCCCTAACCCTACCCCTACCCCTAACCCTAACCCTACCCCTAACCCTAACCCTAACCCTAACCCTAACCCTACCCCTAACCCTACCCCTAACCCTAACCCTACCCCTAACCCTACCCCTACCCCTAACCCTAACCCTACCCCTAACACTACCCCTAACCCTAACCCTACCCCTAACCCTATCCCTACCCCTAACACTACCCCTAACCCTAACCCTACCCATAACCCTAACCCTAACGCTAACCCTAACCCTTACCTTAAACCCTAACCCTAACCCTAACCCTAACCCTAACCCTTACCGTTACCTTAACCCTAACCCTAACCCTAACCCAACGACGAGGATATCTGTTTTTCTGAACTGAAAAAATGCATACATTCATGGGTATGATTATATATTACCTGTATAATTCGGACTACGATTTCCATCTTGAATGTCATTCACACAACGTGTAAACATTGTGAATGTAGGACATTGTTGTTATCTTTTCTGAGTATTTTTTAAAAAAATGCCCGAGAAATACCGTTCGGAAGAAATACGCGTTTTTGACAAATGTTATGTCATATAATATCACTGAAATAAACACCACCTTGAAACAGCTGTGTATGCTTTTTTTCAAGACTGAGATCAATATGAATTTCCTGTCGTTGCGTTAATCAACTTTTGTTATTTGTAGCTCCTCACATGTGGTTTCATGCCTCGTCTGGAGGGACTTCCATACAAATCATAATTTGAAAATAATTTGTAATCGTTAAAAACAATATATATATATATATATATATATATATATATATATATATATATTGTTAAAAGTACCTTAAGGCCTTATCGTCTGACCCTCTAAGAGGAAACGTCAGAATAGTAAATTAAAAACTAAAAGTCGAATGAGATATGAGCGGAAAAAATTGTTTCAGTTTGAGAAAACGATTGAGAGAGGAAAAAAAAAAGAAAACAAAAAAGAAGGTCAATCTCTCAACGTTATGGTGGCTTTGACTCATTAAAGATCTACAAGTGATGCTTCAAATCTTTTGTCTACACAGGCTAGGTCGAGAATTATTAATAACTAACGCCTCAATAACATTGAGATGGTAGTTCGACCTGGCACTGTGTAAAAAAGAAAACCACCCATCGGAATAGTTTTCAGAACAACTATTTGTACTAACGAGGTGATTACCGATGGCTGATTCCTGTGCCTGGAAATACCCGGATGATTTCCAACCTCTTAAATTGATCCTACGATTCTGTTGTACACGAAATTTACTTATATATATATATATATATATATATATATATATATATATATATATATTGTTAAAATTACCTTAAGGCCTTATCGTCTGACCCTCTAAGAGGAAACGTATATATATATATATATATATATATATATATATATATATATATATATATATATATATATATATATATATACGCAGCCGTTACTGAAACTAGCGCTTCTACTGTTTATGTTGATTCAACGTACCATGCCTCACACACAAAATAAATATATACATTAATTCACTGTTAAAGTAAAACACATCACTGCCGTTGCCGTCGGTCTCTTCTATACACGCACGGAAAACCAGTGTGCGTAAATTGAATGTATATATAAGTGAAGAATCAAACAGTAACTAATTTCTAACCTTTTTTAACTACCAAAAAATATGATATTCCTTATTTGCCTGCAGCATTGTTTCTAAATGGCAATTTGTTTCAAAGTTGATGGATCACGTTTATAGAATTTAAGATTTGTAAAGGGATAGTTGTGAAGAGAATATGGATATGAAATATTCTTATTTGATCAAGATAAGCAATGTGTGGTGTTGGAATCTAAACGATCGTTTAAACACACGGTTGCCGAAAGGTATTTCACGCGTTACTTGGACAGTATGCACGTATCCGCAACAAAATACAATAAATAAGTTTGGTAAACAAGATATACATTTATTAATAGCTTGTTTTAATAAACAATAGCGAAACTTAAACAAGAACTCGAAAGGAGATTGTATATATAATTAATACATTATTCCTAAATATAATTGAATGCACATAGCAAAGCACAAAGAAAAACTTACAATTAACTCATTGTGGTGTGCGAAATAGCAGCGGCAGTGAATGCTGTATTACGTATCGGATCTCTATTTGAGAAAACTTTCAATAAAAAGTTTATTTCATCCAACCAAAGAAGCGAAAATATTCACTTCGAATTCTAGCACATACTATAGAAACACGAACACATACCTTTCTTCATTTTTTTCCTTTTTTCTTTCACAGACTAAAACACGTGCACACGACACATTATGCTTAGATCCGTTGGGACCGAAAATCTGTCGACAAGTAGAATAGACATGATGAAAAAAACACCCGAACTGCTTAGCACATAACAGTATATACATACACTGCTAACTGAACTCTCTCGCATACAAGTAAATACATACACATTCCAAGTGTCAAAACAAACGCTAATATACACACATCTATATGCAGCTTCCATTAATACATGCCATAACAAGGTAACGCGCACGGCACCATCCGAAATGAACCCGTGTACTCAATTTCTTCTTACAGAAAAAAAACAACTATACATGTATAGGCGATGTCGTGAATAATAGGAATATTGAGTATTCTAATTCGATCAAGATAGGCAACATGTGGTTAGAGAATCGAAACGATCGACTAAATACGTGGTTGCAAAAACATATTTCGTGAGTTAGTTGGACAGTATCCACGTGTCAGCAACTAAAGACGATGAAGAGACCTGATTAAAAAAATATATATTTTACAATAGTTTGTCTTGCCCAAGCTATAACGAAACGTAATTAAGAACTAGAATAGAATTGGTTTATATAATTAATACATTAGTCCTAAATACAATTAAATGCACATCGCAGTAGCAAAAAGAAAGTCTTGATAGTGCAAACAATAACTTAAAGTAGACGCATCGAGAGTTTGTCCGCAGAGGAGGGTTTTTTAGTCCAGCGAATAGTGACAATAAAGAGGAACACTTACCGTCAGTAAAAAGAATGAGGTGCTTCGCATGTCGTGTCTGTAGATTAAAAAAGGGCTTCTCTTCATAGGTGCAGGTGTTTATGGTGGTCTCTGATTTGCATATGTGGATATACGCTGATATTAACGAGGCGGACAGCTGGGAAGGAAGGCGAAGCGATTTGGATTGGAGAGAGAAAGGCAGAGAGAAAGTGGGTTGCACGAAATTCGGTTGGAAATTGAATTACAGTCAAACCTTTTTTTATTCTTTTATTTTTATGGCACAGTTAGTTAACAGAAAGAAAGATAATGTAACACCCGGACATGCGTGATCTCACGAGAACAGCGACATCTTGTATTCTCACGAAATTTGAGTACTGGCTTGACCGTAAGTAACACAACTCTGGCCCACCACCACATTCTACCAAAGAGAGATAAACTTGATAGCTGATAACTTTGTCGTTCCTTAAAACCGTTTTGCTATCTCAAGACACCTAAATAAATCTTAGAATCTATTTTGCAGACTATTAAAGCTTTACCAGCGCCACGCATGGATATTCCATGGCGAATCAATAAAAATAGATTTAAATTTTATTTATACAGGGTGGGCAAAAATAAGGGTCCTATTTTTAAAAATTCATAACTTTTTTATTTATTGATTTTTTTAAATTTTTTTTTTAGAATAAGTAAAGGACCCCTTCCGAAGCAAGCATGAGCCGTATTAGCCCTAAGGAACGTACCCTCATTTAGAAAACATTATTTTTGCTTAAAAACTCAAAACAGTGTAAAAAACAATACTTTAGTTTTTGTAAGTTTTAAGAAGTGTTTTTCGGCTAAAATTTTTTTTTGTTTATTTCAAAAAATCTCGGAAGGGTCAGTCTACACAGACATAAAGTTTGGTGAGTTTAACTTTTATTTTGTGGAAGTTATTCAAATTCAAGTTATTCAAATTTAAAGATAGGACCCTTATTTTGGCCCACCCTGTATTAGCTCATTTATTTCATTAAATGGCTGGATTTATTGGCTGTTGCCTAAGGCGCCCTCATTCATCAGCAAGTGCCAACGGGAAACTACAGGTATTTGATTTTCATTCATAGTACCTCTTTTTGAAGAAACTGGATTTTCCACATCAAAAAACAACCTTGTCTAACTTTTTCCTCGCGAGTGGGGGAAATAAATATGGATAATATCCAGTATTACATCCTCTTTTCAAAATACGGATTTATTTCCTGTCGGTTTGACACCTTCATTCAATAAGAAATGCAGACAAGACTATACAGGTATTTAATTGAGAATAAAAAAGACTTTAATCCTAACCCGGGCTCCAGGTAGTACCGATAATTTCTTTATTTATGACGTAACATTTTGTTTGGAGACAATTAATTTAAAAATTAGTCAGATCTAAATTGTTGATACTTAACGACACCAGATAATTTTTAATTGCAGCTTTTCATCACATTTTCTCATTTTTTTAAAAAATTAGAGTGGAAGATGGTTACGTAAATACAGACAAATGGGCAATCGTATTATTATAGAGACCACGGGCCCAATGAAAATTTTACGGCGCTTTCTAGACCAATCTTTATAATCGACTGCCACTAATGAAATTACTTTTGCAATACTAAGTTTATGTCAGAGTCAATACTATTAAACAGTGACTTGCTTCTTTAAAAAAATTCAACGAATATATTTCTTTATCATTTATTTATCTTAAATTGTAACAATCACATTCAACTTGAAACAATAAATAAATTATCACTTAAATATTATTTAAATAAATCAAAACAACTATAACTTTTTTAAATGCACTTATTTAAAATTGTGCGTTTTTTTTGTTAATGGAACGATATAATTTGATTTTGGAAGAATTCATTTTAACATGAATAAATTCGTTTTTTTTTACGTTAGCGACATGAAATTAATCACTAATAAAAATCTTTGCTGATCGAAGGATCTATTTATTTTTGAATATGTGTGAACAGTGATAACATACGTTCGAG
>OY744542.1:11648418-11753418 GCA_963556195.1 Sepiola atlantica
TATGAAATTTACATTCCTGTATTATGTTTCTGAATTTTTTTAGATGAGGATTGATAATTTGTATTATTCGGCTTTTTCGGACTACTGTTCTCATCTTGAGTGTTATGCCCTATAATCTTGATTATTTATGATTGTATACAATTTCACAATAGCATCGAACAATCTGTTCAGAATATCTACCGATAATTGTATGTCGATCGGATCGGATTCATTTAATTTTGTAAACCTTTGTCTTCCTATAATGGTCAACGTATCGATACACACCCATTGACTTATAATTGAAAAAAGATCAGCAATAAAATGCTTATGAGGTGAATGGGTGAGTTGGTTAGGGTAAGGGTTAGGGTCAGAGCGCGGTAAATGGGTGTGTGGTTTGAGGTTAAGGTCAGCTGGATAAGTGTGTGTCGTAAGGTTTGTGTTAGGTGGATGGGTTAAGATTTAGGGTAAAGGTTAAGGTTAGGATTAGGGCGCGGTGGATGGGTGTGTGGTTTAAGGTTAGGTTTAGCTAGATAAGTTTGTGTCGTAAGCTTAGGGTAAAATAAATGGGTAAGGGTTAGGGTTAGGGCGCGGTAGATTGGTGTGTGGCTTAAGGTTCAGATTAGCTAGATAAGTGCGTGTCGTAAAGTTAATGTTACGTGGATAATTTAGGGTTTAAGGTTAGGGTTAAGGTTAGTGCGCGGTGGATTGGTGTGTGATTTTAGGTTAGGGTTAACTGGATAAGTGTGTGTCGTAAGGTTAGGGTTAGGTGGATTGGTTAGGGTTTAGGGTTAGGGTAAGGGTTAGGGCGGGGTAGATGGGTTTGTGGTTTGAGGTTAATATTAGCTGAATAAGCGTGTGTCGTAAGGTTAGCGTTAGGTGGATTGGTTAGGGGTTAGGGTTAGTGTTAGGGTTTAGGGTTAGAGCGCGGTATATGGGTGTGTGGTTTGAGGTTAAGGTTAGCTGGATAAGTGTGTGTCGTAAGGTTAGGGTAAGGTGAATGGGCGTATGGTTTAAGGTAATGGTTAGGTGGATGGGTGTGTGGGGGCATCATTGTGATACACATGTTGCGTTTTCTTTATTTTCACAAATCTCAATATTTTGATAGCTTCAACTAGAACATCGACTTTTTGATAATTTTTATTTTTACTACTGGATAACCACTTATAAGGACAAAGCCACTCGAGGATAACGGTTAATGACAGTAAAAGATTATCAGTCGAAAGATGAAGAACACTATAAGGATACTAACATTGATCAATGGTATGAACCTAGGTTCGATTACTTAGGAAGCGATTCATGACTAGTATTTATTTATATTGTAATATTGTAACTTGCAGAGAAGAACTCCTGCGGTAATGTGTTTGTTCCACAAGCGGAAATCCATGGCAAACAAGTTCTGTCCATCAAAATTCCACCTGGCGCAAGTCAGATGGAGGAAAAAATTGAAGTTTTTTCCATTTGTGGTACATAGACGTGTTCTTGCTGTAAATGTCTTAATAGGATGAAATTGACATTGGTGCTCAGTCGAGCATTTTTCGTAGATATACCTATTGAGTAGAGAGAGAGACTAGTAACGTCTCATATGTGAGAAAGAAGCCGTAGGGAAGGTAGAATATAATTCCGTATTGGATTTCGAAATCAATTTTATACTCTGTTAAAGCATGAAAGATTGCTCTGATCGGCATCTCTCCAGAAGTGGCAACACCCCGTACAGAAAGAGGTTACAGCTCATTAAGTGTTACAGGTCTTCTTTACTCTGTTATTTTCCAACACGCTCGAGAACCAAATCTCTGCTCAGCAACTCTTGATTTAATACATTAGGCATGATACGATTCTAGCCTTATTTATAACCTATTTAAAGTACAAAACAAGCGATAGTAGCTTAAAGAGCCACCAGAAATACACCAAGACCTTCCATTTCAGAAAACTGGAAGAATAGTCCAATCAACAACGTCCCAAATATTATTTGGATGAACTATCTTAGCAATACATAGATATGAATATCTCTGTAAACTGGCTGAAAAGAGGATCGCTCCACTATGATAATGAGAGAATTATAAATGGCTGCCTAAGATCAAGACTAGATGACCGATGTTTTAAGAAGACGAGTGGTCTCAGCAACAACAAGTGCAGGTTCTACCACAATATGTTGAGAGTGTGAGCCACTTGACATCCAGTTGTAAGGTTCTGCTAGTGTATTGTTACTATACAGTGCGAGACAATTGAGTGTGTAATAATCTGAACCATCTAGTGGAGCAGAAAGTCTCGTGAACATATACCAGAAAAAACTGTTAAAATAAGTCAAACACAATCCACAATCCACAATCCACAATCGATATCCACTATCGATAGGCAATTTCTACAGCTACATACCTAGAAAACGGAGCTGTTTAACCTGACATGGTGATATGGGACAAGAGGGAGAAAGTAGCAACACAAGTTAGAGTTAGTGTCTCTTATGATGTTGGCTTACACAGAGCTGAGAGGGAGTAGATAATGAAATACTAACGTTTTATGTACGAAATGGAAAGAAACTGGAATCTGAGGAAGAGCTCCATCATTCCAGTAAGAATAGGAGCAACCGGGCCCACGGAAAAAAATCATAACCAACCTGGCGAGTATACCAGGCGAACCAAGTGCAAGAGAGATACAAGCAATTACACTTATAAGAAAAATTAGAATCTTTAAAAAACCTCTCGGTTAGAGTCTATGAAATAGCGAGTGAATGTCTGGCATATGATATACTGCTCACACTAAAAACGCCAACTGACCCTAGAAACAGCAGTTTCTCCCCCTTGTCAGAAACATCGCTTATGAAACGTAACGACTAAATAGCAAAGTAAGGGAAATGAGAGTTACTGGAGTGTCGAAAGGTCATTCATTCATTTTGTAGGAATCAGATGATTCTAACTTTGGCATCGGTTTCTCCGATATTTTTCTTGTTAGAATAATTTCTAGAAAGACGTCTGTTACTTACGCGAGGGAATACGTGAAAGTTTAAAACTTTCTAAGTTCATGTGTTTCTGTGGAACGAACTGGATTCGAACTTGGCAAATTCAGGTTGTCAGTCTGTGTCGTTAACAACTTAGCCACTGTCATTTCTTGCCGAAAATTAGTAATTTCACAATTCTTGAGTCAATCCAACTCAAATATAAAGCACGTGTTTAGGGTTATTGTGAAAATCGACTAAAATACTTTCATACAGCTTGACTGTGGAGCTTTTTTGTGCTTTTTAACAATAGGTATCCATAGATTTGCAGATTACGAACGGAGAAAGCCAAATCAAGTTCCGAATTATACTAATGAAATATACAAAAAAAAGGCGCTATTACTTTCAAGACGACAATTTTCCAATCAATTAGAAAGAATAAGTTCCGACTTTTACGTATTTCTTTTAGATACTCGTATTACTTTTGTAACATTTAATTTAGAATGTTTGGGATACCTTTTCATTTACCTTTACTAAAAGGGTAAGGGTTAGGGTTATGCTAGGGTTAGTTTAGGGGTAGTTTAAGGTTATTATTTAAAAACAAACAGTTCAGTTCGTATTGTGTAGAAGTACCTAAACAACATTACATAATACACTTAAATACAAGATAAAATTAATGGTTTCGTTCGTTAAATAATTTCTTCGCAAAAAAGGCTAATAATACATTCATTTATTTCGGTAAAGTTCGTTAACGTTCGCCAGTTTCGAAAGTCTCCAGCGAAACTCGGAATTGATGACGGAAGTATTGAAATTTTTTTGGATACTTATTCTTAAAATTACCTCTTTTATCTATGAATTGCATTATTGAAATAAACAATTGCATTATTTAAATAAACAATTACATTATTGAAATGAACAAAACCAAGACAGACCGAGATAAGAAAGGCATGTCATCGATATACGATGACGGATCTACAAAATCAAAGCATGACCGACTAAAGAAAATCGTATTTTCTTTTTAAAATCTTATTATATTTTTGTATCATACAATATACATGCTAAAATATTCCTTAGTTTTAAAATTGAGTAATTTAAAAAAAATCCATTTATATGATTTTAATTAGCCGTAATTTGCAATCAACTCAACAAATAACTCATCTCTTATTTACTTTCTATCACTTTCATCTTCTCTCACTGTATTTTTTTGACCACTCTTACCACTCTTATTCTATACGTAGTCAAATAATCTCACTACCCAAACGCCACTTTCCCCTCTCTTTCTTTTTCTCTCTCTCATTCCACCCTCTCTCTCTCTCGCTCTTTTTATTGACAGTCAACGATAATAAAGAAAAAAAATAATAAAATGAATGGAATAGTCCTTTACGAAGGGCATATCCCCACAAGAAGCAATGGTATTGAACCCGTAGTAGGAGAAGAAAAGAGATACAATGGGAGAGATTGTGAGAGAGACAGAGAGAGAGCAGATATATGTTAATTCAGTATTTTTTTCTTTTGATCATTTTATATTTACCTGGCTTTTCCAACTCACATTTTCCCGATACAAACAGTTAATACCGAACTCAATATGTGACTCAATAGGTCAATTTTCCCCAGTTGTTTTTCATTTCTTAAACGTAAATTCGGCTAAATAATTGTTGCTTCTTATATAACCGAAATAAAAGTTGCAACTTTTCGAACTTGAAAAATCATAAAAACACAAATCACTTTTTGTTTAAATCCTTTGCCAATATGCAAATTACTTCACCTTGCGATGTATTGAATGTTTTGGGAATTGAATGTAAAACAACTTATTAGTTTTACTCAAAACTGTCTTGTTTGTTTAGGGTAAGTATTGTTATTAAAATACAAAAAAAGAAAGAAAATAGAAACATTACCACAGAAAGAGAGAACGTTTTTCTGATATTCTCACAAAATTGTTGATTCCTTATATTATAAATGGGGCGATCCTTGAAGAAGACTCTTGCTTTGCTATGCTCCTAGGACTGACCTTCACAGCTGATCTAAAATGGAATACTTACATTTCTCTAATCTCCGAAGAATCTACAGACTCTCTGATTATAAGAAGACTTCAAAATAAGGAGTTGGAATTGGATATTTTTAGAATCTTTGTAGTTGGAGTTGGAGGTTTAGGAAGGAGTCAGATTCGGAGTCAGAGTCAGACTTGGAAGAATATTAAGAGTTGATGTCAGATTTGTAGTCGGATTTTTTAATCTTCGAAAAATCAACAGACAGTCTTAATATCAAAATAATTAAATACAAGGAGTCAACGTCGGAGTTGAAGTTTGAATTTGGGAAATTCGGAGTCGGACCTTATCCCTCCCTACCGACTCTGCAAACATGATTAAGAGATATACCATTGGAATAGAAAGAGGAACAGAATCAAGAAGCAAAAGTGGTCGATTTTATTTCATCAAACTTGTTTAAATGAGAACTTGTCTCAATATATGCATATCATTAAAACGTGAAGTACTTGACTCCGGATGCAATCCTCCACGGATATATGAGTCAGATATGTCGGAAGATGGAGTGTTGCTGCCGCATCAAGGGAAGGGCCGCTCGGAATACTCTTCGTTCTCGAGACAGAGTTCAAATTAAATTTGAAATTTAGTCAGTGGGTGGTGGTGGGAGTGATCGCTTATTTTCCTTAGAGACACTTTCCCACAGAAGACACTTTGCTAGTCCCTCTCTATTCTATCTGTATGTCATGGAAATTTTGGCCAGTTACAGGGTTGTTTTGACTTCAACTTTTAAAAGCCGTCCAACACATGCCAACATGTAAAAGATACGTTAAGCCGATTCTTCTTATTTTTATTATTAGTATTATTGTTATTGTTATTGCTTTTATTAATATTATTAATATAATTATTATTTTATTATTATTGTTATTGTTGTTGTTGCTATTATTCTTGTTACCATTTTAATTATTGTTATTATTTTATTATTACTTATGATATGATTATTGTTATTGTAACATATTAAGTGGACGTAAATCGGATAGCAGTTATATGAGTTAGTATGAATTTTGACAAGTGGGCTAGTGAGGATCGAAGTGATACAAAGCTTAAGAAACAGACTGGTTCCCAGGTTGAATTATAGAAAGGCTTGACCTGTGAGGTCAAACACCTGAGACAAAAGGTTAAATAGGTTAGACACAAAGACATAGGAGGGGACGTGAGGTGATTATTTTACCTTTGTCCAATGAACAAAGAAATACGTTTTAGAATAAGTTCCGTGTGGAAGCCCAAGCTGGACGGACGTTGAATAATAGGATGAAATATCTAAAACATTCGAATCCACCAATACGAGAGCTGTCGGTGGAGCTTTAAGCAGGACGGATCGCCGATAAGGATGTTATACCTAAAAAAATGAAAATCGCCAGAAGGTCAAGTGTAGCACCTGTCTGTTCGTTATGTCCATCCATAGTCCAGATAATTAATAAGGCATTATTTTAGGATTTAAGTCTCTCTCTCTCATATGTGGGTTGGCGATTTTTTATTGTTGGCAGCGTTAATATTTCATCCCACAATAAATAATAAAAAAACTATCACATCCACCGTTTTGTTAATTTATTTTCTGTACGAGATAAACAGTTCTATTTGTCTAGCTCCACTGATGAAGATTCACAGCCATAAAAACGAAAAGGATGATACAAAGCGTAGACGGTAAGAATCACCAGAAGACGATGGATATGAAAGGGAAAGAAAAGACGAGGATAAACTAATGAAAAAATGTATTTCACCAATTCAAGGTTGTCGTCTGATCATATAAAAAGAAGAAAGGGACTAAGGAATTAATGAACGCGTAAAATACTATAGGGAAGTGAGCATCTACTAGCACCTAAAGATTTTTGTAACGATAATGTTACATTATTATTATTATTATTATTATTATTATTATTATTATTATTATTAGTATTTTACCTAATCCGTCTGTTTAGAGGAAGGAGACTTCAAATTCTACCGAGAAGCTCTGACGGAGCTGAGTCTGAAAATCTTCACAAACAAAAACATAGACTATACCAGATGGCTCATAATTTATTGGCAGGATATTATGCCCCTTGATCAGCAACATCTAAATGTCGCCAGGAAGTCTCACAAGGTAAACGTTGTCATCTATGGCAGTAGATGAAGCTCATGAACAAACCTATGCAGTCATCAAAAGTGATAGTGGAACTGTTGGACGTACAGAGGATCCCGGGGCACTGAGAAGATTGATAGTAGTTGGACAACGTCTGCAGGACGCATCCACCATCAACAAAGATCACGACCATGACGACCAAAGAGCAAGTTCCCAGAGGACATTCGTGGAGAAGATCGTGACGCTGTAGAGTCCTGAAGGAGATGAGCAACACTCTCCAAGAAGAATCAGCAAATCTACTCATTCTAGACACAAAGTCCATTGTAGACCCAACGCTAGCAACAACAATTCAAGTTATTTGGGGATGGCCTGGAGAGTGACGATACAAGCTCATTCTACCACCCCATAAAGAAGAACAAAGTTGCCTTATTCAAACATGACAAGGTCGCCAGTAATACCAAAGAAAAAGGTCATGAAAGAGAAGTGCCATCTGTTTTCCAGACTATTCATCTCCTGTCGGGTCAGACAGTTTAATTTGGAAGACTTCTTCAAGCATGAGAACCAAGAAGCTATTGCTTCCCTTAGTGACAACGGTAAGCTCCATACATGCCAAAAGTCACATTTGACTGAAAGTATCCAATCTGCACTGACTCTGCCAGAAAGTGAACCAGAACGAAATTCCATCATCACTGATGGTTGAACAAGAAGTTTCAGATGATGCACTGCAGAAACTGGACAACTTCGTTGTCCTGATGTACGACCGCTCCAGTGAAGCTAGATGTGTCAACTAGGCGAGGCTGGATCTCTTTCCCGCAAGCAGAAGACTTACGATGCGATTCCACTAACTAGAGCTGCCTTGAGGAAGCTGGCATAACGCGCGGCCTACCAGGGTAGAATCATATGAGGTCAGACGACTGCTTCAAATCAAGACACCTGTATCACTGCTGACTGGGGTTGCATTTAAAGTGAAGAGGCGTGGAAAATACATTGGACAACCCTTCCACCAATAGTTGTATGCTCCAAGAAATTAACCAAATGCGGCTGCAAGAAAGACTGCCTCAAGAAGTGCAAATGTTTCCCCGCTGGACTTTCTTGTATCGCTCTGTGTAGCTGTTTGTGACCAGTAGTGTCGTGTGGTAACAGTGTTCAATTGTTGAACATTTGGCAGAAGATTGTGAATTATTTGTGTATTATTCTCGTAGCGTTAATGTCATGTCCATGTTCAACTAAGTTAGTCAATCCATTAATTTAGTATATGTTTCGATGTAATTGTTGGTTTATTTTATTAATAGTCATGTAAATGGTGTCTAGTAGGACAGATAGATTTTAGTATACCTCATAGAGTCATCATACCAATTATCGTGTTTGTATCATCAAATGCATCGTATTTCTACAAGCTGCCCCACTATAATGGTTAACTGCGACTTCTGTATTTTTTATATAAATAAATCTTATGTTAATTTCATTACCACATACTTTATTCGTATCTACTGCCTCTCCTTGATGAAAAGGGATCTGAGCTCGCATGCCTGCCCCCAAGAAGGGATGTTCCCCGTTGCTTTGGATAACGACGTTAATTCACGATAGTGAAGAAAAAGAGAAAAATGTTTACGCAAAGTAGAATAGTTTTCTTTATTCTCTGATAGTGGTTGATACACCAGCGCAATCTATGCTGATGATATCACTCCCTATTCTGGTGTTGCTGCTCGCCCATCTACGTCGAGCCAGTTGAAATATGCAGCTTATCTAGAGGTTGACCACGGTTCAGTTGTGGATTGGGCTACAAAATGGCTTGTAACGTTTAATCCTGTTCAGACTCAGCTACTGTCTTTCAATCGTAGGTGTGCCCCCTTTCTTCCTGAGATCCTCATGGATGTCTCTTCTCTTGAGGAAAAGTCTACTCTGAAACTTCTTGGCCTTTCTTTCTCATTCTAAGAGTTCATAAATAGATTCATTGCTCTTTCTGTTTATCGTAAAGCCGGTTCTCTCTATCACTTCTCAAACACTTTCTCACACGTGAGGCTATTCTCTATCTCTACAAATTTACTATCAGATTATATATGGAGTACTGTTGTCATATCAGGGTTCATGAATCTCTGCTTTATTTGAGGGTTCTTGATAAGGTGCAGAAAATATCTGTAATTTGATTAGCCACATCCTTTCTTCTTCTCTACACCCCATCTCTCTCTTACAGACGTGATGTTGCTAGTCTCAATCTTTTCTACAAATATTATTATGGTATGTGTTATCTATAATTGTGTGATCGATTCTGTGTACCCTTGGTTCCAGCTCGTTTGACTCGTTAATCTACTTGTCACAATGAATTCGCTGTTTTGATACCGCATTGTAATACAGCTTCCTATTCTAGTAGCTTGTTAGACCCCTTTCCTGTTCACTATCTCCCTCCATATAGCCTTAGTTCTGTCAAGCTAAGGCTAATAAGCATCTTTTCGCTTTGCGATAATAATATTATGTTCTTGTTAGCTCCTTACATCAAGTGAATTCATGTCTTGTCGGGGGCGATTTTCATAAAAAATACCCCATGCATGGCGGATTAGTGTTTTTTTTTTAGATATATGAGATACTTGCAAGTGTGAGTAGTTTTATTCTTATCTACTAAAATAACACAAAATACCTACTAAAATATTCATTATTTCTGGGATAGAGTTAAATTTACAAAAAAATTTAATTCGAGCAATTAGTTGTAAATTGTAATTAACTGAACAAGTCAGACAGTAATATTAAAAATATTCATCAGAGAGCAGAACAAATTTGAAAACACGTATTGTCTGGTTTGTTTATGTTGGTGTATTGTTTCGGCGACATTATATATAGTGTCACGCTAAACTCGTTTCATCTGCGAGCAGAACCTGCGTGCTGAATTCATAAATATCTTGTTTTTATATTTCCATTAATTAAGATAGCGGGAGGGTGAATATCTGGCAATAATTTAAATGTGGAGATATTGCTCAATAGAAAAATATAATAGCATTTAAAAACACATGAACAAATTTTATTATATTTGACATAGAAAATGACTTTTATAAAAATAACACAACATACAAAGCATGGAATAAAATCGACTTTTATAAAACAAACCTCATAAAAAAAAAAGTTATGCAGAATTTAACGGTCATCATTTACTAAACAGTGGCTGTACCTACCCGGTGTTGTCCGGGATTTATTGATTGCATATTTTTAAAATGGATTGAATGTAACATTTGATAAAAAAGAGAGAAAAGACGATACGACGGGCAAATGTTCAACAATGAATCAAATTAGTCTTTCTCTACTCCATCGTGACTGAGTTTCAATCTATAGCCCCCCCCCTGTAAGACATTCACAAAAAAACTCGTCTAGCTACACAACTTTAAATAATTTTACTTTCTTCCTCTGTGTACCGAAAAATAAACAAAACTTCCATGAGCAAAGTTTCTTTCCAAAAACTGCTCGTCTGTTGAACACAGTACCAGATGACTTTTCCCCATCATGGTCGGTTTCAAGTCCGATATTAAAAAGCGTCCATATAAATAATCACATTCTAATCCTCCCGTACGTTTGGTAGTGCTGTGAAGGCCTTGTTACTAACATTACAGTACAACATTTGGGATGTGAGGTGTGTGTGTGGGAGGAGGGGTTACAAAAATGTTTGTTCTACTCGACGTTGTCCGGGAGAAATAAAATTGTACTATGAACATAATCTATTTTCATACTTTGATTTTACCGTAACTTCACTAACATTACAGTATTATATTTCATAGGTGAAGTGGTGCTAACAGAAATGTTTGTTCTATTCGGGTTGTTCGATAGCAATAATACAAAACACTCAATCACCCTTAACCTTTGGTCTTTGATAAGCGGGAACTCATTAGTATATAAAATAATAATAAGTTTAGAGTGATTAGTCATATTTTATGCTGAACAGATGGATCTCTTTTATTTATTTATTACTTAAAAATGTTGCCGTCATAACAGTTTTCCAAACCGGCATAAAAAAAGCTGAAGCTGAAAAAAAAACATTACAAAATTGTTAGGCAGAATCAAATATCGACGTATCACTTTATATTTTAGATCAAAACTGCTCATCTAAAAGATGCTTAGTGACATAAAACACAGAACAAAAGAGGTTACAAAGGATATGTAGCATCTTTTTATCAACTCCTATCTCTCTACCTTTTTGTAACTGTTTCTCTGTCTTTATATCTACTCCCTCCCATTAACCACTTCTTCTTTCTCGCACATCGTGTTTTTATGTATTGAAAATAATAATGTAAACTGTTACACCGGCCGTTCTAACAGAAGAGAAACTACACCGGTTCTCACTATAAATAGTGCGAGTAGACAATCACCAGGGAGAAAAAGGACAGTATTTTAACTGTCTAGCCGAGTGCCAGTCAGTTTCCATACCTTTGTACCTTTTATGTTAATACATTTGTTATCTTAACCCAACCTCGACTTGACTTCTTCTTTTTACTGTTGGACTACTTCACAACAATAATAATAAAAGTAATTGTTATATCGGTTTCACTACCACAACACTTTCCCGACATAAACCATTCAACTGAGCTTTCAGTTTTCAACTTATTGCTCTCGAGCAAAAATATAATTGAATCTATATTTGTTTTTATTTATTCCCCGGCAACGCTGAGTTTCATATCTCCCACTTAATAATATAACAGACCCTATATTTAAGGCAACTGAGTGTCTTGTCTTTCCCCTCTTCAATGGAGAATATACCCTATAGGAAATGTACTACTGTATTATTACACACACCTGCTTTATCTAGGTTATTGAGCACCTACGGGTTCAAGATATACCACTTACCAAATGTAATAATGTATTTATATTCACCCAGCTCTATCTAGCGTATAGTGTACTCTTTGATTGAATATACATCCCTTACAATATTTTACAGTCACATCGAAGAACTGAAAACTGACAGATTTTTTCATGACAAGCTGAAACGATTACTTTGGCGACAAAGAACTTCTATTATACATTTTTTTAAAAATCTATTGATTATTATTAAATTTGAATAAATACACGTGTGTTTCCATAAAA
Organism: Sepiola atlantica; assembly: GCA_963556195.1. Classification (NCBI taxonomy): domain Eukaryota; kingdom Metazoa; phylum Mollusca; class Cephalopoda; order Sepiida; family Sepiolidae; genus Sepiola; species Sepiola atlantica. The sequence continues at coordinate 11,660,486 of OY744542.1, forward strand.
AATTATATATATATATACTTGAATGACACAAAAGATATGATAAAATACGCATTATTTATTGGATTGAGTTATGTTTTAATTATGTATTCTTCTAATAAGCCGTAAATTGTAATTAGTTGAACACGTTAACCATTTTTCGCTTTCATAGCTATCTATTCATTTTTATTGGCATTTTAAAGTGTGTGTTTATTGAACCACTCTCTAATAGATTTTAATATCTATGTACACATATAGAGAAATATTAACTCTCTTTGCTCAGCGTCACTATCTTATTTACATACGTATATCTGTAAACACCACAAACACAAATGTAAATAAGATGTCAAAATATTCAGTCTATTTACTTCTACATAACAATAATAATACTTCTATAAAATAATAATAATAATAATAATAATGATAATAATAATGATAATAATAATAATAATAATAATAATAATAATGATAATGATAATAATAATAATAATAATAATAATAATAATAATAATAATAATGATAATGATAATAATAATAATGATAATAATAATAATAATAATTATTATAATGATAATATTAATACTACTACTACTACTAATAATAATAATGACAATAATAATCTATCAAAAGAACCTGAAGGAAGTAAAAAGTAGAAAAAATAAATATCAATATCATCGATTGACAACAAAAAAAGCTTACGACAGAATCACTCAAGCATGGATAATTGGATTTTGAAAAATATACAAAATACCCGACAGGATTATTAATCTTATTAAGAAAAAAAATGGAAACATGGAGACTAAAACTGACATCCGAAGGACAATACCTGACTGAGATAAAAATACAGAGAGGTATTTTCCAAGGAGACTCCCTATCACTACTACTGTTTATAATAGCTATGATGCCACTCAACGACATATTCAGAAAAGGTGATGCCGGATACAAGTTTACAGACACAGAACTAAGAGTAAACCATCTGATGTATATGGACGACTTTAAACTATTTGAAACAAGCCAAATGGATCTAGAAAAGCTGATAATTCCGACCAGAATCTTAAGTCAGGACATTCAAATGGAATTTGGAATGGAAAAGTGTGCACTACTAGAAATGAAAAGAGGAAAACTGGAGACAACAGAGGGCATGTAACTTCCCAACTAAAATGAAATGAAGGCGCTAAGCGAACGGGTAGTTACGAATATTTGGGAGTTCTGGAAGCAGACACCATCAGAAATGAAAGAGAACATTGGAAAAGAATATTTATGAAGAACAAGAAAATATCTAGAAACGAAATTATATAGCAGGAATCTAGTAAAAGGAATGAACACATGGATAGTAGCACTAATAAGATACTCTGGACTATTTATAGGCTGGACTAAAGAAACACTCAGGCACCTTGATCAGAGGACTAAAAAATAATGACCATGCACAACATTCTACACCCAAATGACGATACGGACAGACCTTACATGAGAAGAAACAAGAAACACATAATTCAGAACACGAAAAGGCAAGCAAGAGACCGGAAGAGACACCGTTCCAACGAACAACTCGGCAAGAACCTAAACCAGAAACAACACGACAAGAAAAGAAAAGTGTGAAGAAAAGAAAAAACTACATGGACGCTTCAGAAGACTGAGAAGAGAAGAAACCAAGGAAAATAGCTTGGCATGGCTAAGAAAAGGACACGTGAACAGAGAAACGGAATCTTTACTGATAGCTGCACAGACGAGATATGTCTGTGGTAAAAGCGGTACACTGGGCAAACAATTGAATTTGGAATACGCAGGCAAATGGTACAAACATAAGCCAAAAACAGTACTTAAAAGCGGAAAACACAAAATCATCTGAGATATGGATATACAAACAGACAAACTCATACAAGCAAGAAGACCGGATGTAATAATAATCGACAAGAAGGACAAATCTTGAAAATCATAAACTCGCGGTTCCAGCAGACCACAGAGTGAAGATCAAAGAGACAGAAAAACAAAACAAATACACAGAACTAACCAGAGAACTGAAAGGAATATGGAGCATGAAGAAAGTCAGTATAATACCAATAATTGTAGGAGCACTAGGAACAATCCACCAAACCTGGAAAAAAGTCTGGGAGAAATTGAAATGAAAGGGATCATTGAAACCACACAAAGGACGGCAATGATCAAAACAGCTGCAATCTTAAGTAAAATCCTCGAATGCGGAAACCAACCCGCATAAGCTACGAAAGGTAACCAGTCACATGGAATTTACAACAGGAAGCACACAACATCACACACCAAGAAACATCACTTCATACCCCCCCCCTCACAATAAATTACACCGGCCTCAGCTGACAACACACAAAAATGAAACAATGAACAGAAATTTCAAGAAACACCATCAGCTCTCCTCCCCCGCTCTCCTCCGTTGTTCTCTCCCCGCTCCCGGTTTCCTCCTCGCTTCCCTGGTCTCTTCCTCCTCCCATTCCCTTTTCCCTTCCTTCGTCCCTTTCTCGTCCTCTATCCCTTTCCCTCCCTCTTTTCTGTTCTTTTTCCCTCCGTCTCCTTCCAAAAAACTGGTGTCAGCCTAGGCTGACAGCATACAAAATATTTGTAGAGGGTCAAGGAGGATAATCAGACCGAGGAGAGACAGCACAAGCCAGACCTCCACTGAAATGCGGAGAGTGCTGAAATCTTAGGGGAGGCTTATTGCCACCCAAACCCCAGTGAAGACCAATAGTCCTTACTACCGAGAAATCAATGATACACAGCTGTTGCGATACTGCAAGGTTATCTGCGGTGGTTATCGAAAAGAGGTGGAGAATACTGGACATCCGGGGAGACTTGTTGTCACTGAGACTGAGCAATCACTGATGACCGGTGTGAGAACCCCTAATAAATAATAAAAAAAATAATGAGATGATACATACGAAGAAAAAAAAACAGAAAAAGCACCACCAAATAAAACCAACGAACTGTACATACACATTTTTTTAATATACTACCTACTCTTTCTAAAGTGATGGAACAAGTCTCTGCTGATAGCACACAAAATAATCGTGAAGGGTCAAGGAGGATAGAAAAACTGAGGAGGGAGAGCACTAACCCGACCTCCACTGGAAGTGTGCAAAGAGGACTGGGACTTTGGGAAGGTTTATTGCCATCGAAATTCCAGAGAAGGTCGTTGCCAGCGAGAAATCGATGATAAGCGTCTGTTGTGATAACGAATAGTCGTTTTCAATAGTTATCGAAAGAGGTGGAGAGTACCGAAAATCTGTGGAGACTGGTTGTCACTCAGACTCCGGGGAACACCACCGGTCATTATCAGTGAGCAAACACGGATTATGACCTGTGTGAAAACTCCTAGTGAGTACAAATAATCACAGTAATAATAATAATAATAATAATAATAATAATAATAATAATAATAATAATAATAACAATAATTATAACAATAACAATGATAATAATGATAATAATAGTAACACTTTGTCTAAAACCGAAACTATTCTATTTCTATGTTTTTTATGCTCAATTACGAGGGTGTAGCGTAGTAGATGTTTCTTTGTCATGATATAATCCTCACATGCGTTATCTCATTTTACGGAGGGTGGTAGTGTAGTATCTGTTCTGTGGTCATGATACAATCCTCTAAAAAATTATAATAACAATAATAATAATAATCATAATAATGATAATAATAAGGATAATGATAATAATAATAATGATAGTCATAACAATGATAATAATAATAATAATCATGATAATAATAATAGTAATCATAATAATAATAATAATAATAATAATAATCATAATATTAATAATAATAATCATAATAATAATTATAAAAACAATAATAATAATAACTATAATAATAATAGTAATAATAATAATAATAATAATAATGATGATAATTATAATAATAATCATAATAATGATAATAATAATAATCATAATAATAATAATAATAATAATGATAATAATAATCATAATAATGATAATAATAATAATCATAATAATAATAATAATAAACATAACAATAATTGTCATGATAATAATAATCATGATAACAATAATAATAATAATCATAATAATAATAGTCATTATAATAATAATCATAATCATGATAATAATAAAATAATAATAATAATAGTCATAATATTAATAATAATCATCATAATAATAATTATAAACACAATAATAATAATTATAATAATAATAGTCATAATAATAATAATCATAATAATAATAATAATAATAATGATTATAATAATAATCATAATGATAATAATAATAATAATGATAGTAATAATAATTATAATAATCATAATAATAATAATAGTCATGATTATAATAATCATAATAATAGTCATTATAATAATAATAATAATCATAATAATAATAAAATAATAATAATAATAATCCTAATAATAACAATAATAATAATAATACTAATCATAATAATAATAAAAACACAAATAATAATAATAATAATAGTCATAATAATAATAATCAGTGTAATAATAATAATAATAATAATAATAATAATGATAATAATGATAAAAATAATAATAATAATAATAATAATGATAATAATAAGATAATAATAATTATCATACTTATAATAATAATAATCACAATGATAATAATAATAATAATAATAACAATAATAATAACAATAATACTAATAATAATACCAATAGTAACAGTAATGATAATAATAGTAATAATAACAATAATAACAACTATAATAATAACAATAATAATAATAATAACAATAATAATAACAATAATTATAAAATTAATAATAATAATAATAACAATAATAATAATAACAACAATAATAATTATACTAATAATTATAATAAAATAATAATAAATAAAATAACAACACTAATAATAAAAAATAATAATTATGATGATAATAATAATAATAATAAAAATAATCATAATAATCATGATAATGTAAATGACAATAACAATAACAATAATAATTATAACAATAACACTAATCATAATAAAAATAACAATAACAATAACAATAATAAAAATAATAATAACAATAATAATTATAATAATAAAATAACAATACCAATAATAATAATAATAATAGAAATAATAATAATAACAATAATAATAATAATAATAATATTAATAATAATAATAATCATAATAATTATAATAACAATAATAATAATAATCATAATAATAATAATAACAATAATAATAACAATAATATTGATAATAACAATAACACTGGTCAACACAATATTTTTGGCAGGCAAAGTAAGACTGGTTTCTGGGGGTTTCAAGGGCGCTGAATCCGAATCTGACATTAGTTTTTTCAAATTGGCTCTAGTTTTTGAGTTATCACAGGGGGGTCGTTTGTCTGAAATCACCCATTCGCGACCATAGCTAAACGTACAAAAAACGGCTAAATAGTGCATAAATGTCAGATATTGATTTTTATGATGATCTTAAACCACAAAGACAGTGTAAAATCTCAATCTAACAAGTTAAGTTAGATATAACATCATTTCATTTATCCTATAACTGAACACTTTTCATAGATTTCGAGGATATACAAAAAATTTGCTAAAAATTTGCTGAATTTTAATTCTCCAAGTGAAAAAAAACATTTACATAATCAGTTATATATCATAAATTAATGCAAAGCATTATACACTAGATTCTTAGTTACAATGAACACACAAAACAATATTTTATTCACAAAACTAAAATTGACGTTTATACGATTTTCGCTTGTGAGCAACTTTTGGGCAGTCTCTCAAAAGGTTCCAGCAGTAGTCTGCCATCATGTGCTCATCCCATTTGCCTTGATACCTCTCTTCCATTGTTTTGATGTCTTGATGGAATCTCTCTCCCTGCTTCTCACTGTAATCACCAAGATTACCAGGAAATCTGTCGAGGTGGCTAAACAAGAAATGAACTTTAATGCTCATATTTGCCCCTAGTTTTCCGTATGCAGTAAGCATCTTACGGACCAATTGCTTGTAATTGTCAGCTTTGTGATTTCCCAAAAAGTTTGTCACTACATCTGTGAAGGACCCCCAAGCATTTAACTCAACCGTGTTCATATGATTAGTGAAGTCAGAATCCCTCATGAGCGTTCGAATCTGAGGTCCATCGAAGATGCCACCTTTAGCTTTTTCAATGGAAAGACCTGGAAATTGCCTGCATATGTACTTGAAGCAATCCCCATCCTTGTTCAACGCCTTAACAAACTGCTTCATGAGCCCTAGTTGTATGTGCAATGGAGGGAAGATGATTCTATCCCTGGGTACCAAAGGCTCATTGATGACGTTGGCTGTGCCGACTTCGAGACTTTCTCGTTCTGGCCAGTTCTCCCTTCTCCAGTGCTGGATTCTTGCTCTGCTATCCCACAAACAAAGAAAGCAGGGATACTTTGTGTACCCACTTTGCTGACCAAGCAGAAAATTCACCATTTTCAAGTCCACACAAATCAGCCATTTATGAGTGTTGTAATTCAGCTTTTCAAGAACAAATTTGATAGCATCATACTCTTCTTTCATCTTGGTAGAATGGCCAATTGGTACAGGACCAAACTTATTGCCATTGTGCAAAAGTACAATTTTTAGACTTGCTTTCGAGCTATCTATGAAGAGACGCCAATCTGCTGGGTCATATGATGAGATCCCCATGCAGTTAAGAAGTGCAGAAACGTCATTACAAAAGACCAGGTCGTCTTCTTTAGAAAAGAAACGAAGCAAGCTGCCTTCCCTTGTCCTATAGTATGTTACTTTTGTGCCAGAATCAAGAATGTTTTTCTCTTGGTGTCGTGATGCAAGAACTTCAGACTGCTCCTTCGACAAACAAAGGTCTCGCACTAGGTCATTAAGTTCAGATTGATTGAAAAGCTGAGGGCCATTTGAGGGTTCTTCATAGTCACTACAGCTATCATCACTTGATATTGAAAGATCAGCTGGAATCTCTTCGGTTTCATCGATTTCAGGCAAACTGGTGAAAACAGGCACAGGTACATCCTCAGAGTGCGCAACAGGACGGATAGCAGAATCCAGGCTCGGATACTGCCAATTTGCTTTCTTGTGCTTGTTAAACCCCGTCATGTCATTGAGACAGAAGTAGCAGTCATCAAAATGATTGTTGGGCTCTCTCCACACCATTGGTACAGAAAACTTCAACTTCAGCTTACCGTTGGTCCAACCGCGGAGACTTTCTACACAGGTTTTGCACACCATATGTGGGGCCCAAGACTTGTCTTGGTCACCAAGTATCATATCGAAGTATGCTTTGTACGCCCTCTTGACAAAGTCTGTAATATTCCTCTTTTGTTGTGCCATCATATACTGTCCACAGATGTAACAAAAGACATCCGGTTCATATCTGCAACATCTTCTAGAAGAACTCATTTTCTCTCTGGAACTCATTTTAAACTGTGGAATTAAAAAGAAAATTCTTAATTACTGTTTAATTTATACTGCAACTATATTTATGGAACATGTTATTAAGTAATTACAGTATATAATTATATAAAAATTCTCCCTATATAAATAATTATATAAAAATTCTCCCTGAAATACTTCAATATATACATAATCATTATAATGATTCAATAATATCAGAAAATTATTATTTACTGCTTCTATATTGAAGTATTTCAGGGAGAATTTTAGCAGTTTAGGCTTATTTGGGGCTATCAGTATCTTCTAAACTAGAACCAATCTGGCAAAACCAATGTTATATTCGTAATCAGCGACCTTCAAAACCCCAGAAAACACTCCTAGATGGTCTGCCAAAGAAAAAAAATAAAAATTTGTGTACCAGTGTAATCTTTTTGGCAAGCATTATGTATTTGCTTTGAGCTTGCCCGAAAGCCGTAAGCAACATGGATCCTCAAGAATGTCAATATAATACCACTAATTATACGAGCACTCGGAACAATCCTAATAAACCCGGAAAAAGACTAAGATAAATGTAAAGCTAACGGGAAACTTGAGATCATGCAACGCACGGAAACAATGAAAACAGTCGTAATCTTCAGGAAAATCCTCGAATGCGGAAACCAACTTACATGACTAGGAAAATGAATCAGCTCCACATACGTGAAAAAAACACGTACAAAAGAAACATAGAAAAAACATCAGACGATCCCAAGGGAACTGAACAAACCAGACATCAATTTAAATGGCTCCTCTTCTAATTAAACACCCACACGCATATGCTGTCAGACATGAAATTGTTTTGAAGGATCAAGGATGATAGAAATGGTGCGCCCAAACTCCAGAGATTACCAATCGTCGTTTCTAGAAATAAATCAATGGTAACCGGCTGTTTTGATAACGCAAAATGATTTGAAACAGTTATTAAAAAAGGGAGAGTGCTAAAAGGCTTAGGAGACTTGTTCTCACTCTGGCGCCAGGGAACACCACTTGTTATTATCAGTGGACATTAACTGATAATGAATTGTGTTAAAACTCTTAGTGAGCAAATAATGATAATAACAACAAACAGGGAGCTATAAAGTGAACAGAGTTATTATTTTTAGTTATGCAAGAAGAATTTCTTGACAGATATGACGTCACAGTGGATGAATTTTTGAATGGAATTATAGTTCTCTGTATATGTTTATCCATCAACTCTTTTTAGAAGAAAGTGAACATTACCTGCTATTTTTTTTTCACGTGAAACATTTTTTTTACCAAAGTTTTAAGTAAAGAAAATATGTTTGCATATTTATATAATATTTCTCATATTTATCAAACAGAATCTACATTTGAAGAGATTTTTCTTTATTGTGTTTTTATACGCATCTTCAGCTTAAATAAAGATTCCTCGCCATTTCTCTCCGTATGTCTTCGCATGTGGATCAACAGACGTGGCTTCCTTGAATAATAAAAACACAAGCACAAAACAACAGAGACACATGCTTCACAAAAAGATGATGTGTCTCTATTTTTATTTTAGTTCAGGCAGTTCTTGGAGAACAGTGCCCCCTCCCGAGGCTGTGTTTGCATAAGTACTAAAGAATTCGACTTTCGAAAAAAAGAAAAACCACATATTCCATAAGAATATGTTTTCTCTCCAGTTTGTGTTCTTATAAAATCATATGAGACTTAAAAAAAGAAGTGTCGCATATTTCACAGTTTTGTTTCCACAGTTTGTTTGCATATCCGATTCATGAGAAGAAGAAGAGTCCAATATTTTTTTAAATACGGCTTCTATCTTTTGTAATACTTTAAGTTCAGTAAGTTCTTAGAGATAAACGATTGCTCTGTCTTTTTTAATGCTGCACATCACTATAATTTGGTCTTGCAGTGAATGTGCATTTTGCAATGAAAATTGTTTGATTAACCAAGTTGCTTCTATCACAATCGGTAACATATTTATTTCAGACACCGCATTATTGTTAAACCATGTTTGAGCTTTTGATTTTTTGAGTGCATTTTCTTTCGCCTTCGGCTCTTTTTCGGCCATAGTCATACGTGACAGTTACACCAATAATACTCCGCATTAAAACATGTTCAGAAATACTTAATTCACGCAGTATTTTATTAATAAACTGGTTATTCGTTAATTATTACTAATAGATATTTGGTAACTGTCTGTCTGAAATCGATACTATCTTATTTCCATGTTTTTATGCTCAATTACGAGGGTGTAGCGCAGTATTTGTTTCTTTGTCATGATATAATCCTCCCATGCGTTTTCTACTGATTAGGGGGTAGTGTAGTATCTGTTCATTGGTCATGCTACACTCCTCTAAAGAATCGCCGTCCTATTTTTAGAGAGAGGGATGGGTAGTATCTGTTCATGGTAACACCCTGAGACGGATTAATTATTTCTTTATTTTGTTTTATTTCGGGATAGTGTTGTCATGATACCATCCTCCCAGCTATTATCTACTTTTTTCAGGGTAGTGAAGTATATGCTTGTCATCTTCCCAGGCATTACATTCTCATTTAGAGGCAATATAGTAAATATTTGTTTGTCACATTATTGTTAGTTTTAGTACCAGATCCAGGTGAATATGCCATCATTCTGACTGTACTTTCATGTTTAAATTTGTTTTTACAAAAATCGTTTAAAAATTTAATATGGTCGTTTGTTGAAATCAACGATCATTTAATTTTTTTACAATAATCGTTTAAATATTTACAATAGTCGTTTGTTGAAATAAATGATCATTTACTTTTTTTACAATAATCGTTTAAAAATTTACAATGATCGTTTGCTGAAATAAACGGTCATTTAATTTTTTTTACAATAATTGTTTAAAAATTTACAATAGTCGTTTGCTGAAATAAATGATCATTTACTTTTTTTACAATAATCATTTAAAAATTTACAATGATCGTTTGCTTAAATAAACGATCATTTAATTTTTTTTACAATAATTGTTTAAAAATTTACAATAGTCGTTTGCTGAAATAAATGATCATTTACATTTTTTACAATAACTATTTAAAAATTTACAATGATCTTTTGCTGAAATAAATGATCATTTACTTTTTTTTACAATAATCGTTAAAGATTTACAATAGTCGTTTGCTGAAATAAATGATCATTTACTCTTTTTACAATAATCGTTTAAAAATTTACAATGATCTTTTGCTGAAATAAACGATCATTTAATCTTTTTTACAATAATTGTTTAAAAATTTACAATAGTCGTTTGCTGAAATAAATGATCATTTACTCTTTTTACAATAATCGTTTAAAAATTTACAATAGTCGTTTGCTGAAATAAACGATCATTTACTTTTTTTTACAATAATCGTTTAAAAATTTACAATAGTCGTTTGCTGAAATAAATGATCATTTACTTTTTTTACAATAATCGTTTAAAGATTTACAATGATCGTTTGCTGAAATAAACGATCATTTAATTTTTTACAATAATCGTTTAAAAATTTACAATAGTCGTTTGCTGAAATAAACGGTCATTTAATTTTTTTTACAATAATCGCTTAAAAATTTACAATTATCGTTTGCTGAAATAAACAATCATTGTTTTTTAATTATGACATTTGGCACATTTTTTGATCAGAACTAACTTTCAAAATAGAAAGAACCTTATTACATAATTATACAATAGGCAAAATGTTTCCATTCTTGATTTAACGACACAGTAAAATACATTGCTCTATTTTTACAAGGTTTCGAGGGTGATATAATGATGAACAAACATCTACTGTACTGCCACCCAAAAGATTAGGTAATGACTGAGAGGATGATATCATGACGAACGAACCCCCAAACAGAAACAAAAACAAAAGAACTTAATACGTGAAAGGATGATATCATAACAAGAACATAGATAGAACGATATACCCCTACCCCAAAAGACAACGTAGAAGGTAATCTTGAGTATTTTATATTGAAGAACGGATATATACTATAATGACGGATGAAAATATACTATGCTGCCGCAAAAAGTAGAAATAAAGCATACAATAATTATTTTTCTCCCCCAAAAGAATATGGTAATGCCTAGGAAGTTGGTATCATGATGAACAAACATACTAAACTCGCCTCAAACGAAGGGGGTAATGCCTAGTAGGCTGATGTTATGACGACAGAAAATATACTAAAATACATCCTCATATATCGAAGAAATAATACATGAGAAGATCCCCCTCACAAAAAGAGAACGTAATGCCTAGGAGTAGGCGATCATGGACACAGAAAATGTACTACACTACCCCTACCAGAAAAGAAGCAGGAGTCGCTGTAAGATTGTCTCATGACAAAAAAAACAGATACTACAGTGCACACATCCTCAAAAAGGGATGTACTCCCTAAAAGTATAAACCCCACTCTTTTAAACAATGAGGAGGTAATTATCTGGGAGAACCGTCTTATGATAACAGAACCGATACTACACTACCCACCACATTAAAAACTTATACACTAATAGATTAAACCAATAATTATTTTCATTAATAAAAAAAGTTTTGGTCATAAAATCATTGGGCTAAGATTACAGTGTAGGATCTCTTCTTTGTAATACAGCGAATCAGACGTTTTATTATAGATGACAATATGACAATGCAAATTAAAATTGTATTTTATTCGATGTTAATTTCTTAGAAACTATTTACAAATAAATATGATATCTTAATTTGTGTGTGACTGTTACAGATAACTATATATAGGGTATGAAAACAGTGTATCATATTATATAATTAAATAAGCATAATGCATGTTGATGTTAATATTTTATAATAAAATTACATAATCATGTTAATATAGTACTAAATTGTTCAGTACAGTTTCCCTTTCAAGTAAACAAATGTCTTATTTGTTGACATGATGATTTGGTTATTATGTAACCCTGCTTGACTTTTTGTCCATACACAGGCTTCACTTTTTAATTTGACAGCTCTTTTCCTGGGATGTAGCAGGTAAATCCTGAAATACAAATTCTGTTTCTTTCATTAAAGATTATAGCTGTTCATTGTCGCAGAGTGGTTACATAAGCTAGTGTTAATTTTGACCTAAGTGCAGGTCGGAGTAACATTGAGTTTGGTAAATAAACTAGTTCCCAGGAAAGATAACAGGAAGAGATGGCCTGTAAAGTAAAGTTCGAGGAATGAGGTTAAATGGTTAAAGTAGGGTACACAACAAATGGATATGAGTCAATATATAGCATTGACGTCATGAGTGTCGTGCTGACAAAGACACGAATGTTTGAGAAACAGTTGTCTGGAATTTTAAGCAGGACGGATCGTAAATAATGCTGTAATAATTTAAAAGATTAAAATCGCTTGAAGGCGAGAATCCTGCTCCTAAGGTGTCTGTTTTATTCATCTATTTCCCTATAGTATATATATAATCTATTAAGTTTTCATTTAGAATGTTCGTCTCTTATGTTGTAGTTATTTCTCTTCAAAATAAAATCTTAAACGCTCAGTCATCTTTTTGTCTACTTTTCTGTGTAAGTTAAACGCTCTATTTGTCTAGCTAAACTGATGAGACGATCAACGGCCATTTTTGTAGGCAGTGACAGCTTGACCTTACAATCAATGTGACGGCGAAGACAAAGCCTTGACGACGACAAGATAAAGGGTGCTTTAGACACTATATCTATGATGAAAATTTGGGGTTATGGTTATGGTTCAAGGTTGTTTCACATACTGTATCTATAATAAAAATTTGGTGTCATGCGTCACGATACAAAAACTACATAAATGTTTTTTTAATTATCCAAATTTTGTGAGAATTGAATCAAAGTTGACCAATGTATCGCTGCATAATTTATGACAGTAATCGCTACTTCTGAAAAAATATCTCTATTCATGTATAGTTAAGTATGTGTATATGTTTATATACTTTTATTTGAAGGATTCACTCCTAAACTCATTATCTGATTGTTATGAATTTTGGAACATAACTGCTTGGTGTATATTTGGATAATGTGGGCTTTATTTACTTTACTTTAATGTTATGCAAAGGTGGGGTTAAATCCCTTCGTGAAAATTCACATACCTCCGATTTTTGGTGAAATGTTAATAACATGTATTATGCATCAATTAATAAATATTCCAGAAATTTCAGTTCATTTGAAGTATTTTAAATTTTATGGGGAGATAACGTCACATTTTAAAAATGAAAATATTTCAGATTTGCATCAAATTTGATCTATGCTCATTTAGCACAAATAAAACAAAATTTGTTTAATTACAATTCTTTTCTTATTATTTATTAAGCTTAAGTCTTATATTTGAGACAGTTTCTAGAATCCAAATCGTATAATTGATTTTGATTACAATTGGAATCAAGATTCTAGCCATTAGGTTTAGTATCATTATATCTGTATTTTTATCGTATTAAGAGCACATAAAAGTGGTGCAAAACTGTTTTGTTCGTAACTTTATTTTACTCTTCTATTTGTGCTATAAAAATGTACCTATACTTTGTTACATTTTTGTGATATAATAAAAAAAGCATAATTTTGAGTAAAGTTGGACTTAATATCTATTTACTTAAATAGATAACCGCCCTGTCGGCGGGAACACGAATTTGCCGAATGCAAACCAATAGAGAGGGACAACCCCCACCTCTTGAAAACGGGGCCACCTGTAGACCGTGGGTGGTGACAGCTGATACCTTGGGGCGGGATCTTGTTGGTTTAGTCATTCTTCGACTTCGGTGTTTATTTTGGCTCGACGAGAGTCCGGAGAGTCCCGATCCGATCAATCGACTGGTAACGTTAGGCCCTATTGTCTTAACGTTAGGTCCGTTATTAACGTTATTAACGTTAGGTCCGGAGTAGCCCGATGCGATCAATCGACTGGTAACGTTAGGCCCTATTGTCTTAAGGTTAGGTCCGTTATTAACGTTATTAACGTAAGGTCTGGAGAGGCCCGATCCGATCAATCGACTGGTAACGTTAGGCCCTATTGTCTTAAGGTTAGGTCCGTTATTAACGTTATTAACGTTAGGTCCGGAGAGGCCCGATCCGATCAATCGACTGGTAACGTTAGGCCCTATTGTCTTAAGGTTAGGTCCGTTATTAACGTAAGGTCTGGAGAGGCCCGATCCGATCAATCGACTGGTAACGTTAGGCCCTATTGTCTTAAGGTTAGGTCCGTTATTAACGTTATTAACGTTAGGTCCGGAGAGGCCCGATCCGATCAATCGACTGGTATTGTTAGGCCCTATTGTCTTAAGGTTAGGTCCGTTATTAACGTTATTAACGTAAGGTCTGGAGAAGCCCGATCCGATCAATCGACTGGTAACGTTAGGCCCTATTGTCTTAACGTTAGATCCGTTATTAACGTTATTAACGTTAGGTCCGGAGAGGCCCGATCCGATCAATCGACTGGTAACATTAGGCCCTATTGTCTTAAGGTTAGGTCCGTTATTAACGTTATAAACGTTAGGTCTGGAAAGGCCCGATCCGATCAATCGACTGGTAACGTTAGGCCTTATTATTAATAAGTTCATCACCAACCGTATTATTCAATCTGATTCTTTAAAATATCAAAACATTATTTCTCCTTTCTATTTTCTTTCTAAATAGATACTAGAAGGCAGTGGTTGGGGGTCGGTGGTGTTGCGAACAAAGATTACCGATATCAAGGTATATATATTTTACAGAGTTATGTTTTCAAAAAGTAATGATTGCGAAGAGTAATGTCTTCTGGGAGTAGTTTTACTGGGTGTACTGTTTTCTTGGAATGGTGTTTTCTGAGTAATGCAGCTATCCTCTATGTACATCTTTTCTAAGAGTAATTGTTTATCAGAGTAATGTTTTCTAAGATTAATGTTCCTATTCTCATTGTGAAATTTCTTTTTACGAGTGATGTATTCTGTAGACAATTTTCTTTAAGAGCCATGTATTCGAGGAAGATAAATAATTATTCTACATGTACTATTATTCAGGGTGCCCGAAAAAAACGGGCCCCAACTTTAATTAGGCCCTGTTTCTTAGTGTTTCGTCCGAATGAAATGAATTTTGGGTCATAACTAGTTTATTATATTCAAAACATCACATCAAAAAACTAGGGACTTTGGCCTTTTTTTCTCCGTTCTACAGCATGTGTTCTTCAGCATGTATTTGCAAACTTTATTCGGCATTCAATAACCCATATATTATTAGTATAACGTAAAACAAAGCAAACTTAACTAAGCATAATGAACAACATCTTATTTATGGCATATTTTTTTCTAATAGTAATGTTTTCTGGGAGTAATGTTTTCTAAGATCAATGTATTCTGAAAGCAATATATTATAAGAGCCATGTATTCTAGGAAGATAAATAATTATCCTACATATACTATTTCATTTGACAACTTTATTCGACATTAAATAACCCATTGATGGTTGATATGACGTAAAACACACCAAACCTAACTAAATATAATGAACAACTTCTTATTTATGGCATCTCCCCTAAACTCCTTCACATCTGCGTTCAATATTTACAAGAGAATGTTCCCCCGAATGCAAGGCAAAAAGATTGTATCATATATCTTTTAATGCAACAGTCTGATTTTTATTTGTTATTGATTTGATTTCCCAATCATACTGCATACTGAAGATATGCACTAGTTGGTTAAAGAATATATCGTCCCTTTTAATCTGTGGTTTAGTCGCCAGTTGAGTTATCCCCCCTTTGAAAATTGGCTGTTTGGAGTCTCTAACCGCTAGATGGCTCTGGTTGGGAGTCAATTTGCATAGGGATGAATTGAACTGTAATCTTTTGATTGAAGAGTCGTTGTCACTCAGTGAGCAAAGTGAAGTGCAGAGAGAAAGAGGTGCAGTTGGCAGTTGGTGGGGAAAACATTGATTTTATTTTTCAAGAACTTTCCTTTTACGGATAGACCAGATAATCTTAAGCAAACAGACTGCATTTATTTTATTAATTATAAACATGAATACTTATCAGAACGTTCTAATAGATAGGTAGGTTTGACCCACAAGCGCATTAACCTAATGGCTAAAGTAAGCATTTTGCTTGATTAAAAGGCTCAATCGTCCAGGTATAGAATCTAGGTTTCACTTTCCTTCGCGAAATTCCCATCAAATATTCTAAAAGCAATCGCTAATCACTAGTTGAGGCAGAATTACATCCGGAATGTGATACCTTTTATCTAGATGGTCACTAAATTATTAAAATTCTAACTGAGGAAACACTCTTGTAATTATTTCTACACCATTTCGCTAGAGGAACATTGAAAGCAATAGGGTGTTTTGTCATTCCACCAATTAACTGAAAAGTGCCTCAAAATGACAGTTCATTTTGATGCAGTTAACAGCCATTAGTATGTGATTTCCTGTTTATTTTTCTCGTCAGCTGTAATAAACTGTTGTATTACTTCCATGCTTAAAAGAAAAACAGGGATGTATGAAACTATTTTTATTGTTCGGTTGCGGCGAAAACGTGTGGTTAGAGTGAAAAAGATTAAGTACGGGAATTGACGGAGGTTGATCTCTCGAACTCGCTAGACACAAGACTGTTCAATCTCAATTTGGGTTGTTTATATATCAATTTTGGACACCTACGCCGATTAAAAGAGGGCACATCTGTCGTAAACAGGGCTTTACCTGCTGCTCTAGTTCGGGAGCGACTCCCGCTTCTAAAATAGAAGCCATTCATTTCCCCGCTCTATTTACAACTTAAAATAATCTGTTCAAAATTCAGCACATTTCCAGCATTATTTTAAAAGAAATCTCTATATACTTGCCCCTTTACTGCTGGATAAAAAATTATCCCTTCGTTCCTTGGCTGTAACAGAAACGAGCGCGCCCTTGTCTGCAAATCCCTATAATTGTAGACACGTGCCCTACAGGACGCGACTTCTATGTATTCTTGTCTGCAGATAACTTTTCCCCATGATATTGATTTTGTTGTCAGCTGCGTCTCCGTGTCAATCAACCTGATTTATTTCCTTCAGGCCAGGTGCGTATCTGTTTCAAGTAAGATTTCTTTCTTTCTGTAAACTGCTATTTCTGGTAATGACTCATGTGTAAACTCCTAGAGAGAAAGAAATAATGATGATAATACCACTTATATTTTGGTTCATTAAGATCTTGATAACTGTTTCTATGTCAGCACATTTCTTTAGATAGACTAAATAAAAAATGTTCAAGTTTTGTTCAGCTGAAGAAATCTTATTACATAGAAACGGTTTTGACAATATTTTTATCTGTATAATAAAAGTGACCGTACTTGTGTCCAGTTTGTTACGTCCAAGCGAGCGAGAAAGAAAAAAGAAGGAAAGCAATCTTGTTTTGCATCTGATACAATCAGGCATGGCTAACACATTTGTCTCCTTGCACAAGGACGTTAAAAAAGACAAAGAGAAAGAAGCAGACAGTGCGTTAAAATCAGAGTTTATACTAGTATTTCAACCAGAACTGCTTATATTTAAATTGTTGTACTCTTCTAGGAAAGCAGCACCATCATCTACTAGAAAGAAAACCAGTTGATCCGATATTGGGTATAACACTCTGAGTAAGATATTTGCTATAAATGCATATTTCTCTGATAAGTCTAATGTGTAACTCTGGTCCCTTTGTTTTCTTCGCCATTTTCTTGTATAATCTCCTTGAATTAAAAAAGTTTCCTGGAAAATACAATCACATAAAATTATTCCTAGACATGTTTCTGTTGGCTGGTTATCTTCACGCTTGACGCTTGACTTTTCCCCGTCTATTTTTAAAAGATTTCTCTGTGATGATGTATTTTAACTTTATGTCTGGATAAAGAAACCCTACATGTTATAGGCCTAATAGAAATGCATTATATAGGAAAAACCACCCATGCATCAACTTTTAGTAATTTCAATGTGTAGCATTCTTGCTTACCTTCTCCTGGGTACCCGGGTTTCGTCTCCGCTTGTTGACCTAGTTTTAACAGTTTGATTTGATATATAAAAAAAGTCAGACTGAAGAGTTTGTACGATATATATATATATATATATATATATATATATATATATATATATATATATATATATATATATATATATAGAGAGAGAGAGAGAGAGAGAGAGAGAGAGAGTAAAGGAATTACGAGGATATATTTATTTTAAGTCTTTCTGGTCTTAGCTGCGCTCCACCCCTTCCGACCAATGCCTACTGGCAGAGGAGCAGCCGGTATTCATATCTGCCTCAGCAGTCAGTCAGGAACAAAGAGATCGAAAAATCCCCCCATCGACCGTACGTCATTTCCGACTTTCGTTGCTACTCTTACTCCCTTTCAGGGAGTCCTCCTACTCTCTGCGCACCCACTATCAATCATATAGAGTATGAAAAAGATATTTAACAGAGTGTAAGAACTTTCAGATGATCTGGCTTGTTAAAAACTTATATTATTTTTTTCTTAACTAAAAGTTCTATTTGAAAAATGTAGCGAAAACAAAATTTGAAATGATGTTTTTATTCATTAAATTAGTATCTAATTTTCTTCAGCTGAATGTTTGTATACGGATCAAAGTTGAAAGCTGTATTTTTGTCAGGTTTACTTCAATGCGAACCTGGTATTTCAACATTTGCATATGTTAATAGTAAATGCTTGCATGAAAAATATTACAAATTATATTGCAATTTTATTTACACGAAAATATAAAACTATCACAGGTGAATTTATATAATTTATATTTTTCCATTAATTTTAGATTTTGAAAATCGGGACAAGAACTAGCTCCAATCATACAAAGCTAACGAAAATATTCCATTAGAGCAGATTATGTCTTGTTAAGTAATTTACTTTATTGCACTTTACAGTAAAGTATTCTCATTAAGACAGTAAGTATATAGCTGCATAAAGGTATATTAAATACTTTGTGCAGCTGTTTCTTCATTCTTTCACCAGTGCAGTAAATTATTTTCTGTTGATCTCATAACCGTCTGTTATGTATATATATATATATATATATATATATATATATATATAGGCAGCATTTTCTCTTGCAGGCAAGTATTGTTGAATATAAGAGACAACTCATGTCTACATATCCTTTGGTAGATCCTTTCAATAGTCCGAATCAAGATCTTAGTTTCAGAGGAGAACTGGCTGATGAATTTGCCATAGTTTTGATTTGTCTCCCAAGTACTTTCAGACCCATCCGGGTTCATCTTCAGGGGAATGAGGTTAATCAGGTACAGACCATGTGTTAGTACTTATAGAAGGTTGTTGCGGGAATTATGTACTAAGTACGAAACTATATTTAGAGCTATAAACATTTTAGAATATTATTACTGATATTAAAGTTAATTCCATTAATTAGGGTTTTTTTTTGGTTTTATATATAGGGCTTCTAATATATGGAGTTTTTGTTTGTTAGTACTATATTCTAAGATTTTGGTATTTTTTACTAAGGGTTTTCTGAATTCCGATCGGGGGCAAGAGTGGTTGTTAGTTAAGACAAATGCATCGACAATCTTGGTAGTCAAACCTATGTATATGTTTTTTCTTGGTTGTCGGAGACACAGTCTCCCAAAGGACAGCTAAACTGATAAACAGGGTTTGTCTTATCCAAAACTCTAATCTAATATATAATAACAATCTAATATATATATATATATATATATATATATATATACAAACGTGGGTAGTACAGTATTAGTGCAGTTCCGACGAGAGAAAAGTATATCGTTATATTATCATTTTATAATTTTATATAACGCGTTGCAAGCGGTGGTCCGCTATCATCAAATATGTGATTTACATATCTGAAGATAGCGGACCACCGCTTGAAACGCGTTATATAAAATTATAAAATGATGAAATAACAAAATGATAAATAAATGTTGAAAAAAACTTTTTACAAATGTTGGTAGCCTTACTCCTTATATATATATATATATATATATATATATATATATATATATATATATATATATATATATATATATATATATATATATATGCACATCGGCCAGACAAGGATTGGTTTAGATGTTTTACGGCATATCAACCCTTTTCGGGTTATTGAATGCCAAAACCGGTCATTTTGGTAAAAGCTGTTATGCTTCAAGTTCTATACATATTCAAATATTTATTCATGGTGTCTCGATTGATTGTTTTGTTTTACGCAATATTAACCCTTTCCAGGTTATGTACTGCCGAATACGGTCATTTTGGTAAAGGTTTTTAAGCATTAAGTTCTTATTATTTATGTAATATCGCTTACCTTCGGTGTAGCTTAGCGTATTGGCGACACATGCGTGTTCCTGACTTGCCAGCTGCCACCTTTATTTCCTCCTACAAGTCGCTCGTCGCTGTCATCATCACCATCATGAACAAATTCACGCGAACGCCATGGATTTGTTCGAGAAGATTTATTTAACAACAGACATAGACAGATGGGGTGTTGGCTTGCACGCGAGAGAGAGAGAGGGAGAGAGAAAAAAAGAATTACCTACTGGTGAAGCTCTTCAGGTCATGTGCTCCACAGTGCGCCCGGTCCCTGCCACTAGGCAGCGGACCGCTTTCGTACGTCCTTCTATATTGGTCGTCAGCAACAAAAGGGCAGCAACACTTACTAACCGGGGTGACGTCACTTCCGATTTACCTGCTACTCCTACCAACTTTAAGGTCGTCCTGCCTCCTTTTGGGTCTCTCTCTTTATGCCACCCTTCATTATCTAACAATATCTTCAAATATTTTTAATGGTTTGTTTTTATGTAGAAAAAAGTGTTGTTTTTGTTTTGGGTTTTGCAAAACATGTCTGGGTTTTGTAAAGGGAAGGAAAAACAATAACATCAGTGTTTGGTGATTTTTTTGTCAGGATGCCAGTATCTTCAGACAGCCTGGTCAAGTGCTCCAAACAGGCATGAAGCCTATTGATGTAAGGAGCTAACAAAAACGAAAGATGATTATAACAAAGACAGGAGATGCCCACCGGCTTGCGTCCTGTAACAACAAACGCTATAGGTAGAAGGAAAGCAGTCAGTAGGTACAGAGTCCCACAAGCCTGCAGTTCCTTGAAAGAAGCTACTGGAATATTAAGCTGTATAACAATGAGATATCAAAAAAGCGAATTGATGCAGACCACTAGACCAAAAGTCAAACGAGCTGGAACAAAGGAAGCAGGGAATTGATGAGACAATTCTGAAGAACACATGCTATAACAGTAATTATAGAAAAGACTGAGACTAGCAACATTACGTCTGCGAGAGAAAGGATACCGAGAAGAAGAAAGGGCGCGACCAACTAAATTGCAGATACGTGTCTGCACTTTATCGAGAACACTTACCAGCCCGAATATGACAACAGTACTCAACCTATTCAATTAACAAAGGCCATTGTTGGTTATCTGCTTGGCAAATATTGCTTTTGCAATTCATTGGGAAATGTCATTATGTTTCCAAATAAGAAAGGCATTATTGAGAAAATAATTTAATTGGATCTGTTTTATTTAAAGGACAAGGTCGACCAACAAATATTATCGAGTTAAAACAAGAACCTCGTTTTTTTAAGTACATTTTTATCTAGAAAAAATACATAAATGTATAATTATAATTCATGTGTATTTTAGTCTATGTTTGAATTGACAATAAAAATGATCGATTATTATAGTAATGAGCTATGGTTATCTTAAGGGAAAGTTAGTATTGTTAGTATTAAGCTGGATCGACAATTATGGCTTGCAAGGTCTGCACTATTGAACTAGATACGCAATACTGTTTAGCTTTATGTGAAATATGCTGTTGAAGCCGTTCCATGCCTCTGGGTTTACTTAAATTTAAGATCTATCGGAAGCAGCGAATGTTTTTATACATATTGACCATCGATTAGACAAAGTTTGATATCAGCAGTTTCTTTCAATAAATCACAATGCAAGAAATATTCACTTCCAAATTTCGTGTGTAATATAAATACCCAGACACAGTTTCTTTCGCTCTTTTCCAATTTTTTTTACCACAGTTGATGCACATAAAAATGACCCATCACAAAATAGCCAAGAGCATAGTGAAAAATGCAACAACAAACTCACGCACTACCTTACGCACAGTGACAACATATACACACTCATCAAACTCACGTACACACGCACACATCTACAATGCTTATCCCATATGTACACACTGTCACACGTCAGCTCATATGGCGCCAGCCGAAATCAACGTGTCTACTAAAAGTCTAACAGAGAAATAACTCTTTTTTCACATAGAACGTTCGTGGGACTCTCTGAATTATCATTCACTACGTACTATTTATTTTTCGTTATCTTAACAATTTGTCGATGGCAATTAAATAATTTCTTTATCTTAACATTTCTTTTCCTCTACAAATCTATGAATAAAATATGTTTGTGCCATTTAACAAAGAGACACTTCTATATTTAAATACACTTCATAGCAATTATAGGTGCTTTAGTTTATCTGTTTAATTACATTGCATAGTTGGTCGGTTGTTTAAGTAATCATATAACAATAGTTAGAAGAACAGTAGTAATGTCGTGCCGCCCCCGTTTATGGCTCGACACTCCTAACAGAAACGAATGATCGATTCGCATGAATCAAGATGATTTTGTTATTTCTGAAAATATCATTATTGTTGCCGACTAATCAGACTCTATTAAAGTGTTATATGAGCAGCAGCTGATCCAGAAGTATAAAAAGGCTGCGCTTTCTTCACTCAAAACACACGTTGAGGGTTTACTCTTCAGTTGCCGCTAGGTAATCTAGCTACAGACTTTTCCCTCAGAATCCATAGGTTGGGAAGATAAAAGCATTTTAACTTTTTAAAAAGTGTTGAATAATGGCCTTATGGGAATGGACGTATCTGTTGGAAATCGCTGGTTTGACTTGCGCAAATTAACGCGGGGTGGACCGGCAGTCGAGTGCAGAATAGGGCCTGTTCTCACAGTCAGAAATCACAGACGTGACTAGTTCACCGTGTGATGAGATCCCAGATCAAGGCTCAATGTGACCTGCGAGAGGCTGTGTGACATCACGGGTCCTTGCGTGGGAAACAGAGGGATCCATGACGTAACACGTTCTTCGTGAGAAGCGAGTTTAGCCAGTCTGGGTTTTGGAGGCGAACCGATGAGACGTGATTGTTACCATGTGAACTACAACAGATAAGGGAAATATTTCCCTAAGAAAATACAGGCGAGAGATATCCTCCCCCCCATCCACGAATGGTTAAGACTATTTGATAAGTAACTACGATACAGTAGTAATTTCTCTCTCTCTCTCTCTCGACGTAGTGAATATCTCCCAGCTGATTAAATAACTAACGCCTGAAATAAAAAGAATTGAAAGTAAAAGGATTGCTTGTCGATTGACACGGCCATGAGGCTCTTTGTTGCAGAGGCGCGGTTCGCGGCAGGAAAGAAAGAAGAAATAATTCATCCACTAGACGACATCGAGACGGCGACCCTCTACACGGCAGGGGGAAATATAAAGGTATGTAAACAATATATGAACTATGTGATTTATGATGTTTTAAAAATGACGAGTATCGAATGTGAACTGCCACGGCCCTTTCAGGGACGAGTATACGAAACGAGTACCGCCGCAGCCCAAGAGAAGGGCTATGCAACAAAGGGATCCATTCAAAATGAAATAAAAAAGGAAACCATTAATTTGCTGAGTGTTTAAACTTCATGATTTTCACAAGGACCATAAAAAAGTATGGAAAGTATGTTCCTTACCATCAACCAAAGAGTTGGAAATAGAAAGGAAATATCAAAAGAAAGAATGAATAAGTCCTTCCATACAAAAAGTATTAATTTTTATGACAACTTGTTAAGACAACGAAATATTAAGAGTTTGTAGGATCCGAAAGTTCAGAGCGTCTTACAACATTTTAAAGTGAAGGGAACTTTAGTTTGTAACGAGAATTAAAGTAGACATGTTCATTTTGGCTGTCGCCGGGTTCTTGTGACAGTATGTGGAAATTGATACAAGTGCGTGTATATTAGCGAGTCTGTTTTGTTAGTGAGAGATTGCATATATCAACCGTGTACGTATGTTCGATAAGCAGTGTGTAAATGCTGTTGCTATGTTTATGAAGTCTGTGTGTATCTCTTGTTACGTCTTCGGACCTGTGTTATCTGAAAGGAAACAAGAAAGAGAGAGAACCATGCTGTGTATAAGTTTCTATATTACGCGCGAATATTTGGAAGTGAATATTTCTTGAGCTGTGATTTCTTGAGAAAAAAACTGAGATTTTGTCCAATCTAGAGTTAATACGTAAAAACAACATTCGCTGTCGCTGCTTCTTCGAACATCACCACCTTTTAATACAAACTTCCAAACAAAAATAACGAGCGAAATAGAAAGGTAAGGGTTAGGGTTAGGGTTTAGGATTTAGGGTTAGGGTTAGGGTTAGGGGTTAGGGTTAGGGTTAGGGTTTAGGGTTAGGGTTAGGGTTAGCGTTTAGGGTTTAGGGTTAGGGTTAGGGTTTAGGGTTAGGGTTAGGGTTCAGGGTTTAGGGTCAGGGCTAGGGTTTAGGGTTAGGGTTAGGGTTTAGGGTTAAGGTTAGGTTTAGGGTTAGGGTTTAGGGTTAAGGTTAGGGTTTGGGTTAGGGTTTAGGGTTAGGGTTAGGGTTAGGGTTAGACGGATAGAAGAGAATCAATTATAAACCTAACTAATGTCTTCAACGAAAAAAGAAAATACAAACAAACAAACACATTTGAATTGATTCCAGTCAATTAACATATAAAATGATGTATTAAAATAGAAAAAAGAATGTTTCCAGGCATCTTTTAAGAATTGAAATTTGAAAATAGGCAAAATGTCTTTGAAAACCAGGTATAAGATGCAGATGTTTTTCTTTTTAAAGATCATTCATTTTTTTCTTGAATTTTTTTTAGATTTTTCGGAAAACATATTCTTCATCAGATAAACAAAATTGTTTCATAACGAATGTAAAGGTATTACCATGTTTTCTTACAAGATGCTTTCTAATGAACTGTTTACGATTTGAATACACTACGATTAGCAACGTGCTTTTAAAGTTCAATATAAAAGAGCTGTTTCTAAAATCGTTTCAACGAAAACAGACGGACACTTTGATGACACGGACACTTCGATAACGTCCAGAAAGAAAGGACCCTACTAATTATATACAGAAAAATGACAATACTTTTTCGTTTGTTATGAAACATATTTGATCTCTGATAAAGGATATGTTATTCAAAAAAAATAAAGATAAATGTAAAAAAATATTGAATGATTAAAAAATATATATTTCAACGGTGCTTCTGTAGTTTCACAATGATGTGTTTGGCCTCTTTTAAAAAATAGCAAAAGAAATGTATAAACTTACGCGGTAGCTGAAAATGGGACTCTACACCAAAAAGTACGAAAATTCATCCAGTATTTATGAAATAAAAAATCAAGAACGATTCTATTGGTCGACTGCCATATTGTATCTACCAATCGCCGTATTATCATGGCTCGCCAATAGAGAAGGGATATAACTCATATTTTCGGCTTTTTTTCTGGAAAATAAAATAAAATATAACGTACGAAAGATAAAATCGCGTTTGATCTTTTTTTTTTAAATTTAATAAATACTGGATAAATTTACGTACTCTTTAGTGTACAATCTTGTTTTCAGATAACATGTAAGTACATAACAAAGTTTATACATTTCTTTAAATATTTTAATGTCGTCGTAGAACTACAGAAGCACCTTTCTATGTTATACTTGGCTTCAATGGCATTTTGCCTATTTTCAAATTAAACAAGCCGCGCGTGCGTGGTCCCTCTCTGTATGTGACTCGATGTGGCTAGTGTAAAATGCAATAAATTTGGGGAATTTTGGCCATTTTTGACCCTCCTTTGACCTCATGGGGTCACGAAGCAGAATTTTTATAAGTTCAAGGATGCTCATTTTATATCCAGAACAATTGCCTCTACATTTTGGCCAAGTTTCAGAAAAATTGAATGGATGGATCAAACGTTATAGGAGAAAAGGGTAATTTTTGCAATTTTGGGGGCTTTTGACCCCACTGGAGGCGCGAACCAGATTTTTTCCAAGATCAGTGATACTTATTTTCTATTAGGAATAATTTACTCCACATTTTGGCCAAGTTTTAGAGAAATTGAATGGATGGATGAAAAGTTATGGGGCAAAAAATGTCATTTTTTGCCATTTCGGAGCGTTTTGACCCCCTGGGGGGCTAATCAGATTTTTTTTCCAAAATCGGAAGATTGTAACTTTCTAACATGACCAATGTTACAACTTCATGCAAAATTTCAGAGAAATTCAATGGATGGTTGCCTAGAAAAATCCGGACAGACGGACGGACGGACGGACATGCCTCAAAACATAAGTCCCCCGATTTTATAAATCGGGGAACCAATAATGTATTTTAAACAGGTTTTTG
Source organism: Sepiola atlantica (assembly GCA_963556195.1). Lineage (NCBI taxonomy): Eukaryota > Metazoa > Mollusca > Cephalopoda > Sepiida > Sepiolidae > Sepiola > Sepiola atlantica. The sequence continues at coordinate 11,687,246 of OY744542.1, forward strand.
GTAATCATTGCTATTCACCCACTATCATATTTAGCGTCTGTATTCCCTAGGTCAGGAGTTCGACGTTGTTTGGCGGTCTTTATACATTGTCTGAAAACCAACGTAGTCTGTTCACCCTAAGAAGAATGTCCAGCGGTTAGATGGCTAATGTTTCGAGCAAGTTCCCTGACCAAACATACTGAGACTGGTCTGGCTATTGTCGATATAAATTATTTTAAAGGAAATACAGTTAATGAATTAAAGAAAAACAATTTATTTTGCGTTATCTACTCATTTATGACCTATTTGGGTTAAAAAATAAATATGATTTATGTAATCGAAGTTGTAAGCCTAACATGATATCGATTCCAAGAATAGTAGCCATCTTTTGTAGCCACTTGTACACGTACATCAAGATAGCTACTTTTGTCAGAATCGATATTTATGCTAATTTAAAAGGCTTATATTTTCAATTAAATATTTATTTTAACGCAAGTAGGTCACAAAAAGTAGGCACAGCAAAACTAATTGTTTTTGACTAATTTCTCAACTGTAATTCTTTAAAATAATTTAGGTTAATAATAGTAATGATATTTTTTATATTTACAAATAATAAATTCTTCTGAATAAAAAAATACAAATGACGAATTACTTTTACAATTAAGAATAACACCGGTCGATATTTCAAACAATCAATACATAATTTTTAAAACACATGATTAAATTTAACCGATTTAATTTTAATTTTAAACACATGTTTAATTTTAAAAGATTCGGCGAAATAATAACTATTGGGTTTGTAATTAACTTCCCGTTTTTTTTTAAATTTGGAATATATTGTGTTTTCAAATTTTGCAATCAATTTTTTTTCGAAAATTTTATTTCATAATCATTTCTTCTATTTTATGTGTTATTCGAAATTGTATATTTTCATTTTATGAACATTTTGATATACATTTTATTTCAGTTACATTTTATTTCAGTTACATTTTATTTCAGTTGCATTTCATTTCAGTTACATTTCATTTCAGTTACATTTTATTTCAGTTACATTTTATTTCAGTTACATTTAATTTCAGTTACATTTTATTTCAGTTACATTTTATTTCAGTTACCTTTTATTTTAGTTACATTTCATTTCAGTTACATTTTATTTCAGTTACATTTTATTTCAGTTACATTTTATTTCAGTTACATTTTATTTCAGTTACCTTTTATTTCAGTTAAATTTTATTTCAGTTACATTTCATTTCAGTTACATTTTATTTCAGTTACATTTTATTTCAGTTACATTTGATTTCAGTTACATTTTATTTCAGTTACATTTTATTTCAGTTATCTTTTATTTCAGTTACCTTTTATTTCAGTTATATTTTATTTCAGTTACATTTTATTTCAGTTACATTTCATTTCAGTTACATTTTATTTCAGTTACATTTCATTTCAGTTACATTTTATTTCAGTTACATTTCATTTCAGTTACATTTTATTTCAGTTACATTTTATTTCAGTTACATTTAATTTCAGTTACATTTTATTTCAGTTACATTTCATTTCAGTTACATTTTATTTCAGTTACATTTCATTTCAGTTACATTTTATTTCAGTTACATTTCATTTCAGTTACATTTTATTTCAGTTACATTTTATTTCAGTTACATTTTATTTCAGTTACATTTTATTTCAGTTACATTTCATTTCAGTTACATTTTATTTCAGTTACATTTCATTTCAGTTACATTTTATTTCAGTTACATTTTATTTCAGTTACATTTCATTTCAGTTACATTTTATTTCAGTTACATTTCATTTCAGTTACATTAGATTTCAGTTACATTTTATTTCAGTTACATTTCATTTCAGTTACATTTTATTTCAGTTACATTTCATTTCAGTTACATTTTATTTCAGTTACATTTTATTTCAGTTACATTTTATTTTAGTTACAGTTTATTTCAGTTACATTTTATTTTAGTTACATTTTATTTCAGTTACATTTTATTTCAGTCACATTTTATTTCAGTTACATTTCATTTCAGTTACATTTTATTTCAGTTACATTTCATTTCAGTTACATTTTATTTCAGTTACATTTTATTTCAGTTATATTTTATTTCAGTTACATTTTATTTCAGTTACATTTCATTTCAGTTACATTTTATTTCAGTTACATTTCATTTCAGTTACATTTTATTTCAGTTACATTTTATTTCAGTTATATTTTATTTCAGTTACATTTTATTTCAGTTACATTTTATTTCAGTTACATTTGATTTCAGTTACATTTTTATTTCAGTTACATTTTATTCCAGTTACATTTTATTTCAGTTACATTTTATTTCAGTTACATTTTATTTCAGTTACATTTTATTTCAGTTACATTTTTATTTCAGTTACATTTTATTCCAGTTACATTTTATTTCAGTTACATTTTATTTCAGTTACATTTTATTTCAGTTACATTTTATTTCAGTTACATTTCATTTCAGTTACATTTTATTTCAGTTACATTTTATTTCAGTTATATTTTATTTCAGTTACATTTTATTTCAGTTACATTTTATTTCAGTTACATTTGATTTCAGTTACATTTTTATTTCAGTTACATTTTATTTCAGTTACATTTTATTTCAGTTACATTTTATTTCAGTTACATTTCATTTCAGTTACATTTTATTTCAGTTACATTTTATTTCAGTTACATTTTATTTCAGTTACATTTCATTTCAGTTACATTTCATTTCAGTTACATTTTATTTCAGTTACATTTCATTTCAGTTACATTTGATTTCAGTTACAATTCATTTCAGTTACATTTTATTTCAGTTACATTTCATTTCAGTTACATTTCATGTCAGTTACATTTTATTTCAGTTACATTTTATTTCAGTTACATTTTATTTCAGTTACATTTCATTTCAGTTACATTTTATTTCAGTTACATTTTATTTCAGTTACATTTTATTTCAGTTACATTTCATTTCAGTTACATTTCATTTCAGTTACATTTTATTTCAGTTACATTTCATTTCAGTTACATTTCATTTCAGTTACATTTTATTTCAGACTAAGTGGAAGACTCGACGTTGCTCGGGATTGCATCTTATGCACTTTTAAACCATGCTCATTACACTATATTACTCCATTTTTTTTTCTACAACCCTAACTCCCGTTTCGCCCCCTAATATAACCGGAAGAAGCTGAACTATTGAAAAACTCTCTGTATTAGTGTCGTATGCTTTAAATTTCATTCACATCAGATATACGTATTTGAAGTTTTAATGATGTTCTGTCCCCATTAATCAATTTGAGGTGTCAGCAAGTAAATATTCGATACATAAAAGGTAACGTAGATATTGGCAACCCCTTATATTGCCTCCCCTGTATAATCTTATGCATATAATATGAATTTCAACAAAATAGAATATATTTAAAGTTTTAATGCTGTTCTGTTCCCATTAATCCATTTCAGTTGTCGATAAGTAAATATTCGATACATAAAAGGTAACGTAGATATTGGCAACCCCTTATATTGCCTCCCCTGTAAAATCTTATGCATATGATATGAATTTCATCAAAATAGAATATATTTGAATGTTTCAGGAAGTGTGCCCCCCAGATATCCTTTAGGTTAGAAAGGCACTTAAAAATGCATGACTACTTCAATTGTTTTCCCGAAAGCATATAATGCATATGATTTAAATGTCATAAAAATAAAACATATTTGCAGTTTTAAGAGACCCTTATAGCTTCATAACGGTGCGATTAGATATCCGTCTCATTTTTATGAAATTGTTATGTAAACTTTACCGAGGAAGACAATAGAAACCTATTGCCATGCTCGGTAAATTTTACATAACAATTCACTTTTAGATTTTATGTAAATTCTCTAACCTTTATTTCTATAAGGAACACACCCACATCCAACGCACACACATACACACATTTCTCGAGTTTTATATATAGAGAAGATATACATCATGTCCAAACATTATATGTTCATGATTCATTGATAATGTTTAAATAAAAGTATATAGTTACTTATTTTATGCACTTCTCAAGGAGGGTAGACACAAGGTTAGGTGTTAAGTTAAAAAGCCAGTGCACAAATATTTACGCACTATATCCTACAAAAATGCCTTAACCACCCCGTTAGCATTCCCTGGTTCGTGCGCTCCAGAGATTAGCTACAAAATAACCCCTTTTTCAAAAAGAAGTTAAAGCCTGGAAGAGTGGACCTACTGAAACAGAACAGGACTATACCTTAGGCCGACTGCAACAAGCCACTGTCGGACTGATTTTTGAAGACGTATCCACGACTGGTACCAACAGAAATAGGTTGATCAAAGTATAAAGTTACTTATAGCGGACCCTGTATTTTGTTATATTTTTGTGATGTAATTTAAATGTAAGAGGAGCATTCTTTGTAAATTGACATAACTCATTAATTACTAATTAATATTAACTTAGCTAATGGATACAATCTTTTCTATGGCCACTTCCTTCACCTCTAATTAATCTGAGTTCAACAGGGACGAGAGGATGTTCTTTGGAAGCACAGAATATTGTATTATAATGTTGTTAATGCAACATTGTGGTACTTCTTCTTTAGCCTTTTGGTGCAGTATCTGTTCCGATGGATGCTACACTCTGTAGCCCAGTACCGTCTTGACCTTAAGGCTTTAATTCCAACGGTCTGAGGCATTGCACTGTGCACTTCTAGGAGGTACAACCTCCCAGGCGTTGTCTTCTCATCCTTTAAGAAGATGTTAGTTTATTGCTAATCGTCTGAGGCACCCCTACTGGAGAATGCCGACGGTGTTGCTCAGGCATTTTTTTGTAGATTAAAGTGCTCTTCCTCTAGGGCGCTACCTTTTCAATTCCCCGTTCATGACCATGTGTCACATCTGACCGCTGTAGGAGGTAGGTAAATACAAAGTGTAGTATCTGTTCTGGTGGTACAATTAGTCTATTATGCGTTCGGTCAGTGAAAAAGAAATCCTTTTAGACTGTAGCATTTTTTTTGTTCCAATCCACAGTGCCCCCCTTTTGGGGAACTGGATTTTGCCACATTAAAAACCTACTATGTGTCTAACATTACCCACGTGGATTTCAGTCAGCTGACAGTTTACATTCTGGATCATATTGAAAATACACATTATGTTTTTATCAAAGAATTTATTGACCTTTCTGATAATAAACCAACTAGCTGCATACATTTCAATTATAAACTTGATCAATGTTCAGAGAGTATTCGTGGTCTACATTCAAATTAACCTGATGACTAAAGTTAATGATCTAGTTAAATAAGGGTCAATCTTCCAACTGGCAAATCTAAGGTTCACTTTCTCACAAAAAAGAAACGTCGAACGTCTAAAGGGAAATGGCGTCCAACGTCGTGGATGTTTCTTTCTTAAAGACAGATTGAACTTTTGTTTTCCTTTTAAGAAGTGTTTTTCTCCTGAAATATCAAAAGATTTACGACCACTATCCGGGATTTGATGAATATTAACAGTACGCCTTAGAGTTACTAGTAGTAAATCTGAAATATCTAAAGAAAAATAAATAGATAAGCGTTAAGATTAATAATACAAATAGTCTCTTAGATTATTTATTTTAATTTTTCTGCATACTGAAGATATATATATATATATACATATATATATATATATATATAAGTTAATTCGTCAATTTTATTGAACTATCACCCGAAAACGGTTTTTGCTATGCACACTTGAATAAAGTTTGAACAGACGCCTGAGGAGGGGAACACTTTCTCGAAATATTATGTTATACAGAAGCATCCATTGAATCGCACCGACGACAATTTAAAAAATTATATTAATAAAAGCTGAAGCTTAAAAACTCATTTCACCCTCATACGTCTTAATTTGCTTCAGTTCGTGTTTATCCGTTACATATCTGCATTGTATTGCCTTCTATAAATTACCTTTATATATATATATATATATATATATATATATATATATATATATATATATATATATATATATACATGTGTGTGTGTTATTGAAACCAATGAATAATGGAGATATGGTTTATTGACCAAAAAGACATCAGTTAATTGATTGCGTAACAACCTAGCGTGCAAAATACGATACGGATTTGGTCTGTTAATGAAATTAATTAAATTATTTTTAAAGATCATATTTAATTTAAAACATCACAAATGTTGTATTAATGAGATAACAATGCAGTAAAAATGTTGTCTTTTTGTAATATTCGTCTTCAAAAAAAGATATGGGTTATTCCAGATCATATTAAAAAGCACAAACATGTATTGATCACATTCAAAATCAATAACTATAATGAGAAGATGTGTGTGTGTGTCGATTCGCTTTACAAACGATTCGATCATTATCTGACATCATGTTATAAATGACAATGAAGGTTTAATTCGACGTCGAAGAAGAGGTTCAGACAAACGCAACTATAGAGTAATAGTTTAGTAATCCCTATTTCTCTCTCCCTCTCTCTCTCTCTCTCTCTCTCTCTCTCTCTCTCTATATATATATATATATATATATATATATATATATACCTATCACAATAAATATTTATATATATACGTATATATATATATATATATATATATATATATATAATCAAATATGAAACTAAAAGTAAACTTTTAGTAGATGGAACCTATAGTGAAATGGTTTAAGCGCAATATACGAGATAGAGCAATTATAAAGATACAGGGTGGGTAAAAATAAGGGTCCTATTTTTAAAAATTCATAACTTTTTTATTTATTGATTTAAAAAATTTTTTTTTTAGAATAAGTAAAGGACCCCTTCCGAAGCAAGCATGAGCCGTATTAGCCCTAAGGAACGTACCCTCATTTAGAAAACATTATTTTTGCTTAAAAAACTCAAAACAGTGTAAAAAACAATACTTTAGTTTTTGTAAGTTTTAAGAAGTGTTTTTCGGCTAAAATTTGTTTTGTTTATTTCAAAAAATCTCGGAAGGGTCAGTCTACACACACATAAAGTTTGGTGAGTTTAACTTTTATTTTGTGGAAGTTATTCAAATTCAAGTTATTCAAATTTAAAGATAGGACCCTTATTTTGGCCCACCCTGTAGATGAAAGAAGAGTGATAAACATGTACGAAATGGTAATTGTATGTTGATAAGGTGTCCAATGAAAGGAGATTTAGATGGAAAAAAAAGGTTTTTCGTGAAGGCAGCATAGGAAAGCGTTAAAAAATTAAGTAACTCCAACAGTGAGATGTTAACTTTTCTTCTCCATCTTAATCTCTTTTCATTGGAAACCTTATCAACGGACAATTACCAACTCGACAAACTCCATGTATTGTTTTTGCACGAACTTTTTTTCACTCTCCATTTCTTAATATTTTTTAAAATGTTGAATTTCGGCTTTTCAACTGCCAACTTATCTATCTATATAATTCCTCTGATGATAAGATTTCGATCTTTAAAAAGCCTTGGAAAGAATAATAAACATAATTTTATTACAGAATATACCTTTACTTGATCAATTTAAGTTTGAAATAAATCTGGACATTTGTACATGTTTACCACTCTTCTTTCATCTATCTTTATATATATATATATATATATATATATATATATATATATATATATTAGTGTTTCATGTATCCACATACAATTTTATAAGGAGATATCATTTTTTATGTATCAATGTTCAGTATTTACTTCAAGAGTGCTCGATACGTAAGTAGAGCTAAATAAATCAACCGAAATCTACAATATAGCTCTAAAAGGTTGTGGTTACTATAATACCGAAATTCAATATAAAAAACAGGACACTAAATATTACATCGAAATGAAAAATAAAATTAAAATAAATATAATCTACTATACCCCGCCCTATACCCATATGCTAAAAACTAAACTAGGCAAAACATATCTAAATCTGATTGAAAAACACTTCCCCGTAACCAATCCCCTGCATAAAATATTCAATAAAAATAACCTGAAACTATCCTACATCAGCTGTGAAAACCTAGAAAGTATAATTAAGGCACATCATAACAAAATACTAAAAGAGAACAGCAGAGACGAAGAAAAAAATAACAAATCGCATAAAAAGTGAAAAATATAGCAAAAATGACACTAAGAAGAACAAATATATAAACAATACAAATAGAAATAAACAAAACACTAATAGTAACCATACGAATAGAAATGAAAAAGTTAGCAATGAAGAGAAAAGATGTAACTGCATAAATCGTACACTTTGTGCACTAACAAAAGAAATGCCTAACCAAAGGTATTGTATACCAAGTCACAATATTTGCCAAGGAAAGACCGAATAACAAGAAGTACTACGTGGATTTGACCTCCTTAGATTTTAAAACAAGATATTATGACCACAAAACCACATTTAAAAACAGAGAACGTCGAATTAAAACAGCACTAGCTAACTACTATTGGGAGCTCAAAGAACATGAACGCTCACCAATAATTAGATGGAAAATAATACGACAGGCCAGTACATGTAGAAATTTAGACAACCTGTGTAGATAATGTCTGAATGAAAATGTGAAATCCTAAACTTTAAAGACCCCCGAAATCTAAACTGTAGAAGTGAGATAGCAAATAGCTGTATACACAGAAATAAATTTACCTGGGGCTAACGATAAATAAATAAACAAATAAGTAAAAAAAACTAAACTAAACAACCTAAAATAGAAATACAAGGAACCAAGTGTTAAAATAAATTCACCCATTATATTGACACAACAAAGGGAACGGGATATAGACCAATCTATAGAAAACAGAACAATAGAACAGGATATAGGAAGTAACACTAACAAGATCTTTGTTCGTGGGAATCCCAACAATTGGCTGAGAGAACAACAAAGAATATGATTGGTTAACTAGCTAGCCGTATATATAAAAACACCCGGCAAAACTAACTCCATGCTTTTTCGCCTGAAGAGTAACCCCGGGGATGAAACGCGGGACCCTCTGTGTAGCTTAATTTCAATAAATATATGTTCATAGTTTACTATTATATATATATAAATATATATATATATATATATATATATATATATATATATATATATATATTTACCAACATCTACAAAAATAACTGATTTTAGACGAATTCTAGTTAATCACACTACAATTATACATTCCGAAACCAGTTAAAAAATAGAAAATACTGAAAGCTATCTACATAAAAACACAGCACAGTAAAATTAACAACATCACATATGAAACACGCGGTAACAGTTTTAAATGCTTAACGTAATGCGATTTTATTCTGTGAAGCCATCCAGCGTTGCTTAATTTAAATCGTCAACAACTTCCTGGAACAATGCAAAAAAACGTTCTATGCGCGTTTTGCATCGCCTTTTTAAAATTCTCTTTTTTCTCTAGCTTTTTTGTTCATTTGCTTTTGAAAACTATGGATGATTCGACGAAGAATCGAAAACGTTTGTGAAACCTGTGAAATCTATGGAACATTAATTATTTTCTTAGATTTTAATACAAAAAGACCATCAGAAAAATTGAAAAATAAAAAGAGGTTTAATTATACCACCTTATATTATCAATTTTTCTGATGGTCTTTTTTTGTATTGAAATAAAATAAAATAATAAATGTTCCATATGTTTCACAGGTTTTACGTACGTTTTCGATTCTTCGTCGAATTATGTTATTTTTAACAATGTTTGCATAAATGATAAAATGCTGCCTAAATACACACACAATATATATATATGTATATATATATATATATATATATATATATATATATATATATATAAATATTTGTTATTGTTTATTTTTATTTTTATCTATGGACGTATACGTTTCGTCTCTTTTAAATCAAGACTAATCAGCATAGAAGTACGACTATTCACCACCGGTCACACAATTCGAAACCCTGGACTACAAGTATTTTCCAACCCCAGTCCAACGTCGCGAACCGCTAAGCCAGTTCTGAACAGCTTATAAACAATGATAATATTTACACATTGACGGCGGCGAAGCGTACAGGCATTCAAACTTCTATAAGTGAAGGAACGATGCATAAAGCAAGTGACGCTACGCTGTGTTACTACTACCATTTTACAGTGCTCTACTTTTTAACGAGGAGCTTCAAATATAAATATTTGTTATTGTTTATTTTTATTTTTATCTATGGGCGTATACGTTTCGTCTCTTTTCAATCAAGACTCATCAGCATAGAAGTACGACTATTCACCACCGGTCACACGATTCGAAACCCTGGACCACAAGTATTTTCCAACCCCAGTCTAACGTCGCTAGGCCAGTTCTGAACAGCTTATAAACAATGATAATTTTAACACATTAACGGCGGCGAAGCGTACAGACATTCAAACTTCTGACACATATATATATATGAAATGTTGAACTAATGAAACAAAAATAAAGTTACATACTTTACAAGTTTATTATAATCATCAGGTGTTTAAACAAGGAATATAATAAAATATGAGAATGACCTTTAATCCATGGATTTTCAAAGAATTACTCGTATTCTCAGAAAGAAAAAATATTTGCTTATTATTGGTAAGTATTAATTTTAAAAACTTACAATACAATTGTTAGTTATGCTTCAAGCAAAAAAATGTTTCAATAATGAGCAGACATACGATGTAGTAGTGAATGTATCAGTGCAGTAGTTGATAAAAAATCCTATTAGAACATGCTATTATGAAGGGCGTTCAATAAGTAATGCCCCTGACCCATTCCCCTTAGCAGTAGATTAATGTAACTTGGCACAGTTATTGGTCTTTCTCTACATAGGAACCACCCATAGTTATGCATTTCTCCCATGATGCAGCTCTGGACACCGTTTCTGTAGAACACCTCAGGTTGGTCCTCCAACCACGTCGTATATAGTAGAGGGTAATGCATTCCAGAAACATTCAAGGACGATTCAAAAGTTAAAAGTCTATGAGAAATTAGTATATCTGTAGAACGATGCTTCCAAGAGTTAAACTTCCTTAGCATGTGAATTAAATATTGGTGGTGTTAATTCGGCAGATGAGTTAAATATGAAGAGAAAACGAATGAGGAAGAATTAAAACACACGAGAAAATAGAAAAAGAGAAAAGAAACAAAGAAACAATTTAAAAACAGAAAGGAGAAAGAAAGAAAAACAATATAAACATCAGAATAAAAAAAGATAAAAAATAAAAAAATAAACGTTTGAATCTAGAAGTAGATTTATAAATATTAGAGAAATCGAGAGCAAAATTTATATCATTATCTAATATATATATATATATATATATATATATATATATATATATATATATATATATATATATATGAAATCAGATAGAACACGAGAGTACACCATACGAGATTTTGTTTTCAAATCAACAAAGCATTCATTTCTTGAATTTTAATTAAAATATTTCGATTAAACAAGCCTTTCTCAGTGATGTACAGACATTTTTCTCTGTTTTTGATTGTCGAAATCTATTGGCGTCGCTGTCGAAGAGACCCGATTTCTCCAGATATTATTGGAGAGACAGTTTTAAAACTCCAGATAGGTGTAACGATAACGCTAGCACGTAGTCGATCCACATAAAAATATATATACATATATTTATATATGTGTGTATATATACCCCTCTTTCTCTATTTTTCTCGCTCAATTTCTCTACCTATTACTTTTTCTTAATCTCTCTCTCTCTCTCTCTATCTCTCTATCTCTCTCTCTCTCTCTCTATATATATATATATATATATTAATTGAATGATATAATAAAATGAGATATTAATCAGATTTTATTAAGGTTCAAAAACAAGGAGTGCTATTGTGTCCTTAACTCATGAGTTTTCAAAGAACATCTTCCAATCAGAGAACCATTACCGCAATGACATTACTGCAGGTAATAAAATTAAGCTTTTAAAATTCATAAAAAATATATTAAAAATACATAAAAGTACATAAAAGTATATTAAACATCAAATATGTAGGCCAAAACACACACTTTTTGTTAAACTTATACAGTTCATCCAAGTCAGAAAGTTTAAAACAATTTCCAGAAAGATAACAAAGAATTCGATTATATTTATTATTCTGATAGTCTACTGGTTAAGGATATTATTTATATCTTTAAAGTATTATCTTACTCTCTCTCTCCCTCTCTCCTTCTCTGTCTCTTTCTCTCTCTATCTCGCTATCTCTGTCTGTTTGTCTGTCTGTCTGTCTCTCTCTCTCTCTCTCTCTCTCTCTCTCTCTATATATATATATATATATATATATATATATATATATGTATCATTATATATATAGTTCTATCCATCTTTATTTATTTTTCTTTTTTCTCTCCCTCTCTCTATATATCTTTCTCTCTTTATCTCGTCGTATTTCTCATTTAGCTGAGTCTCTGCAGAACATTTAAAATAGACGGGCATTTCTATTAAATACAATTTCCTTATCATAGCCAAAGCTTTTCATGGCCGAAAGCCACTCGAAGATCACGCTTAATAAGTTGGAATGATTTTCGGTTGAAAGATAATGACGCTTATGAGATGATTGGGAAAAGTTGATGGGATGCACCAGTCGGGAATTACCGAATAGGGACGGTTCAAACAACACTCTGTTGTCGTTGGATTTTCAGACGACCATTTTGTACACTGTACGGAAGCAGTCTTTTCGTAATGTATTCCAGCGCCGATAAGCATTTGCGAAGAAGCTTTGTATGTGGAAGATCCACCTGACACTAAACACACGGGGAAGGAAAGGAAAGTCACTTTTCCGTTGTGGTATTAAAAGCGAGTCATTGCTGTGAATGTTTTACAAGGGGAACATAGATGGGAGCTAAGTCGAGCATCCTTTTTTTCTCAGTTCACCCTGAACAAGACAAGTTGCCACTGTAAACGTAAGGGGCTACTGAGAATTAGGGTGAAAATTTAGGAGGTCATTCTAAACTGAAAGCTGTGCAGCGAGATGCTTGTTCAGATTAGTTTTAAATGTCTGCATGTCGGTACAGTCGGGGAAACAGGGATCAGGGAGAGAGTTCCAAAGGCCGGCAGCTCGAGTAAAGAAGCTATTGGAATAGCACGCTCTCTTCCATCTGGGAACACCCTACAGTGAATGAATTGGATCTAGCTGATTGTCGAGTTAGTCTAATGTATTTACGTCGAATGGCCAGCAGAGCAGTAAGTCTATCGAGGCGCATTCCATTGAAGTACTTGTAAAACAGCATAAGCATGCAACATTGTGGCGATGGGGCAGAGGCTGAGGCTTGGTGGATAGTGAGGGACCAAGTAGATTAGATACTGGACGCATACAAAAAACAAGTACATTTAGAATTTGGTCAACATTAGCTATTTACGCAAGCAGTTTGTAACGACATAAAACACGTAATTACGAGATGAATGAACATGGCAACACGATATACAGCATGCCTATACACTCAAAGACTGGCTCAGAGGAAACATTCCTATGTTCAGTGGATCAAACAGATAACGCTAAATATTTTAAATTTCATGAAGGGTGCGGGTGATTTAAAGTGGGTAAGTAGTTCGAGTAATTCAACTTTGTAACACCAACTATTTGAACATCAACTACATTAAAAGGTTTTGGGAAGCCCATCTTTTGTCAAACTTATTTTATATATATCTGAAAAGTTCAAATGCAAAACGCGATAAATCCTACTTAAACAATTATAAACCTATCACCACAAAAAGTGTTGTATTTCAACACTCTACGACACCAAACATTTTTTATCATAGATAATGTTATATCGGCATATTTTTACCCTTCAAGATATCTATAAAAAACAATAACTGAAGTCTTCTCATTTATAATTAAAAAAAACTATTCCTGAAGACGACCAAGAAAGTCGAAAAAGCTAGAGAAATGGCCGAATTATGAAGAATCGGCGAAATACAATATAAACTACCACTCGAAACCCGAAGGATTGCTCGGTGATTCGGAAACCTCACAAAAAGGCTATCTAAACGCGAAAATTCCGTGTTGTTTTACAAAGCCTGCTTAAATAATAACTTGCTGCCTATATATACATACACACAAATATATATATATATATATATATATATATATATATATATATATATATATATATATATTAGAAGCTCTATACATAAAAACGAAAAAAACGTCATTTACAGAATTAACTTTAATACCAGCAATTATATACTAAAATGTCTACAATGCTAACTATAGCTTCGTACTTATTATATAATTCCCGCCAAAACCATCTATAATACGAACACATGGTCTTTACCTGATTATCATCATAACCCTGAAGATGGACCCGGATGGGTCTGAAATTACTTGGGACACAAATAAAACCTTTGGCAGATTTATCGGCCAATTCCCCTACGAAATTAAAATTCTGATTCTGACAATGGAAAGGACTAACGAAAAGATATCCAGACATAAGTTATCGGTTATATTTAACAACACTTGCCTTCAAGAAAAGATGCTGCATATATATATATATATATATATATATATATATATATATATATATATAATTTGAATATGATGAACGTTTTGGAATTAAAATCAATTAAGTATCATGTAGTAATAGGGAAAATACTTTGAAACCCTTTTCTCGTCTTTGGCGACACAAAAGAAATGAAGCTCCCTGAGCAATAATACACTACTTCAGGTTCTAGTAAGATGCCATTTTACAAAAATCTCTATTATTTTAGCATCTTTACACATTTAAAAAGTGTTCCTTATTCAGTTTACATGCGTAATACAAAATAGATTTTAGCTCAAAATGGTTCCTCATGTAATAACATTAAAAAAGAAAGAACATCACACCATTTATATCGCCTTTATACAATGTTTATCGCATTCTGTTTAAACATACGCTTTCAACATTTTCTTTTAAAAACACTTAAAAAGAAGAATCTAAAAAAATTGATCCAACTGACTCCATTACAATTCGCCGTTGAATGTTAAATCAACAGTATTTACAGAGGAGAGACGTCGAGGACATGACATCCTCACCAACTGTATAGCTGATCATGGAAAGCACATTGATAATATCATTTCATTTTTTAAACAATAAGTCATCATATCTAGTGTTGCATATCCCCCGCTTGGGCCCGGGAATGGGCCGGTGCAGTTCTCGTTTTTAACCCGTCCCGGAACGGGCCGTGGCAGTTCTCGTTTAATCAACTCGTCACTTTTAACACCAAAACTCATATGTGTTGCATACCTTTAAATTTCACGCACCTTCAATCTTTCCTCGTCGCGTGGAGGGGTGCGTCGTCTAGTGGTTGAATTCTTTCTTCTTTATTTCTGCCGTGAACCACGCCGCTGTAACAAAAAGCTTCATGACCGACTCACTAAACAACAATCTTTTAAACTTCCAATTCTTTTTATTACAGGCGTTAGTTATTTATCGGCTTGGAGATTTTCACTAACATCGAGGGAGAGACCAATTTACTTCTTTCGTAATTACTTATCAATTAAGTCCTTAGCCATTCGTGGAGGGGGGAAAGAGATCGCATGCCTGTATTTTCTTAGGGAATTAATCCCACTAATCATGTTGCAGACTACATCGTAGAAACACGTCCGATAGGCTCGCCTCCAAAACCCAGACTAGAAAACTCCCAGCTTTTCACGAAGAAAGAGGTAACGTCACGGATCCACACGTGCGACACTCATGCGCAAACATTGCCTTCACTCATGTTTTCTGACCTCTTGAGCCGGTGCTCGTCAACGTTCGCTCTGACAGCACCTGTGAGCTCCAACCGTGAGAACAGCCCTATTCTGCACTCGACTGTACGGGTCCACCCATACTAAATCGCGCAAGCCAAACCAACGATTTACCTCCAGATGCGTCCGTTCCCACAGGGCAATTATCCAACACTAGGCCAAAAGCAACTCGAAGATAAGGGCTCTACTATTATCAACAATTGTTTTTTTTATTTACAACAATTACACATGTAAGGTTTTTTTTTACTGATGGGTCATCACTTATCATAGACCGACACCATTCGATGGTAATGGTTAAAGAGATTGTCATTTGAACGATGATCGCCGCCACTAGAAGACCGAAAAAATGGGTGCAAAGGGCAAAAAATTACTAAAATGAAGTGATTTTCGAAGAGGAAGGCTCAACATCGCTCACTCACAGGCCGGGCAAACGAAGACGAAGCTCCGAAAGAGCGATCAAATTTCTGTCCGTTCAACGTTTCTTTTCTGTGTTCCTGTCCATGACGTCATTTTCTGACACATGGCCCTAACTCTAATGTTTTAACTTCAACTGCGATTTCTAATGACTCTGATTAATCTAAATACAGTTCTTAACACTATGTGTACACATCCCATCCAACTAAAAATAAATTGATTTAAACATTTTCAAATCGTAAGACAATTATCAGATTTTAATAAAACTTTTAGGAATGATTCAGAAACTAAAGAGAATTATTTATATAAAATATTGTAGACAAACTGCAGAACAGTTTGAAGTTATGGTTCAGTTTCTGCAATTGGTATCGACGTTTAAATAAGAGACATGTCTCAATTACACTACTATTCAATTGCAATTAGACAAGTCGAAATAAAAAAATAATTAAATCTAGAGAAACGGTTCATTAGACGTAGGTGGGACCCGTTGGGTCACAATGAGTACCATTAGTTATTTTACTTTTATTTCATTCGAAAATTCATTAGTTGTGACACATGTGTTTTATTATTATTTGTACTCACTAAGAGTTCTCACACAGATCATCGTCAGTGATTGCTCACCGACAACAAACAGTGGTATTTCCTGGAGTCTGAGTGACAATAAGCCTCCCCAGAGTTCCAGTATTATCCACCTGTTTTCGATAACGATGCGGTATCGCAACAGCCTCTTAGCATTGATTTCTCGCTGGTAAGGACAATTGGTCTTTTATGGGATTTGGATGGCAATAAGCCTCCCCAAGGTCCCAGCATTCTCTGCAGTTTTGCAGTGAAGGTCTGTTCCTCCTCGGTCTTCTCATCCTCCTCGACCCTCTACATATATTTTGTCTGGTGTCAGCCTAGGCCGGAACCACTTAAAAAAAATTAATTAAATATATATATTTTTTAATTTGTTAACAAATTAAGCAAACGCCATGACCGGAAATCGAAACCGAAAACATTGAGGTTTTCAGTCTGACCTTCTACCAACTGAGCCATTTGGATTTTATAATAAACAGAGTTTAAAATGGTATCATAACAAAGTAAACATAGCTTTGACGTGACGTCATATATTTATTATTTACGTCATGTGTCAAAATGAATGGGTAAACATGATCAATAGTCTAATTTGGGCCCGCAGTGCTCACAATTCTTGTATATCAAAGATTATTGACGTAATTCTATGATTTTATATGAATAGTGCCCACACTGGCGAAGAATATCTTTTTGCCTCGTTTTTAACAGAGTGTGTAAACTAGATTTAACAACATATATCGATAAGCTTAGGTAACAGACGTGATTACGAAGAAACGTATGAGAGGAAGGCACTAGAAGTAAGTGTGACTGAAAAAAGAAAATAATTGCCCTTTGGTATTTTTGAAAAAAGCTGTCATGCTACGAGTTTTTTTTTTTAATATTGTTGCTTTACGGCCCATTTAGTAATTAATTTGTGGAAGAGTTCAGTAACCATGTATACTGAAGATGTACCGGGTCTAATCGTGTTTTCTGTTTTGAGAAATGAAAAAAATTGAGACTAGAATAAAAATAAATGTCTCTGTGATTCGGGTGTGGATAACGGGATGAAGGTTTCAAAGATGTTCAAAGTGAGCGAGAATGTCCGAAATCAATCATTAAATATAAAATAAACAAGCTTTTGTTACGAAAAAGTCATCGGTTATCATGGCCTGAAAGCTATTCAAAGATAAAGGCTAATGAGTTTGTTAGGTGGACGGTGAGATACCATCGGGTTAGGGTTAGCAATGAGGTTGAGATTGATTAGAATTTTATTACTGAAAAAGACCGCTCAACAAAAGGTTGTTTACATTGGATTTGAAAACGACCATGTTGTAGTTGGCTGGCAAGCAGCTCTGTAGAAGTGTTCCATTAACGGGCAGTTTTAGGAAAAAAAACTTTTCTCTTGGATGTACGATTTAGTTTTAGGTACACAGAGGGAGAAAGGGAAATTATTGACAATCGTTGTAGTTAGACGAGATTTTATTGTGAATGTTTTACAGACTAGACTGTAGCCCCGTTGAGGAGGATGCCGTAGAGAAAGACTAGCAACGTCTCTTCTGTGAGAATGAGGCTGTACGGAAGAGATTTCTAAGTAATTTTTGTATTCTGTCAAGGAAAAAAAGGTTTCTTCTAACGGCACTCCACAGATGTGGCAACAGTACTGGATGTTAGGACGTACTTGACTCTTATTGCTTATCGCTCGACAAAAATGCCTATGGTGGCGGGTTTATAGACGGCTACGAGGACGGGAATGACAAGCGGATCATTGGAATTGAGGTTGTTCGAGAGAATTGTCTTCATTTGTGGTGGGGTATCGCGTAATATAGTCTCAGAGCGAAGGTTCAGATAGTTAGTCGATCGAGTTGAATGAAGAAAGGCGTAAACGAATGAAGTTGCCATGTCTATCAGCACATCATACGATGTCAAATAGCCGCAAAGCGTAAGTAAAATTAATTAATTACTACGTGCTCAATATTTTAATTGGATAATTTCCTGCGCTTTTTAAAATCTGCTAATTTTTTTTATTTTAAGTTATAATCCTTACTTCAAAGTGGAAGTGTCTTGTTTATTGCGACGCTCGATTGATATTTTTCTATTTTTTCATGGATTTGAATTTATTTAATCTTCAAACCACTTTGAGATCACTTCGAAAATATCAAACATATTAGTTTAATTTGTTGGTGGGCGCACCGATTGCTGTTTAATTTTAATGTGAAAATTAATTACACGCGAAGGACATTGAGAAACATTGTTTACCAAAGATAATCTTGCTTGGGTAAAATTCCAGAACACTTGTGAACAAGAAAATACATGAATTAAAAACGACAAATAATTTATAGCAAACGCAGTGAAATTAAATTCTCTACCGACCCGTATACATTTAAGGTGTGGAAACTGTTTGTAAAATGTTTTTATTTTGGAATTTTATTTCCATGTGTTTTTACAAAAACAACATAGCGGCTGAGGTGATCGCTTAACTTAATCTGAAAATATAGTAAAATAATAAATTACTTACCCAACCACTAACCCTAAGTCTGTGTTGCAATTCCCATAAAAGTCCTCAGAAAACGACACTTAATTTCCCTTTATCACCATATTGTTTTTCATGTGTCAATAAGGCACACACAACATCGAAATAAAATTCTGAAATAAAATATCTTACAGCCCGATCTCTTTATTATCGACCAACATTACAATCGTATCGATAGTGTTTTGTCCTCAACATCGTTAATTAAATTCCAGAATAAAGAATGATAATTAAATTAATTTATTTGAGATATTCTGAATAATGCAGTCATAACTCATGAATACGGTTAAGTAAGATAGATTAGAATTCGCGTCAAGTTATGAGCGATTTAAACATGATATTGAATGTATGTGAAGTAAGTGATTGCTGGCCCTTAAGTAAGTAGTCATAGCATATGAATATTTAAGCTGTAAACTGAACCCCCACCTAAAAATTAAACAGTTTAATCTCATATGAATAGTGATTTTGCCCCTCCGCGCGCCAGTCACAATGTTTTTAAACGAAATAAATACATTGCGAAATCTGTCTCATTTCGAAATATCAGATATTTTTACTTTTAAAAATGTTGAATATTGCATTAATAGTAATTTAAAAATTCCCAAAGAAATAAAGTGGATGCCATGACCGGAAATCGAAACCGAAACATTGAGATCTTCAGCTTGAAGTTCTCCCACTGGCCTATTTAGACTTTCTTATAAATAGAGCTTAAAAATTACTTTTACAAAATAATTATAGCTTTGGCGTAACGTCATAGATTTATGATTTACGTCATGTGTCAAAACAGGAATTCAAACATAAGCGATAATAAAAATAAAATATGAATGGGTAAACATTATCAATAGCGTTGGAAATTATTTTGATAATCTAGAACAATTTATTTTTTTTACTATATAGCAATAGCTAGTTAAATTAGCCAATTCGCGTTTACAGTGATGGTCAGCATAGTTATCCTTTGGTTGTGCATGATAGCAGACCCATTCATTTTAGTCCTTTTACGGCACATGGATATAAAAGTGTGCCTATTAGTCCCAAAATCTTCCATCTTGTAAATTAACGAATAGCTCAGACCAACGAGGAGGACTTCGTGCAGACCATACAATCCTGAAGCACGATCTTCGTGGGCACTATCATAAACCACAGCAAGAACAAGAACAACAAATAAAAGAATACAACAAACAACAGAAGAAGAACAACAACAACGAGACGAAATGCTGATTAATACGGATTTATGTTGTGTATTATATCTACAAGCAAGAATGTTTTTCCTCCGATCACGTATTTTATAATGCATGCTATCATAACAAACAAACATATATAAGATAAATCACTTTTCAAACAGGATGGTGTTATGACAACAGACCAGATACTACACTAGCTATCCCTCCCGAAATTGAACATTGAAAGCTAGTAATAACATAATTACGGCTTCAGATATCGAAGTAATAGTATAGTTTCAGCTTCGGACAGACAGCTACGAAATCTCCATTAGCTATTGAAGATTAGTAATTAAATCAGAACAAGATGTTGTTTACTTCAGACAGGAGATATAAAATCTCCGTTCGTAAAAGTAGAAGTATTGTTTCAGCGACGGTCAGACAAACAGTAAATCACCATTTATTATGAATGAGATAAGAAGATTAATAGTATAAAGCAGAAGTGTAGTTTCGGCTTCAGACGGATACAACATCTGCATTAGTAATAGGAAAAATAAGATTGATAATAGCAGTTGTAGCAGCAACCATGCGTGTCCATGAGGAATAAAAGTGAGGGTCGCGCTATGTTCGTCGTTCATCGAGGATTTAACTTAGAGCGTTCCGTCGCAAGCTAGACCGTTGTAATTTTTGTGAGATGACGAGAGTTCACTTATGCACATGAGCAATTTTTTGTACGAGCGAATTCTTGTTGACATTTTTTGAGAAGAAACTTTCCTCCAGTGCAATTTTCAAAGTTGACGTGACGAGTTTGGAATGTTCAGCGAGAGAAAAAGATAGAGAGAGAGACATTTTTAAATAAGAAAAATACTTACAAGCTATTGTGGCATATTCCGTGCTTTTTATTTTTGACATAATGGCGTATATAAAGTTCGACCTGAAACACATCCCTGAGTTTTACGAATCCACGTCTGTGGTGTACTGGCTATAGAGAGTCGAGCCTATCTGTCGATTGTGGGAAGGTCATGGGGTCGAGTTGGTTATTCCCCTGCGACAAACGAGAGGCGCTCTCGATGTTTACCAGCATCTAAGCGACAATAAGGCCAATGTTGAACTGACGAAGGTTTCGTTGCACAGTTCTTTTGTGATGCACCCTTGTACAGTATACTAACGTATCACCACCCGGAATGTTTGGCTAGCGAAACTGGATGTCGTCTTTGTGGTGTTAAAGAAGCTTTCCGTTTTGTTTGGAAGGGTTGTCTGAACATACTTTCGTAAAAGAATTCGGAGCCGGACTTCCGGTTTGATTGAAGCAGATCCTGAGGGCATTCATACACATGGATGCGACGTCGATTGAAGAGGTACTGCGGCGCGCACGGTCGATGATCAGGGATGACGTATAAGTTGGGAGACTGTTGAAATGGCCGCGCAGTCGATCCAGTGTGGCTTTGGAAATCCAAAAAGGTCGGACCCACATGCCAAAGTGAATTGCTACCGCTGTCGGAAGGGGGATTTTTTAATATTGCAAAAGATTTCATGAACAACAGACGAGGACGCGTACATTGCTTCCAGTGTGGCGGGATCGGATACATGGCCTTAAGTTGTCTGGAAAACAAGTCAGGTTACAAGATATCAGCACCGCTTTCTACCCGGGACAATATGTAAACGAGGGGTAACCAATCATCCATGCGAATGTGAAACTAACGCCTTACTCAGCGCTTCTTTGTTTAGACCGCTCATGCATCATAGTGCGGGAAATATAATGCCGTATCTTGAGCATAAAAGAGCGCTTGAATAACGACAATAAATGGCGAAACACAGGCGTGCTGTGGAGTAGCGTTAGTAAGGATTTGCACCGATTCTGGTGAATATGCTACGGTCAATGTCCTGTTGACACGGAAAGACATACTGGAAAAGAGTCTGGAGCGGACACTCAACAACTACTTCTATTACCAATCTGCTTATCAAATCTATTACCAATGTAGATTGTGTATCCGTCCGAAGCCAAAAAAATACTTCTACTTCTATTGTGTTTTTTTTACGGACGAACCGCGGAGAGATATACTGCTGAACGGATATAACGCTATCATAGCGTTGACTGGTGTTCTCATTACACCAGCTGGGACTTTAAAATTCACAAAATTACTGGTGCACTTTGCATCGATCGGTCAGACTTCAAGATAGAGTTCGATCTTGGAAATGGACAGACAATAAAGCACTAACCGAGCTACGGAATAGCGTCACAGAGTCCTGCGTTGCTGTGAACGTCAAGGCCACATACGAATAAGAGCCTGTACGTTGTGATCAGGGTCGATGTGAATTCTAGCCAAGACGTATACCTTCGAAGAAAATCATTTAGATCTTAAAGATCGGACAAAAGGAAAGGTTAAACATTGCTGAGAAGCAGACAATATAAGGCAACAATCCTAACCCTAACGTAACCCTAAACCTAACCATAACGCTAACCTTTACCGTAACTTTAATCCTAACCCTAACCCTGCATCATGTGTGATCAAGCGATGATACGAGTCAACGAGGAAAAGGTCGCTCCAGGTTTCGCCCATTGAGAGTTGAAGCCAGAGCGTTGCGCTTGCATAATAGAATATTGTTATTTTCATGCGATCAGGAGAGTTCACTCATGCAAATCTGATCTGTTTTGTAAGGGCGAATTCTTGTGGAGATAAAAAAGAGTAGAACATTTCCTCCCGGGATACTTTTAAATCGTTGACGTGACGAGTTTAAACTACATTGAGCTTTCACCGAGAGAGTAAAAGTAAGATTGTGTGTATGATAGAGGGAGAAAGAGAGAGAGAGAAAGAGAGAGAGGTTTTCAGATATGAAAAAAACATACAAGTAGAAGTATAGTTTCGGTTTCAGACGGAATACGAAATCTGAATTAAATCATAAAATTGGTAAATTTTGCTAGTAGATATAATGACAAAGAAACCATAATGTTAATATTAGTAGAGTTTCGGCTTCAGAAAGACAGATACGAAAAACACCCTCGTTGTGTATGTGTATCTGTCTGTCAGTCAGTCACAATTAAAAAAAAATCATTGAAATAATAAATTCGCAAAAAATAAAGCGGACGCCATAAGCGGAAATCGAAACCGAGACTTTGAGATCTTCAGTCTGATGTTCTACGAAATGAGCAACTTAGATTCTCTCATGGAAAGATCTTCAAAGATTATCATAAAATTATAATTATAGCTTTGATGTGAATAGTCCAAAACAATCTATTTTTTTCTACGTTTAGACGTAAACACTGTTTAATATATAATGTATACTAAGATTTGGGCCCGTGTATATATATATATATATATATATATATATATATATATATATATGGAAAATGAAAAAGAAAAACCCCAAAGGATGTTTTTTTATATATTCATCAACGTTTCGTCTTTATATTTAAGACTTCCTCAGGATGATAATTTTAAGAAAAATGTCATGCAAGTACGTGAAAATAATATTGGGTTGACATGATGGGTTGATGAGATGACGTACTTGCATGACATTTTTCTTAAAATTATCATCCTTAGGAAGTCTTACAGATAAAGACAAAACGTTGATGAATATATAAAAAAAACATAATTTTTGGTTTTTCCTTTTCATTTCCCATTACATCGGATTACCTTCATCCTTCCTTTCTCATATATATATATATATATATATATATATATATATATATATATATATATATATATATATATATATATATATATATATATATATATACATTAGATAAACCGTTTAGACTCGAAGGATATGGTCTATATTACTAATATATACTATGAGAATATTGGTAATGAAATGTGTGTTACTTAGTCTTTTTACCTAATCAATATGTTTTGCTTATTTTACAACATTTTGCCGTCTAATCTGTTGCAAACATCTAAGCAGATTTTGGAAAAATGTACCTATCTTGGGCGGGTATTTTTGCAAATATTAAATATTAGAGTCTTACAAATAGGCTGGGTAAATAATCTCACGTGTTATGGCCAGTTGTCTTATGAAGACGGATACAAAGTATGACAGACTGATTGTAGACTTGTAGTCGTTCAGATTACTGTCCGTACACTTGTAATATTATAGGACGGATCCCGTCTTCCAGATAATTGTTGACCTCGACGTTTCTCAATTCTATAATTCTGGCTATGTAATCCCGTATGGCGGTCGCCGGTGCACTTCTTAACATTTAGGTGCAAAAGCAAAAGAACACAGACTCACAAAAAAGAACACAGACTCACAAGAAAGAAAACAAACTCCGATACATAAACTCTGCGTGTGCGTGAATAGCAGTCTGTCGAAGCATCATTGTTATTTAGTTTAAGGAAGTTACTTTCGTGTCTGTGCCAATCTGCAATCTCCATCGCCTCACTCATGTCTGCTTTGATCTGCGCCAACCTGCTCACTTTTCCGAGCCTCAAAAACTGCATTGAACAACCCTGACTCCTAAACATATTAACTTCTATCGGAAATCGTGTGCGATCTTTTGTCTTAGTCACCGCCCCCCATAATCTATAGAAAGTGACTACTTCCTCGCTCACCCCCTCTCGGCCACTCTCATCTTACTTTCGAACGCCTTTGTACACCTTGGTGAATGATTTTCTCACATTGTCTGGGGTATTGGCTCGTAGGGGGAAAATCTATAGTATCACAAAATATAATAGCCATTTGCCAAACTGAGCCGACCCGAATGTCGGCTGTTTTTACAAGAAAGCCAAGTGAGTTTAAAGAAAAACAGCGGATGCTAATAGTTAATAGTTTACGAAGTGTGAGAAAACACATCCCTCGGATTGTTCGATAAAAGGTACTAACTTAAAATATAAAGTAGTTATCACATTATCTCATGCATTATGGAGACTGGATTCCTCATCTTGTTACACTTCAGACACAACAACAAAAGTTGGCATAATTATTACCAAAAAATTTAAGTCCAAAATTAGTATTCCTACCTCTGTCGCTGCATGTTTACTTTGTCCACGCCCCTACGTGATCTTTCTCGTCTGAGGGAACGCTGTCTGCAAATAAGTTATTTTGCCCCGAAAAGAGCAAAGTAAAAAGAAAACAATTCGAACACAGCGAATGTTTATTCAGCTTGATCTTTGTTCAAAATAACTGACCAATGGGGTAGGGACGACAGAAAGAGAGAGAAAATCACTGTTTAATCATATATATTACAAGCATTTCAGTTAAACATGTCCAAACGTGGCGTTCTTCTAAGGAGCTGCCACTTTCTCTCTTTCACTCTCTCTTTGAGCCATGTGATGTCACATCCGTTTTTAGTAATTCTCACAGTCTAATCATCCTAATCTTTAGTCCAGCAGGTAGACCACGATTGATTTTTCATTTCCTGTTGTTTTCAACAAACTAATTCATATACTTGTGTGTTTACTCGCCGATTATTTAACACTATCGCTTTTTGCGTCCTGGCAATGTCTGGCTAGCATTACTTAATGTTTTACTTTTTATTGATAAGACACACCAACAATTAATGTGATTCGGGATGTTATTTCCAGGTTTGTCACCACATCTTTGAATTTATTCACCATGTTCTCTCGCGTTTTATTTATCTTCTTAATAATTTTAGAATCAGCTGTTTGTTCCTGAACACACCGCGGTCAGAAGTTGACTTTCTCTAAAATAACCGAAAGTCCGACGAGTCTAGTAAACAAACATCAGCAAGAAAAAAAAATGTACCAAATATAAAACTAAAAAAATCTATCGATAAAGTAATCTGACGTTTTTATAAAAAAACTACATACGGACGGACTTGCTGATGATCGGCCCTTGTGAGCTATTTTTGGCTTCGTTAAATATCAAATAGTTTTCGGCGTTTGCTTATTTCTTTCTCCCCGGAGAACTTTTTTTAGTTCTTCGTTTGAATTTTACTTAAAAAAAGAATACATTTTCAGTTTCCCAAGATTAACCTCTGGCAAAATGAAAAAGGTCAACACATGATATACCCCGTCAATGGAGGCCATGCTTTTTGTCGCGCCCCGTTGGCCAAATGTTCCTATATTTTCTGAATTTTCTTGAGTAGTTCCTATATTAATACGCGTAGAAGTCATCGAATATTTTGACCTTAAAATATACTTTACTTAAATCGAATATACTAGCAAGAAGAACCGACGTTGCTCGGGATTAAGTGAGGATCACTACTATGTACATTGTACTATGCTCATAACACCATATTACTTTTTTTGTTTTTATTGCCTCATTTTTACTCATTTCGCCCCCAAACATAGTCGGAAAAAGCTGCAATGTCGGAAAAGTTTCTGAATTAGTGTCTTATACATATGGTTTAGATTTAATTACAATCGGATAAACGTATTCGACGTTCTAAGTGTTTTTTTTGTTCCTGTTAGACAGTTAGGTGTGGATGCGTGGATATTCGCCACATACAGGATAACGTAGACATTCGGGATCACTTCCATTGTCTTTCTCGGAAAGTTTTATATATATGATATAAATTTCATCAAAATAGGATATATTTGAAGTTTTAAAGGAGGTTCAGCCCCATAGCTTTATTTGGTAAGAAGAGCTCTTGGAAATTTGAGACCACTTCTATAGTCTTCCCCCAAAATGTGTATGCATATTCGTTTAATTTAATAAACATAGGATATATTTTAAATTTGTAGGTGGTTATGCTTCCATAGTCCACTTAACTTAGGTGTGCACTTGGAGATTCGGGAACAGTTCCATTGTCTTTCCAGGTCAATTTTACATAAGAATACACTTTTTGATTTTATGTAGTTTCTCTAACCTGTCTTTCTATAGAAAACACACAAGCCTTACACAAACACACACACACACAAAGATATTGAGTTATATATATATATATATATATATATATATATATATATATATATATATAAGCATAAAGATAGAGGCAAAATGCCTTCATGAAAACCATGAGTTAGATGCAAAAAACAAAACTATTTTTTTCTTCATCTTGACTTTTTAAATCTAATATTTCGCTTGATATAACAAGCCTCGACAGAGCTTTAGACAGATAAAAGGTATTAACCTTTTCTTTTCCTAATAATCCTTCCTGGTCTTCTAGAAGTGGCGTCCGATGTTGTTGACTCACTGTGCAAATATGAAACTAAAAGTATACTTTTAAAGGATATAACCTATAGTGAAATAGTTTAAGCTCAATATACGAGATAGAGCAATTATAAAGATAAATGAAAGAAGAGAGATAAATATGTACGAATGACAAATCTATTTCAACTTCGATTGTTCACTGCAAGGTGTACTCGGTAAAATAAATAGGTTTTTACCGAGTACACCTTGCATTGAACAATCGAAGTTGAAATAGATTTGTCAGTCGTACATATTTATCTCTCTTCTTTCATTTATCTCTCTTCTTTCATTTATCTTGTATATTTAAATAAATAAAATAAAATATGAAACTAAAAGTATACTTCTAGAGGATAGAACCTATAGTGAAATGGTTAAAACTCAATATACGAGATAGAGCAATTATAAAGATAGATGAAAGAAGAGAGATAAAGGTGTACGAATGACAAATATATTTCAACTTCGATTGTTCAATGCAAGCTATACTCAGTAATAAAAGTATGTTTATTATTGTTTCCTTAAGCCAAGGCTTTTCAAAGATTAACATCTTCTTATCAGAGGAATTACATAGATAGATAAGGTGGCAGTGGAAAAGCCCAAAATTCAAAATTTGAAAAAATATTAAGTAATGGAGAGTGATAAAGAGTTCGTGTAAAAAAGAATTGGGGTTTGTCCAGTTGGTAAATGTCCGTTGATGAGGTGTCCAGTGAAAGGAGATTTACAGATGGAAAAGAAGGGGGTTTCTTGGCTTAATTAAAGAATAGGTTACCTTTAGTTATTTTAGATATACTTATTCAAAATTGAGCCAGAAAACTAATTTACAATTTCTTCTTAATGAACAATCAAGTAGTTGCTAAAACGATTATGAACTTTATTTGTTGATTAGTGTTTTAAAAAGTAAATGATCTCCCTTTAGTCTTTATTTGTCATGAAGACATATTCCAATATTTCTATTGAAAATCGATCAATGATCGCTCAGCATATCGTAATTAATAATTGGTTCTATCTTTTAGGCCAGAATCAGATTGTAATGGGATAACACCTGGTGGTTAAAGTACGTGAGGGTGATAATAATTTGAGGAAAAGTGTGCGAGGTCAAGTTTTGGGATTTGAGGAAGAATGCGTTGATGGAATGCGAATATAAGTGAACTTGCAAAATAAGGCAAGTAAGGTTTTAAGAAAAACACAGAATTGAATAGATACGTAAACAACATAAAACATATATTTCTATAGCTTGAAAATCATTATAGTGTTTTTTTATAACTGATTCGTGAAGATGTTTTCGGGCTAGCTCTCACGGGTGGGGGTTCGGAGGCCGATCATAACATGAAATAGAAGAGTGTAAGAAAACTTAGTAACAAAAATATAAATAAAGGGATCAAACTCTTTTTGTTCTGTTTCCAGAAACATTAGGAAAATACTCAATAAGAAGCACAAATGAGTGATTCTTATTTCGTGTTCCGTAACGTGGCACCAAGAAACGAATAACGATGACTATAGTCAAGGAGGGGAGCCGACGGCCTTCTGAAAAGCAGAAAAACCGACTTATATTTTAGGCTTTTATAAAAATAGATTCTTATTCTATAAAGAGCGGCCATTTTGAATTCACCGAATTTAATTTCGAGCCAAAAATGAAAGGCGAAACCTAGAGCGGTATGGTGGCAATACTCAAAATAAATACCAAACAGTCAGTTGGGAATTAATATCGCCGCTTGTACCAACGTATGACATTCAAAGTGTCTCCTGTTGACACTAAATACCGTGTCTTGTAATAAAAGAAAGAACAGACAGCTGATAGTTCGTGACCCATGATACAGATATTTATTTCCACAAAACGTTAAATCGGTATTTTTTCTCGATACTTCCCGGCTAAGACCAACGGACTTGGATTCGTTTAATTTATTTTCTATATAAAACAAATTTCCACTCCTTTATTGTGGAGGTCACAAGATGTCTAAAACCATTTTATTCAAATAGCTTCTTTTCCCCGACAGCTTGCTTTTGGAATTCCCTTCCTTCTCACTGTTTTTCAGACTGTACCAACTTGAATAAATTTAAATTAACTTTTAACAAACATCTTGCTGCACAGCTCCCAACTTAGGATGCCCACAATAAATCTAGCCCATATCACAGTAATACCTAACATCTAAGTGGCAATATGCTTTGTTTGGGATGAAATAAACGTATATATATATATATATACATATATATATATATATATATATATATATATATATATACACATATGTATATATATATATATATATATATATATATATATATATATATATATATATATATATATATATATATATATATGGGAAGAGAAGGATGAAAGTAATCCGACGTGATGGGGAGATGAAAAAGGAAAACCAAAAAATGGATGTTTTTATGTGTACATCAACGTTTCGTCTTTATTTATAAGACTTCATCAGGATGATAAAATAGAGAAAAAATGTCATGCAAGTGCAGATACATGTAGGGTAGACATATTGGGAGGAAAAAATATATTTCATTCTATTTTTCCTGGTCATGAGAATTTTAAAATGTTTTTTTTCTGTTTTGCCCTGTATTCTGTTATAATTTAATGGATGGGAGTGGTGAATTGTGTTACTAGGTATCGTGTGCAGATGCCCGTGGGGTCAATTAGTCAAGCAACCTTGCGACAGGGGTACACATTGCGGATGGGGGGGGGGTGTAAAAATTAGGATTGTTTTTTAGTATAGGTTGTATTTTATTGTATGTTGGATAATCGTCCTATGAGAATGGACGTATCTGTTGGAAATCGTTTGTTTGACTTGCGCGAATTGGTGCGGATCGACCCGTGCAGTTGACTGCAGAACGGGGACTGTTCTCACAGTCGGAGCTTACAGACGTGACAGGATCACCGCGTGACGAGACCTCAGATCAAGGGTCAATGCGCACCTGCGATAGAGGCTCGGTGACGTCACGGGATTTTGCGTGAGAAGCAGAGGGATCCGTGACGTCACTCGTTCTTCGGAGAAGCGAGTTTTAGCAGTCTGGGTTTTAGAGGCGAACCTATCAGACGTGATTTTTACCATGTAGTCTGAAACTTACATAGGGGGATTATTTCCCTAAGAAAATACAGGCGAAAGATCTCCCCCCTCCACGAATGGGTAAGACTTAATTGATAAGTAACTACGATAAAGTAGTAATTTGCTCTCTCTCTTTCTCAACGTTAGTGAATATCTTCAAGCTGACGGATAACTAACGCTTGAAATAAAACATAAATTAAATTTAAAAGATTGTTTGTCATCCGAGTCGGTCCTGAAGTTTTTGTTGTAGTTGCGATGTTTCGGCAGAAAGAAAGAAGAAAAAATTCATGCTGGATATCCATGAACAGTAAAGTAGACGTCTTCCTTTATTTAAAAAATTAAAAACATAAAGGAAAAATAATAATATGTGGTTCAGGGTTGAAAGCAGAAACACAAGATTCTCATGACCTTTTTTATGAAAGTTTCCCTAGAAAAAGCAACTTGAAGAAAATACATAAAAAGAATGAAATCTGCTTATCGCAAGAACATGAATTGCCTATTGACCTTTGCCTTGAAAAGACCACGGTAGAAGAAAAACAATCAACAGGTATAGTTTCATAAATCTGCAGTACATTGGGAAGAAGAATAGAAAACTGTTTTATAAAATAGAAACTGTTTCATAAAAAGGTGTCAGAACAGCGAATTGATGAAGACTATAAAACCAACTACACAAACTAAAAAAATAGAAGCAGGGGATAAATCAGACAGTTCTAAAGAACACATGCCATGATAGTACTTATAGAAGAGACTGAGACGAGACACATCACGTCTCTGAAGATGCAGAGAAGAAGTACGAGTGGTCAAACCAAATTACAGATACGCTTCTGAAACTTACCAAGAATCATCAAATTGTACATAGATTCATCAGCTTAAATAGGATAAGAGTATTCGATACAAGGTCTGATAGTAGATTTATAGAGATAGAGAATAGCTTCACGCGTGGGAAAGTATTCGGCTGATAGAGAGAACAGAGTTTACGAGACGCAGAAAGAGCAATGATAGGTCGGGCTGCAAGCAAGTGACTGTCTTCAATTATCACCTCCCTACACTGATGAGAGCATGAGCTCGAAACGACGTCGTATGTAGGTAAAATATAATTTAATATTTATTCATGAATATTATTATAAAGCACCTTTAGAAATTAAAAGTTGGGCACTGTAAGGAGATATAAAAAATAGACATTCTCTTTAAGCTATAAAACAAGGCTCCGATTAAGTTGTTGAGTCCTCTAGAATTTTTAAAAAACATAGTTCATCCCAATCAAGGTAGGCCGCCACTGTAGACGTAAGGGGCTGCTGAGAAAAAGGGTGAAAGTTTTTTTTGGGGGGGGGGGTCGACCTAAATTGGGAGCTGCGAAGCGAGATGTCTGTTTATATTAGTTTTAAATTCCTGCATGTCAGTACCGTCAAGAAAAACAGGGAGAACGGAGGGAGTTCCAGAGTCCAGCAGAACGAGGAAAGAAGCTTTTGGAGTAGAAAGCTCTTCGGGATCTAAGGACCTCCACAGTCAATGGATTGGCAGATTGTCTGGTTGGTCTAGTGAATTTATATCTTGTGTTTACGTCCCCCTGTAGTTGGCATAACTATAACTTAATTTATATTTAGTATTTGTTTATGAATATTGTTTATTTATTATTTATTTGTTTATATATATCCATGAAGTTCTATTGAATAAACGTAACCACAGTGATGATTTATACGTGACTAATAAATGTGCACACAAGTTTCAGATTTGTAAGTAGATGCTTTCATTCTTGTGTTTAGATCATGCGCCCGGTGGAACTAGCCACACTGATGATTAATGGTTAGAATGAAACATTTATGCGTGTCGATATTGAAAAATATTTATTATAAATAAGTATTTAAAGATCTCTTCAAGGAAGCGCACTCAGTAAGAGAAATATGGAAAGCCTCTAAATAAACCAATATTTCTAAGTTCCCTCCCTTCGTTAAACACTCTTCGCAGGTTGATGTTTTCATTTAATAAATATTCGTATATGTCCCTCTCTGCGATGTATAGCTTTAGAATAAAATATCGGATTTTGAATCCTGCAACAGCTGGTATAGTTATAAATAGCCACACTGATGATTCCTAGTTAAGATTAAACATGTATGTATGTAGATATTAAAACATATCCATTATATAACATATTATATATCATATATGTATTTTAATTACTATTATGGCATGTGTTCTTCAGAATTGTCTGATTTATTCACTGCTTCTTTTATTCCAGCTTGTTTGGATCGTTAGTCTAGTGGTCTTCATCTATTCTATATTTTGATATCTTATTTTATTACAGCTTCCTATTCCAGTAGCTTCTTTCCGGGAACTGCGACATCTTTTCAAGACTAAGACCAAGAAGCATGTCCTGTCTTTTGGATAACTATCTTTCGTTCTTGTCAGCTTCTTTACATCATGTGGCTTCATTCCTTGCCTTGAGCGACCCCTCAAATATATATATATATATATATATATATATATATATATTTTGAAGAAAGAAAGATGAAGAAAAAAAACATGCATAAAATTACATAAAATTACATAAAGTTACGTAAAATTAATACAAATTTTATTACATCGAAAGTTCAGATGCAAGGAGTTATTTTTAAACCATGGTTTTTCAAAGATAACACCTTTCTCGTCGGAGGATAAAATTTGGTAATGTGGTATTTATAACAAATAAATATTCCTTTTTGATTTCGGTGGATCCAGTTCTGTTCTCTTTAGTCGGCAAAGCTTCCTACCATAAGCAGAATATTTAAGATGATATATAAAACTTTTGAAACATTTTTCTGCCCAGGCAGCCAGGTTTCAAAGGCAGATATGAACTTTTCACATAGCGCTTTTCAACAGACAATCTTCACCTCGGATTTGCCGAATTGGATATTTAAAATACCAATTTTTACTTGTAACTCTACGGAACTATACATATAACGTAGTACGAATCCATACGGACCAAGTGAGATATTTTTGAACCCTCCACCTTTTACTTGAAACCCTGTAAAAATTGTTAAAAATTCTACAAACTTTTACTATTTTACTATCTGCACCATAACGCCCCTCTTGTCTTCGAAAATGGCTACTCAATACTGCTAATTTTTCTTTCCCAGCCATTTATTTCTTTATCCCCAACCTTTCTAGTTTTATTCTTCAAATTTTCAAAGTGAAATGGAACTAGGTAATATTTATTTGTTATAAATACCACATTACCAAATTTTATCTTCTGACGAATTTTCGATGTAATAAAATTTGTATTAATTTTATGTAACTTTATGTGATTTTATGTAATTTTATGCAATTTTTTATCTTCATCTTTCTTTTAAATTGATTGCTCTACTCAAATTATTGCGCTTTACTTTATCGAGATAGATCACATTACGATGCTTCACTTATCGTAAATTCTATT
Source organism: Sepiola atlantica (assembly GCA_963556195.1). Taxonomy (NCBI): domain Eukaryota; kingdom Metazoa; phylum Mollusca; class Cephalopoda; order Sepiida; family Sepiolidae; genus Sepiola; species Sepiola atlantica. The sequence continues at coordinate 11,721,130 of OY744542.1, forward strand.
ATCATTAGTATATATATTTATATATATATTTATATATATATTTATATATATATATATATATATATATATATATATATATATATATATATATGTATGTATAACAAACATGTATAAGCAATAATACTTTTCAATCTAGCACGCGCTTAGAACGTAATCACGTTCGCATGTAACATCTCAATATTATACACGCTCTTTTTAAAGTTGGAAATTCTCAGTCGTTTTAACAAGACTCAACAGTAAAGATATATTTGTAAAGGCACAAAAACAAACACCTCCTGTAGATGATTTTACAAATCAAATCGAAAGTACTCGCCAGAAATGAAAGCAAAATGGAACAAAGAACCCACGAAACTGACATACATAAATTTGACCGAAATACTAAATGGACTATTTGGAAAATTGTAAAAAAAAAGAAAGTTTAATCAAGCGAAACCACTCCGTGTTATTTAATAATGTTTATCTCTCTCTCTCTCTCTCTCTCTCTCTCTCTCTATATATATATATATATATATATATATATATATATATATATATATATATTTATGTGTGTGTGTGTGTATATGTATATGTATATGTACACGTCCCTAATATATTAGGCGACATTACGTAAGGGAGGAAACTCCTAAATACTCAGGGAGCGGTAAGTACAAGTAGTTGCAGTGTAGTAATTCATAGCTAACAATAACAACAAACGTAACGTCATAAATTTATAAGCGATAAATCATCGAGTAATTTGAGACAGGCACAGTGGTCTAATCATTAACACACTTGATTACACAATCTGTAATCAAGGATTCGAATTCTGCCATAGTCAATAGTCAGTCAAGCTGATGAGGCGCAGTAACGGCGAAACACGTGTTCGTGGATACCTATTTTATCTATATAAAATATATATAAATATGCATATATATATATATATATATATATATATATATATATATATGAATATGTTTTTGTATGTAAATATATACATAAATGTACGAATAGACGGATATGATATATATATATATATATATATATGAATATGTTTTTGTATGTAAATATATACATAAATGTACGAATAGACGGATATGATATATATATATATATATATATATGTTTTTGTATGTAAATATATACATAAATGTACGAATAGACGGATATGATATATATATATATATATATATATATATATATATATATATATATATATATATATATATGAATATGTTTTTGTATGTAAATATATACACAAATGTACGAATAGACGGATATGATATATATATATATATGAATATGTTTTTGTATGTAAATATATACACAAATGTACGAATAGACGGATATGATATATATATATATATATATATATATATATATATATATATATGAATATGTTTTTGTATGTAAATATATACATAAACGTACGAATAGACGGATATGATATATATATATATATATATATATATATATATATATATATATATGAATGTTTTTGTATGTAAATATATACATAAATGTACGAATAGACGGATATGATATATATATATATATATGAATATGTTTTTGTATGTAAATATATACATAAATGTACGAATAGACGGATATGATATATATATATATATATATATATATATATTTATATATATATATATGTGTGTGTGTGTGTGTGTGTGTGTGTGTGTGCATGTACGACTGGATAAACAACGGAACAATCGGTCCCGCTAACTCTAACCGTTTGTTTCGTTTGTCTTTATTTAAAGGCCAATGCTTCGTCTTTCTCTTGGGCAATTGTTTAAGCCGTTTCTTTATTAGCCACGTCCGACATATCTCTAGTGGGTAGGCTAATTCAATAGCGTTTACTTCCCCTACAGTTCTTTTATGATAGACAATAGAAACGTTACCGACGCCTTCTCATTTTCAGCTGAGGGGGGAAGCCTCTATCTCCCCCACCCACACACACAGTCAACTCTATAATAAAGAGAAATGTGCATTTATTTGAATATAAATAAATATATGAAAAGTTCGAATGCGATAAACGACAATTTCTGAAATGGTAAAACTATCACTAAAAAAACATGATACATTTAAACACTCCTCACACTTGAAAAATCATGTGATATCTCGTTCTTTGCTTTTAATTCAAATAAGCTTGTAGCCGAAGTCTACGTTTGAGATGTACGCCAATTTTCTTGTTTAATTTCTCAATTTAAAGAGATTGGCTGTACTGCGTTTTGCATTCTAACACTTATATACTTGCCTCTAGTCATGAAAAAGTGTGCGTTCTTTCTCTAGCTACGTGACGAAAGCATTTCACGTGGTGAGGGCAGAGCAGACAGCAACTAGCAATTCAGACAAACACCCCAGATTTACGCCACCATCTGAAATAAATTTTTGGAGGGAAGGAGGTCAGTGTAGCATATGTTGTTTCATATATACTTGCAGAAATATGTTCCCACTTGTCACATATGTTTTGTTAGTTTCATAAATCTGGCTTCGATAGTTTTTAAAATATTGATAATTATTAGAAAGAACTTCAGCGTGACAGACCCACTGATGAAAAAAGAATTTTCTATCGATATGAGGTAGCCTCCTAGAACTGACTTTCACTCCAGATCTTAAATGAAATGCATGCTTAAAATCTGTTTCTAAAATTACTAGTAAAATGCATAATTCTAACGCTCCCGAATGTACCTGACGTCTGTTCAATCCTCTATCTATATAAGACTCAGGTAGGTTCTTATATTGTGGAATGTTGTCACATCTTATGACGTGCCGCTCAGAGCTCTCTATTTTGCTTCGACTTCACAATCTAGTCAGGGATTATCTTGTCAGAAGAGTCGATGCTAGTCTTTCTCTATATCGTTGTGTCGATATCGAGCTCCATTCTCTGTTTTTTTTGTAACAGTTCACCCCAAACAAGGCAGGACGCCACTGTAGACGTAAGGGGCTACTGAGAAAACAGGGAGAGGGTTGGGGGGTCAACCTTAATTGGGATCTGCGCAGCGAGATGTCTGTTTACATTAGTTTTAAATTTCTGCATGTCAGTACTGTCGGGGAAACAGGGGGTCATGGTGGGAGTTTTAGAGGCCAGCAGCACGATGAAAGAAGCTATCTGAGTAGAAGGCTCTCCAGCATCTGGGGACCTCCACAGTGAATGGATGGGATTTAGTTGATTGTCGAGTTAGTCTAGTGAATTTACGTCGAGAGGGCCTCCCCCTTGTAAGATATTCACAGCAAAAATCAGTTTTCCTACAACATCTGCAAACAAGATTCCTGTCCTCTTCTATGTGCCTAGCGTCAGGCGGAATTTCCATGAGTTGTGTTTCTTTCCGAAGGTTTCCCCGTCTGTGGAACACATTACTACGAGATAGATTTTATGCAGACTGCAACATGGTCGTCTTAAAATCTAAAGTCAACAAATTCTTGTCACAAATCGTCCTCACAACTAATGAATTTTTGTTTGATTCTATTCATCGTTTTTAATCCTCTCATAATATTCATCATCATTTAAATGACAAGCAATCCATCTCATTAACACCTATCCTCGAGTTGCTTTGTGCCTTGATAACTAGTTACTAGTGAGTAATTTTTTTGAAAAAGCGCATGAAAATATAATACGAGTATTATACAAATGTTGCATCAATTTTGAAAACTCACAATCCTATTTTTCACAATTTTTTTTATATAATTATATTGCTTACGAAAGTTATCAAATTCATCAATAAAATCTTAACTTCTTAACACAATTTTAAACACTGTAATTAACAGATCATAGCAAATATGTGTAAAACGGAAAAATGGAATATATATAATCATTGCACTTTCATTCGCCTTTCTCGCATTGGTATTACAGTCACACCTAGGTTCATGAATGTATCGGAACTGGAACAATTAGGATTTCAGAAAAAAAAATTCAATACGGAAATACCTGTTTTCTTACAAAATTTCAATTCTCGAACCACGCCGACGACAAACGAAGCATAGAATCTAATGAAACGTTAACAGAGTTGCCATTCTTGGTTTCATGAATCCAGATCTGGGTGTTTTAAATCTATCTGAGATTTTATTCTTTTTAATGTGTTTTCTACGCCACACAGTTAAAGTTGTTCGGCCATATAATGCAGGCGGACGGCCTGGAGAAAAGGTTGATGTTAGGAAAAATTGACGGCAAAAAGAGTAGACGAAGACAACGAACCAAGTTCACAGATGGCCTCAACAGGGTCACTGGAATCACGACTCTAGATCTCATCACAAAGACCGAATGCAGAGAAGAATGGAGAGCCATGGTCATCAATGTCTGCAAACAGACCTGATACCTGAAGAAAAAAAAAGAATGTGTTTTCTTTTCCCAGGAAATATTTTTAAATACCTTCTAAAATTATTTTTGAACATGACAAAATGTGTAATAAAATGGTCAAAATATACACTAAAAATAGTCTTAATAAATTAAAAGTTCATAGAGAATATTTTTCATACAAAAAAGGTTTTATATTATAAATTATATTTAGTACTAAAACACCAATATACCTCATACTCTATAATTATGTATATCAACTCATTAAATACCTAAAAACTAGTCTTTATATAAGAATTAACGAATTAATCTCTTAAAATATTTTTAATCGGAAAATATGCTTCGGTTTCCAAAGAATTCGATTTTAGAACAACTTTTCAGAACGAATTTACTTTGAAACCGAGGTTACTGTGTATTTCGATTATTCTAATTACTATTCTAAACTTGGATTTTAATCTAACAAGGTTTCGGTTGATGTAACTTTTAACCTTCTTCGGGTGAATGTTGTCAGAACTCAAAGAACCTTTAAATGGAACTCAGTAATCTGTGCAAAACTTCCAATTAAATCCACCAGAGTAAATTGTTCTTGTTCCGTTAGCCATGACTGAATAGAAGTCTTCAATAATTCCATGAAAAATTCCAGTATACTGAAATCATATGCCCTTAATAGAGTTAAGATGAAAATTCATATACACAAAATGTACAAAAGCAAGGAAATTCCCAAATATTTACACTTTTATTGTCATTAAGGGTATGACTACATATCAACCAGACCATTTCATTATAACATCACTACAGTATAAATATTTATGCATAAGTGAATGAAGCGCTGAAGAAAAATTCCTACCAGTGAAATACATAGCCCTGTTGTGCTCGCATACCCTTAATGACAATAAAAGTGTAAAAATTTGGGAATTTTCTTTGCTTTTGCATATTTAGTGTATATGTATTTTCATCTTAACCCTATTAAGGGCATATGATTTCAGTATACTGGCATTTTTCATGGAATGTCACTACTTTTGTAAAGGATATGCCTGTATACAATGGCCATTTAAAAGGTTTTTTGGAATTTTCTGGAAAACTAAGGTATATGGTAAACTGAAGTTAAAATGCCATCAACTAGACCCTAGAACCTCTATCTCTGCCAAACATCAGCTGAATCCATCAAATAGTTGATAGGATACAGGGTGGCACATACGTACGTACGTACGGACGGACGCACACACAGATAACATGATTTCATGACTGAACTTTCTGGATCTCTAGGTTGCTGAAATTCTACACACTTATAGAACCTATCAAATAAAAATTTTGTGCAAAGTTTTAACTAATTTGGTTTATTGGTTTTTGAGTTAGGATTGATCAAAGCAATGAGATTTCCAGCATAGGCCATTCGTGTGTTTATTAAGGGATAGAGCGTTCGCGGGCCTACCTTGATTCTCAAGTATATTTCTAGTATAGCCACATCGACCTGTTCTGTAACGGATAAAGTGCTGACTAATTATCTGCTTCAAGTACCAGTGTTCTGGAGGTTTTAGGTTCAATCCCCAGCTCAAGCGAAACTGAGAATATAATTTTAAAATTCTTTAAAATTCTTCCAGATCATGGCTGAAAAAACGAGAACAATATATCCCCACGGATTTAATGAAGGGTTCATTTCGGAATTCTGTACAGATTCCCGAGTTCGACATAAAGTTTCCTCAGTTTGAAAAAATGAGCCTGAAAGAAAAACGGAGGTGACATCGGCTAAAACATTGTGAGAATAATATTCAAAATTAGAACAATACTCCGAATAATCAAAATAATAAATATTATCAATCATCATCTCAAAACTTTGGAAAATAATTTTTAATTCAAAATTAGAACAATACTCCGAATAATCAAAATAATAAATATTATCAATCATCATCTCAAAACTTTGGAAAATTATTTCTAATTCAAAATTAGAACAATACTCCGAATAATCAAAATAATAAATATTATCAATCATCATCTCAAAACTTTGGAAAATAATTTTTAATTCAAAATTAGAACAATACTCCGAATAATCAAAATAATAAATATTATCAATCATCATCTCAAAACTTTGGACAATAATTTTTAATTCAAAATTAGAACAATACTCCGAATAATCAAAATAATAAATATTATCAATCATCATCTCAAAACTTTGGAAAATTATTTCTAATTCAAAATTAGAACAATACTCCGAATAATCAAAATAATAAATATTATCAATCATCATCTCAAAACTTTGGAAAATAATTTTTAATTCAAAATTAGAACAATACTCCGAATAATCAAAATAATAAATATTATCAATCATCATCTCAAAACTTTGGAAAATTATTTCTAATTCAAAATTAGAACAATACTCCGAATAATCAAAATAATAAATATTATCAATCATCATCTCAAAACTTTGGAAAATAATTTTTAATTCAAAATTAGAACAATACTCCGAATAATCAAAATAATAAATATTATCAATCATCATCTCAAAACTTTGGAAAATAATTTTTAATTCAAAATTAGAACAATACTCCGAATAATCAAAATAATAAATATTATCAATCATCATCTCAAAACTTTGGAAAATTATTTCTAATTCAAAATTAGAACAATACTCCGAATAATCAAAATAATAAATATTATCAATCATCATCTCAAAACTTTGGAAAATAATTTTTAATTCAAAATTAGAACAATACTCCGAATAATCAAAATAATAAATATTATCAATCATCATCTCAAAACTTTAGAAAAAAAATTTTTAATTCAAAATTAGAACAATACTCTGAATAATCAAAATAATCAATATTATCAATCATCATCTTAAAACTTTGGAAAATAATTTCTAATTCAAAATTAAAACAATACTCTGAATAATCAAAATAATAAATATGATCAATCATCATCTCAAAACTTTGGAAAATAATTTTTAATTCAAAATTAGAACAATACTCCGAATAATCAAAATAATAAATATTATCAATCATCATCTCAAAACTTTGGAAAATAATTTCTAATTCAAAATTTGAACAATAATCCGAATAATCAAAATAATAAATATTATCAATCATCATTTCAAAACTTTGGAAAATAATTTTTAATTCAAAATTAGAACAATACTCTGAATAATCAAAATAATAAATATGATCAATCATCATCTCAAAACTTTGGAAAATAATTTCTAATTCAAAATTAGAACAATACTCTGAATAATCAAAATAATAAATATTATCAATCATCATCTCAAAACTTTGGAAAATAATTTCTAATTCAAAATTAGAGCAATACTCTGAATAATCAAAATAATAAATATTATCAATCATCATCTCAAAACTTTGGAAAATTATTTCTAATTCAAAATTAGAACAATACTCCGAATAATCAAAATAATAAATATGATCAATCATCATCTCAAAACTTTGGAAAATAATTTCTAATTCAAAATTAGAACAATAATCCGAATAATCAAAATAATAAATATTATCAATCATCATTTCAAAACTTTGGAAAATAATTTTTAATTCAAAATTAGAACAATACTCTGAATAATCAAAATAATAAATATGATCAATCATCATCTCAAAACTTTGGAAAATAATTTCTAATTCAAAATTAGAACAATACTCCGAATAATCAAAATAATAAATATTATCAATCATCATCTCAAAACTTTGGAAAATAATTTGTAATTCAAAATTAGAACAATACTCCGAATAATCAAAATAATAAATATTATCAATCATCATCTCAAAACTTTGGAAAATAATTTTTAATTCAAAATTAGAACAATACTCCGAATAATCAAAATAATAAATATTATCAATCATCATCTCAAACTTTGGAAAATAATTTTTCGCATTCATTTTTAATAACAAGCAACTAAGTATTTGCTAAATAAGAGATTGAAGTAATTTTTATTGTGTAGAAATCAAAAGAGAGAGTTATCTCCCTTACTGATTATTAAAAAGCAACTTCAAAAACAAACATCATTATCTCCCCTGATCGGGATATACATACAACTGGGGGCCTCTTGTCAATTTAATATTTACTAGAAACTTCCTGCTTCGTAGAAAGCCGGCTCATCCCGCGCAGGTTCAATGGCGCATCAACTACTATAGATTAATTTCGAGGCATTAAACGATTTTGACATTGTTTAATGCCTCGAAAATGATTCGTGGTAGTTGATGCGGCACTCAACCTGGGCGGGCTGAGCCCCTTTCTACGAAGCAGGAAGGTTCTAGGGAATATTAAATTAAAAAGCGGTCCCCAGGTGAATGTATATGCCGGTCAGGGGAGATAATGATGTCAGTTTTTGCAGTTACTTACGTAGGAGGTTCTCGCCGTCCTCCTACGTACAGCGGCGGTATTCACGTGAGGCCCAATTATTTATGCTACGCTAAACAATGCTCGGGTCTAGTGGATTTATAATTTGCTATGGATTTTCGGTTTGTTTTGATTGGCAAAGCGTGAAAAATGGACACATATTCTACACACACACGCGGGAGCCTCTGTGTAGCTTAATTGCCATACATATATTTTCATAGCTTAATACCTAGCTCTACTTAAGTATCGAGCACTGTTGAAGAGAATACTGAGAATTGATACATAAAACAATATATCTCCTTATAAAATGTTATGTGGATACATGAAATATATATATATATATATATATATATATATATATAAATATATATATATATTTATATATATATATACATTATAAATATATATATATATATATATTAGTACATTTATTATATTTGTTTCTATACATGTTAATCCATTAGAACTCCGGTGTTTATAAAAAGTGCTCAATAACAAGTAGAGTTGTATTTAGTATACACTTTTTAAATTAATTTTTTAATTTTCTTTTTATATAAATGTTTATTTTTATTTATTGTAATTTTTTTTACTTATCTTTTTAGTATTCCTCTTTGATTTATACACACATCCTAGGTGTTCGTATAAACAAAAATGTATACTATATATATATATATATATATATATATATATATATATATATATATATATATAGTAGAATCAAATAAAAACTAAAAGTAAACTTTTAGTAGATAGAACCTTCTTCTCCAAAATCTCCTTTTCATTGGACAACTTTTTCAACGGACAATTACCATCTGGACAAACCACATGACTTTTTTTACACGAACTTTTTTCTATCCATTTTTAATAATATTTTTCAAATGTTTGAACTTTGGCTTTTCCACAGCCAACTAATCTATCTGTATTTCTCCTCTGATGATAAGAGTTCGATCTTTGAAAAGCCTTGGCTTAAGGAAAGAATAATAAACACTAGTTTATTACAGAATACACCTTGCATTGAACAATCGAAATTTGAAATAAATTAGGACATTCGTACATGTTTACAACTCTTATTTCTTCTATCTTTATATACATATATATATATATATATATATATATATATATATATATATATATATATATATATACATACATATTATATATATAATATATATGTGTGAAAAATGACAGACGGAAAACAAGTCAAAGTCTTCAGACGTTCTCCACGAACGAAACCGGTCAAAAAATCTCTTGTTTTTGCTTTTCTCATGCACTTTTATTTGTTTTCCGTCTGTCATCTTTTCACACATTTTGTCCATCACGACACTTTATTTTCATGAATTATCGTGTACCTTACCCCATAATATATATATATATATATATATATATATATATATATATATATATATATATATATATATATATATATTATTACCCAAAAACATACATTTTGTTGAATCGATACAATCCATCCAGGTCATACAAATTGAAAAACATAATCAGGAAAGACATTCAGAGGGTTGACCGAGGATTACTCCAAGTTATAAATAGCAGTCTCGTCTTATTTCTCGTATATGGACTGCTATTTATAACTTGGAGTAATCCTCGGTCAACCCTCTGAATGTCTTTCCTGATTATGTTTTTCAATTTGTATGACCTGGATGGATTGTATAGATTCAACAAAAAAGTATGCTTTGGGTTGATATATTTGAGGTTATGTATTTTTATGTATTTGTGTATATAATTTTATATATTTTCAAAGCTTGATTTTATTACCTGTATTAGTATAACTGCAGTAATGGTCCTCTGAAGAGAAGAATTATCTTTGAAAACACATGAGCTAAGGACTTAAGGATACTTTGCTTGAACTTTGAATTCTAATAAAATTTGATTGACACCTTATTTTATTTCTTCATTTTATATTATAATAGTAATGCTCTATCCAGTATATTGAGCTTCAGTTTTTATCCGGATGTTTCACTAATTATAAGATATTAGTTGACGCTTATATCTTTTGTTCGATTGCTTCATATATATATATATATATATATATATATATATATATATATATATATATATATATATATATATATATATATATATATATATACATATATATTATATATATATATCTATATATATATAATACTTTTATTCATACAAACATGTACAGACGAAACACTGACATTAAAATATTTCGATATTGAGTTATTAAACACTAAGTTCTTTGCAGGCGAAACGTCTGTCTTTTCATTTAGTTGTTTGTATGGAAAAAAAAGATAAAAAAGGAACACCTTACATTAAAAACTGAAAGGCTACATGATCGAATTCAAAAAATAATATTCAAGTAAACAGTTAATAATTAATCAAATGACCTATATTAAGCATTGGCTTCGTATCGTTAGCTTCAGATTGTCAGACAGTATGTTAAAAAAAGAGGGAGGTGGGGAACGCCGGGTGTAGCATTCATATGTAGTGTGAGGGAGTGGCAGGGTAGCATATACCAAAGAAGAAAGATGGAAGGGGTGTTTTAGGGGAACGCCACCTTTATTAGAACTAGACTTTGCTAAATAGTTTTAATTATTTTAAAAATTAAACGTATATGTATGTGGATATTAAAAAATATACATCATATTATATATTATTTATTATATATCTATTATAATTACTATTATGACATCTGTTCTTCAGAATTGCCTGCTTTATTCCCTGCTTCTTTTGTTCCAGCTTGTTTGGATCGTTAGTCTAGTGGTCTCCTTCAATTCGCTATTTTTATACCTCATTTTATTACAGCTTCCTATTCCGGTAGCTTCTTTCCAGGAACTGCAGGTTTGTGGAACTTTCTTCCTGCTGACTGTTTCTGTAAGCGAGATCTTTTCAAGACTAGGACCATTAAGAGGCATTTCTTATCTTTGGGATAACTATCTTTCGTTCTTGTCAGCTTCTTTAAATCACGTGGCTTCATGCCGGGTCTGGAGCGACTCCTCAAATATATATATACAGGGTGGGCAAAAATAAGGGTCCTATTTTTAAAAATTCATAACTTTTTTATTTATTGATTTTTTTGATTTTTTTTTAGAATAAGTAAAGGACCCCTTCCGAAGCAAGCATGAGCCGTATTAGCCCTAAGGAACGTACCCTCATTTAGAAAACATTATTTTTGCTTAAAAAACTCAAAACAGTGTAAAAAACAATACTTTAGTTTTTGTAAGTTTTAAGAAGTGTTTTTCGGCTAAAATTTGTTTTGTTTATTTCAAAAAATCTCGGAAGGGTCAGTCTACACACACATAAAGTTTGGTGAGTTTAACTTTTATTTTGTGGAAGTTATTCAAATTCAAGTTATTCAAATTTAAAGATAGGACCCCTATTTTGGCCCACCCTGTGTATATATATATATATATATATATATATATATATATATATTTATCGTAAAAGTAATATGTAATATTTCTCTCTCATTGATCCGGTTGTATCGGCGAGCGCGTTCGTATGAGCATCGTATATAAATGTAAGTTAATACGGACTGTGGTCAGAGATTTGAGCTTAATGGCCGGCAAGATAGCTGTATATAGCTGCACTAGTAAAGCTTACTAGAGACAAAACAATCTTGCCTTGTGTATAAGAAAAGCTATTTATAAACAATAATATTTAGCCACTTTATGGGGCGAGTACTCTTATGAGAAATATATGGTTTATTTTTATCGAAAATACATGATTATCTCTCTTTGGAATAGAAACATCTTTGTTAACACCTGGAAAACCCGTTCGTGTCGCTCTAATACGCCGCCTAGCTGGTACCACCTGGGGTTCTTTGATCAAATACTGCGCATATCTACCCAGGCTATAGTCTTCTCCGCTGCTCACCAGTCTGGTGCAGAAGCTTTCACACCAAGAAGCTGGCCATTACGATCAGCATCTCTGGCTGTCTGCACGCCACGCCGGTCAACCAACTACTGATGCTTGCCGGCATCGCACCACCAACCCTGCGCCGTGAAGCAGCTGTCCTTGCACTGTCCCGAAAAACCAACATCGATGACAACCTTCTCCACAAGCTCGTCACAGAGACCCCTTCACGAGCTCGCCTTATGTCATGACGACCATTCGTGGAGCATGCCCATTGCCCATCAGTTCCTTGTTTCAACACCCGTTTACGTCACAAAAACAACTGGCTCAAACGTCGCTGAACGGAGCTATGGCAGACAGTAGATCAATCAAGGCTACACAGATTCATGGAGGAGTCGGACGAACTATCGGGCATGGATCTTTCTTACCGGCAGTGGATACTGCTCAACCGCCTCATGGGCCGGTATCGGCCGTTTCACCGCAACCATGAAAGGGTGCAGCCTCAGGGACTCGGGTGTATGCGACTGTGGCCAGCCTCAACAGACAATCGACCTCATCATCGAGTCATGTCCTCAATACAGACCAACCAACGGCGAAGCCGGCATGGCTGCTGTAGACGACGAAACGCTTGCATGGCTTTCCTCAACCGAGCTGTTGATCTGACAACAGGATGCTGAAGCAATTGAAAGAACACTCATTCATCCGGTTGTTTCGGTGGGTGCGTGTTGATAGGTAGAAAATAAATCAGTTCTTAGCAGTGACCGACGAGGCAGCTGTCACTCTTGTGCCATACATGGAAGTTTATATTACCTTATGCAGCTCGCTCTTGTACGCGCCGTTTTCTGTGATGTTAGTAGACTGAGGAAACACTTCCTGCAATTAAGTTTTTTCATACCTGGAAAAAGGACTACACCAAGACAAAACTGTTCAAGACAGAGGAGGTTGATTCGCCTTCATCTTGGTTCGATATCACTGAGTAGTTGTGTTCGGGACAATAGAGAGAGATCGATACTCGCTATTTAATCAACTATTTTTAGAGTATTGTTAAAACCACATGTTCAAACGTGTGTTAATCGAGTTCAAAGTTCACCCCAAACAAGGTCAGTAGTCACTGTAGGCAAAAAAAAGCTACTAAGAATTAGGATGAACATCTATGGGCGTACATCCTAAATAGGCAGCGAGATGCTTGTTCACATTAGTTTTACATTTCTACATGTCGGTACAGTCAGGGAAACAGAGAGCGGGAAGGAAGTTCCAAAGGCCGGCAGCTCGAGGAAAAAAAAACTATGGGAGTTAAAGGCTCTCCGTATCTGGAGACCTCCACAGTAAATTGATCGAATGTAGCTGATTGTCGGGGTAGTCGAGTGTATTTACGTCGAGAGGGCACTATAGCAGCAAGTTCATCGGAGCACACTCCATTGAAGTATTTGTAAAACAAGCACAAGAATGCAACATTGCGGCGATGGGATAGGGGCTGCAGCTTGGTAGATTAGAGACTCTTTTTTTTAGATATTGTCTAAGAGGGAGAGATTAGTGGATGGTGCACTAGCCCATCTGTGACAACAATACTACATGCATGGACGGATGGTGGCTTTGTAAAGATATAGAATTCTGTCAGGTGTGAGAAATTTTCTAGCACGGTAGAATGACCCACTTTCTTTGCAGCAGCCTTGGCTATGTTTTTTATATAGTTGACGTATCTTACTCACTCTCTCTTTGAGCCATATGACATTATATCTGTTTCAATCAATTCCCACAGCTGAGTCCGGCTAAGCAAGGACAGCTTGATGGTATCGATTTCACCAAGCTGACCGCGATTAAACTCTCATTTTGTTGTTATTTTTAACTAATTAATTTATATACTGGCATATCTACATATTTAACATATAGCCGCACTTAGTAAAGACAAAAGAAGCTTTAATTTGGATAGTAAAAAATATTTATCAATAGCGCCAGTTAAAAAGATTATCCCTCACCCTGATTGCAGATATATTTTGGTATAAGCCTTTACTGTGATTATGGAACAGGATTAAACGCCTTAGTGAAGTCAAAGTAAACGACATCCACTTCGTAAAGGCCATTGTTTCGGATATCATTGTGTAAGTTGTCTGCCCATCTTATCAGTACTTTCTAAGCAACAGTTTAATATCTTCAAAATGGCTTTCAAATGTTGAACGATAAAAAACGAAACAGATGATTGCTATTTAAAAAAAAAATTTTTTTAATTAAAACAAAATGACTTTCGGCTTGTTCTTTACTTTATATTGTAAGAGAGATAACTTATCTTGATTTTATTACTTGTATTTTGCCCCAATTTATTTCAAACATTTTTCCATTAAAAAAATTAAATATTTTTTTAATTTACGATTATTTTTTTTACCCCTTATTTTTCTTTTAAACGTTTAAAAGTTATTAACATTGTTATCAGCGATCCGAGTAATACCCTTACGAAAGTAATACCCCTACGAAAGTAATACCCCTACGAAAGTAATACCCTTACGAAAGTAATACCCCTACGAAAGTAATACCCTTACGAAAGTAATACCCCTACGAAAGTAATACCCTTACGAAAGTAATACCCCTACGAAAGTAATACCCCTACGAAAGAAATACCCCTACGAAAGTAATACCCTTACGAAAGTAATACCCCTACGAAAGTAATACCCCTACGAAAGTAATACCCCTACGAAAGTAATACCCCTACGAAAGTAATACCCTTACGAAAGTAATACCTTTACGAAAGTAATACTTTTGTTGCTAATACTCATTATACTGGTTAAACAAATGTTTTTCTGCTCTGCTGTCTGGAAATACGTAGGTGATTCTGTATAACGTCTAGCCATGTAATGCAAATATAAAGTCAGTTTTGCTCAATCAATCACGTTTTATTGCCTTTGAAATTGATAATTTTCATGTATTGCATTTTTGTACGACACATAATTCATTTAAAAGGATTGTATATGATATAGTTTGAATCAAGTTTTCACTGTTTTGAACAGAATTGATAGCTTTTATATAAATCATATTAAGTTAAGTTGTATCGTTTGCATGATTGTTGTAGATATTTTCATTGGGAGATTTTATAACCATGAACAGCTCTTTAGCACTTAAATCACATTTCCCATATGATTTCCCTGCTGTTGGTAGATTTAGCACTTGCTAAATGGTGACCGATTCTCAATCATTTTTATCCATTTTTCTCATTCGACACTTATAAAGATTTTAATTGTCAGCGTGAGTCTTGGTACATTTCCAAATATATGACCAAGTCGGGATCCATGCTACACGTGTTTGTAATTAGTGATTAAATAATGGAGTCCGGAGTTGTTCAATTGAATTCCATATAATTTTATTATATTTAATTTATTTATTTTATTAATTTATTTATTACACTGGATAACAAAAAATCTAGGTGATTCTGCACAACTTCAAGCCCCTTAATTCCTAATATAAAGTCAGTTTTGCACAATCAGCTCAAGTGTTTTTGCTTTTGAAATTGATGTTTTCATGTATTGCCTTATTGTAAGATACATACCTCATTTAAGAAAATTGTATAAAGTTCTTTGAATCAAGTTTTCACTGTTTTGAACGGAATTGATAGCTTTTATATAAATCATATTAAGTTAAGTTATATCGTTTGCAAGATTGTTGTAAATATTTTCATTGGGATATTGTATAAACATGAACAGCTCTTTAGCACTTAAACCACATTTTCCATATGATTTCCCAGCTGTAAGGAAAATAAATCTAGTTTATATAGTTATTTCAGCTTGATGGACATTTCATTTGAGATCTCAATCAATAAATTTAGTTATTTTATGAATTTATTTAAACTCTTTAATACGTTACTTACGGGTGACCAGATCAATTCTTATTCCTGAAACAAGTTGTGCAATTAATGTGGAATCATCAAACCGGAAATGCTTGAATGATTTTGATGGGTTCTGTTGTAGTGGTGATGAATTTACTTTGGTGGAAAACAATAAAATTATACAATTGCGTAATAACATTTAATTTGGCATATTTTGAAGTGATGCTTGGTGATCAGAAGCTCACATAGTATGCAAAGCTTGTAAATAGGGATTGAAACAGTAGACTAAAGGTCGAAGGGAAGGTTTACTATTTAGCGTGCAAATGGTTTGGATGGATCAGAAAAACCATTATGTGACTGTAAATTTTGTTGTGTTTATTTAAAAATTTATTTAAAAGTTTTAAACACAATTTCCTTCCAAAAAGGGAAAAGATTAGGGTTAGGGTTAGGGGAAGGATCTTAATATACTCGATTATAAATCATGAGAATTACAGTTGGTGAGATGGCATGACCTGGTATCACTAGATTAAAGACAATGGGGAGATTGTATCTCTTTAATTCAAGGAAATAGAAATATATATATATATATATATGTATATATATATGTGTGTGTGTGTATATATATATATATATATATATATGGCATATATATACTATTAGTTTATGTATATTTCGTTGAAACTCTAGTGTTTATAAAAAGTACTAAATAACAAGTAGAGCAGTTCTTTAGTATACATTTTTATTCATACAAACATAATTCGTTACATATGTGCACACATGTTTCGGTTGTAATCTTCATAGAGAGTCAGCCTCTTCAGACCAAAACGAGGAATTGAATTTCAATTACTGGTTTTGGTCTGAAAAGGTTGATTCTCTATGAAGAGTACATACGTAAAAATTAATGTTTGCATGAATAAACATTTATTCTCTCTCTCTCTTTCTCTCTCTCTCTCTCTCTCTCTCTCTATATATATATATATATATATATATATAATTAACGATAAGTGAAGTATCGTAAAATGATCTATCGTGACAAAGTAAAGCTCAATACGTTGAGTAGAGCAACCTATTTTAAAGAAGGAAAGATGAAGATAAAAAATTGCATAAAATTACATAAAATTACATAACTTTTGCTATTTTGCCATCTGCACCATAGCGTCCCCTTTTGTCTTCGGCAATGGCTACTCAATACTACTACCATTCCCCCCTCAGCCATTTATTTATTTACCCCCCACCCTTTTCTGTTATTTTTTCTGCAATTTTCAAAGTGAAATGGAGCAGATAATATTTATTTATTATAAATATGTTATCCTCTAACGAGAAGAGTTTATCTTTGAAAAAACATGGTTTAAGGATTAGTGTAACTTCTTGCATCTGAACTTTCGATGTAATCAAATTTGTTTCAATTTATGTAATTTTATGTGATTTTATGCAATTTTTTATCTTCATCTTTCCTTCTTTAATATATATATATATATATATATATATATATATATATATATATATATATATATATATATATATATATATTATGGGGAACTAACTTGGAATCTAGCCTACAGCAAAAACTTCGTAAGTGTTCAAAGATTTTCTCAAATACGATTTGAAGTGATTTTGAATTGATGTTGCAGTATGGGAGGGGGTGGCTTAAGATAACTCAAGGTGGAAAAAAGCAATTTTTGAAGGAGGCAAGCTTTTTGAAAAGAAAAGGATGACACACAGCAGCAGAACAGAGCAGAGAGGAAGAGGCGAGGCGTTACACCTGAAGCACATGTAGGAAATATGGAACACCTAAGATGCCAAGCTTGCAATTTGGTAACTATGTCACGTGCTTCATTTATACCATCCTTTAAAATCATCATAACACCTGTCATGTCTGTGGTATGGTCTGTAAAAGTCTGGTAGGCCTGAAGAGACATGTCCGCGCCTCTCACTAAGAACTTTTACACTAATACTACATCGATACGCCAAAAGTGGTCATATTCGAAATTTAATAGATAGCCACGATATATATATATATATATATATATATATATATATATATATATATATATAGATATATATATATATATATATATAGATATATATATATAGAGAGAGAGAGAGAGAGAAAGAATTGTGACAGAAAGTCTGGTGTTCGAACTGTGAGGTAGTCGCGTTAGATGTATGAATCAACACTGATGAGTCTTTGTCAGACGAAGCATATTTCTGTGGATATAAATATTTATCCAAATAGATAAAATTTAATAATGATATATTCGTTCCCATGGCGAGAACAGTCTTATGTAGAAAAAAGCATCTTTCTGCTTGGCTAACACACAATATCCTTCCCCTAACCCTAATCTTTTCCCTTTTAATTGACTCATATACTTAACCGTATTATCGTAATTAACTACGGTATATTTCGAATTTCGCAATTTTTGTCAATTGCTTGAAGAAGTTGGATTTTAAATATTTTTATCAAAAATAAATAATATATATATTTTTTTTTAAATTTAGTACACTTTTTAAACTTATACTAAAAAATAACATATATATTTAAAAAAATTTTTAGTACACTTTTTAAACTTATACTAAAAAATAACATATATATTAAAAAAAAATTTAGTACACTTTTTAAACTTATACTAAAAAATAACATATATATTAAAAAAAAATTTAGTACACTTTTTAAACTTATACTAAAAAATAACATATATATTAAAAAAAAATTTACTACACTTTTTAAACTTATACTAAAAAATAACATATATATTAAAAAAAATTTAGTACACTTTTTAAACTTATACTAAAAAATAACATATATATTAAAAAAAAATTTAGTACACTTTTTAAACTTATACTAAAAAATAACATATACATTTTAAAAAAAATTTAGTACACTTTTTAAAACTTATACTAATAAAAAAACACATATATTTTTAAAAAAATTTAGTACACTTTTTAAACTTATACTAAAAAATAACATATATATTAAAACATTTTTAGTACACTTTTTAAACTTATACTAAAAAATAACATATATATTAAAAAAACTTTAGTACACTTTTTAAACTTATACTAAAAAATAACATATATATTAAAAAAAAATTTAGTACACTTTTTAAACTTATACTAATAAATAACATATATATTAAAAAAAAATTTAGTACACTTTTTAAACTTATACTAAAAAATAACATATACATTTAAAAAAAATTTAGTACACTTTTTAAACTTATACTAAAAAATAACATATATATTAAAAAATTTTTAGTACACTTTTTAAACTTATACTAATAAATTACATACATATTAAAAAAAAATTAGTACACTTTTTAAACTTATACTAAAAAATAACATATACATTTAAAAAAAAATTTAGTACACTTTTTAAACTTATACTAAAAAATAACACATATATTTTTAAAAAAATGTTAGTACACTTTTTAAACTTATACTAAAAAATTACATATATATTAAAAAAAATTTAGTACACTTTTTAAACTTATACTAAAAAATAACATATATATTAAAAAAAAATTTAGTACACTTTTTAAACTTATACTAAAAAATAACATATATATTAAAAAAAAATTTAGTACACTTTTTAAACTTATACTAAAAAATAACATATATATTAAAAAAAAATTAGTACACTTTTTAAACTTATACTAAAAAATAACATATATATTAAAAAAAAATTCAGTACACTTTTTAAACTTATACTAAAAAATAACATATATATTAAAAAAAATTTAGTACACTTTTTAAACTTATACTAAAAAATAACATATATATTAAAAAAAAATTTACTACACTTTTTAAACTTATACTAAAAAAATAACATATATATTAAAAAAAAATTTATCTACACTTTTTAAACTTATACTAAAAAATAACATATATATTAAAAAAAAATTTAGTACACTTTTTAAACTTATACTAAAAAATAATAAATGTTAGGGTGTAAATAAGACAACCAATTTTATTATTTTTTTAGTTAAAATATGAGTTACTCCCCTTGATGATTTTTTTCTTCGGTCGTAACAGAAACTATTTTTGTATTATCGTAGATTACACAATTAAACATGTAGCGAAGTACTTTCGTATATGTCTTATAACACTTTGCAACAATAAAATGGAAATTATCTGCTATTATTTCACCTATTCGCATCAGTGTTTCGGTCGACGCACCCTCCGACCTTCTGCAAGTGCGTTTTGTGAAACTCAGGAATCTGTGCGGAATTGTTTTATTTAATCGACGGGGGTAGCTTATTCTCGTTCCATCAGTCACAACCGAGAAGAAGAATAAAGTAATCCTTAATTGTATTCTTTAATATCGCTCCCAATGTAAACTAAACCTTCAACATCCAGAAGACTGTCGCTTCGACCTGATTATAACTTAGCACTTTTATCCGTTGAGCCACATCTCCATGTGCGGGTAATTCAATACGGATTTAAGAAGCTTTAAACCTATTCTTTGTTTTAAATGTGAAGTCCTACTACTAATTACTACATATTAATAAACGCATGTATAATCAATTAATTAAGTTATAAATTAATTAATTAAGACGTTAACATGAAAATGAACTTAAATTAAATTATATAAACATCTAAAATGGCTTACATAAATGCAATTACGATACATAAATTGCAATATATATATATATATATATATATATATATATATATATATATATATATATATATATATATATATGGGGTAAGGTACACGATAAGTCATAAATGTGAAATGACGTGGTAGAAAAAATGTGTGAAAAAAAGACAAATGGAGAACAGGTTCAGACAGACAAATACACAATCTCTATTATTAATGAATAACTAAAACAAGAGATTTGACCGGTTTCGTTCGTTTTAACGAACGTCTTCAAAAGACGTTCGTTAAAACGAACGAAACCGGTAATACGAACGTTAATACGAACGAAACCGGTCAAATCTCTTGTTTTTGTTTTTCACATGCATTTTAACCTGTTTTCCGTTTGTCTTTTTTCACACTCACACACACACACATATATATATATATATAGCTTTGGGAAGCTATGGCAATTTTATCAGCCAGTTTCCGTCTGAAACTAAGAACCTAATCAGAAAAACGGAAAGGATCTTAGAAAAAATAACCAGACACAAGATGTCCGTTATTTTTAATGATACTTGTATATATATATATATATATATATATATATATATATATATATATATATATATAGAGAGAGAGAGAGAGAGAGAGAGAGAGATAGATAGATAGATAGATAGATAGATAGATAGATAGATAGATAGATAGATAGATAGATAGATAGATAGATATGCGTGTGTGTATTTTTCCCAAATAATCCAAATTATCAATCTTAATCTAAAGAATTCTGAAACCTAAAATAAAAATAAAAATAAAAATAAAAATAAAAATAAAAATAAAAATATCTTAGTCAGAATCACCGTTTGATATGTCATCTTAAATGCTGTTCATGTCGAACTTTAACAATTTCACCAGATAAACTCATACGTTACAAATATATTATTTACATTGTCCGTTCTGTGCACTTGAATATCGCACGTCCTACAACACAGGTTCAGACATATAATATTAAATGTGCTGATCGTCTGGCTGTTTTCACGCTTCTCCTATGACTGCAGGCTTCAAGTATAGACCAATTATTATTCTGATACAATTGTGAAGAACACATCCAAAGGCATGTACAGTTGCATACACACTTGCACCGACACTCAATCTCACACACACACACACACACAAATCAAAGAACACATAGGCAGTACAAAAGAAACATGATTCAATGAACTCTTAAGGCTGTGTTTTTATTAGGATTTCATGTGTGCTCACGAGTGCTGGTTTTCTTTTGTTTCCAATGAAATAAAAACAACACGAATTTGATGTTTCGAACTTTTTATTCCCATTAGTTCGAGAGCTTTCGGCCATTTTCAAGAAATGGTATTCATTAATAATAGAGATTGTGTATTTGTCTGTCTGAAGTTGAAACTATATTATTACTTCTATTATTAATGGAGATTTGGTATTTGTCTGTCTGAAGTCGAAAATATATTATTACTTCCATTACTAATGGAGATTTGGTATTTGTCTGTCTGGAGTCGAAAATATATTATTACTTCTATTATTAATGGAGATTTGGTATTTGTCTGTCTGAAGTTGAAAATATATTATTACTTCTATTATTAATGGAGATTTGGTATTTGTCTGTCTGAAGTCGAAAATATATTATTACTTCTATTACTAATGGAGATTTGGTATTTGTCTCTCTGAAGTTGAAAATATATTATAACTTCTATTATTAATAGAGATTGTGTATTTGTCTGTCTGAAGTCGAAAATATATTATTACTTCTATTACTAATAGAGATTGTGTATTTGTCTGTCTGAAGTCGAAAATATATTATTACTTCTATTACTAATAGAGATTGTGTATTTGTCTGTCTGAAGTTGAAAATATATTATTACTTCTATTACTAATAGAGATTGTGTATTTGTCTGTCTGAAGTCGAAAATATATTATTACTTTTATTACTAATAGAGATTGTGTATTTGTCTGTCTGAAGTCGAAAATATATTATTACTTCTATTACTAATAGAGATTGTGTATTTGTCTGTCTGAAGTCGAAACTATATTATTACTTCTATTACTAATAGAGATTGTACAGGGTGGGCCAAAATAAGGGTCCTATCTTTAAATTTGAATAACTTGAATTTGAATAACTTCCACAAAATAAAAGTTAAACTCACCAAACTTTATGTGTGTGTAGACTGACCCTTCCGAGATTTTTTGAAATAAACAAAACAAATTTTAGCCGAAAAACACTTCTTAAAACTTACAAAAACTAAAGTATTGTTTTTTACACTGTTTTGAGTTTTTTAAGCAAAAATAATGTTTTCTAAATGAGGGTACGTTCCTTAGGGCTAATGCGGCTCATGCTTGCTTCGGAAGGGGTCCTTTACTTATTCTAAAAAAATAAAAAATAAAAAAAAAATCAATAAATAAAAAAGTTATGAATTTTTAAAAATAGGACCCTTTTTTTTGCCCACCCTATATATTTGTCTGTCTGAAGCTGATACTATACTATTACGTCTGTTGAAAGCCGATACGATACAATTGGTGCGGCATTAACCCTGCATGGGCAGCCAGCTTTCACCGAATGATGGAATGTCTTTGGATATAAACGACGTTCCTGATGGAATTGTCTCCGAGCTGACTATATTTGGTGATGATACCACGCTCTATTCTCGACGTATGGGAATAACGGACGCGCCCATGCCCAGCGCTGTGTCTTTAGCCTTAGAGAAAAATCTCCAGTCTGCCAGGTATTTGGAAAGTAAATGGATGGTCCTATTTAATGATACTAAGACAAAGCTCCTTTTCTTCAACAATTATAAGAAACATTTTCAACCAACGATTGGCATGGCTAGTAGGACCCTACGTAAGGGTTCGTCTTTAAAAATTCTCGGTCTAACATTCACAGGAACATGAATTGGAACGAATATATAGAAGACACCGCCAAGGTTGCTACAAAGAAGGTGGGCTCCCTTTACCGTGCTAGAAAACTTCTCACACCTGCCAGTATCCTATATCTCTACAAAGCAATCATTCGCCCATGCATGGAGTATTTATGCCGCATCTGGGCTGGAGTATCAACAACTCGCCTCTCCCTATTAGACAGGGCCTAAAATAGAGTGTCCCATGTAATAGGTCCCGAACTGTCAATCACGCCCAAACCTCTGCCCCATCACCGTAATGTTTAATTCCTATCCTTTTTATACAAGTATTCCAATGGAATGTGCTTCGATGAACTAGCGGCACTGATGCCTTCTTGAGGTAAACAACCCGACTAACTCGACAAGCTTTACTGTAGAGGTCCTCAAATGCAGGACACCTTTCTATTTTAATCGTTTATTCCCTCGAACTGCTTGTAATTCCCTCACTGTTCCCTGTTTCTCTGGCTGTACTAACATGCAGAAATTTAAATGCAATGTGAGCATAAATCTAGCGTCTAAACTCTCTACTTAGGATACCCCTGTAGGCATGGTCTCTAATTTGCAGCAACCACTTATGTCTCAGGTGAAATGTTCCTTGTTTAAAATGAATAAATATATATATATATATATATATATATATATAGAGAGAGAGAGAGAGAGAGAGAGAATATAGAAAGAAAAAATTCACAAACACATTGTAACTGTCAGCATTTATATTTTATTTCTACTTCGGTGGGGTTTGATTTGTGTCAATATACGCATGATAGGTGTGGGTCGGATGTAGGCATGGTCTCTAATTTGCAGCAACCACTTATGTCTCAGGTGAAATGTTCCTTGTTTGAAATGAATACAATAAATGTGTATATATATATATATATATATATATATATATATATATATATATATATATATATATATAGAATATAGAAAGAAAAAATTCACAAACACATTGTAACTGTCAGCATTTATAATTTATTTCTACTTCGGTGGGGTTTGATTTGTGTCAATATACGCATGACAGGTGTGGGTTGGGTCGGATGGCTTCATAGACGCATCTTAATGTTAAATTCCTATTTTTGTTTTGTTCCAGCTGTGAATACATGTTGGCTGATCTGTTTATATTTTTATATTTCCATCCCTTCTTCTTTGTTGATGATTTAAACTTAAGTGTGTTGCTTGTCCCCCTTTTCTTATCCCCCTTTTCTTGGCGTATAATATTTCTTTTCTGGCTGGTGAATATTTATTTTTCTACTATTTCTAATATGTAACTGTCCCGCTAGCATTCTGAGGACACTGGAAAGTCGAAATAAATTATACATGCTGACAGTTGAAATGTGTTTGTTATTTTTTCTTTCTATACTCTATTACTGATCTGTGTTCTACATTGAACTTTTATACTTGGATTTCTTACCAAAATTATTAACTTTAACACTATATATATATATATATATATATATATATATATATATATATATACAGGGTGATTCATAAGTCACTTCACTTAGCTATTTAAAATGATTACCATATGAAGCACAAACATACTATGAACTTTTGATAATTGTTATCTTACTCTTTAATTACTGCTATTTGTTATTTAAAATTTGTTCGTTTATATATTTGTTTCTATATATATTCATTCTATAATCAATTAAATATGCTACAAAGAGTCATAAATTCCTTGCAAAAAAGAATGGAGCTATGCATGCAGAACGAAGGTAGAAATTTTGAAAATCTGCTGTAATTTTAAACTCCCATAAATGAATTTGTTGAATAAATTTTCTGTTTTGTGTTACCGTATTTTTTAACTTTATAATTTCAAAAATAAATAGCTTAGTGACTTATAAATTGTCCTGTATATATATAAAATAGATTTCATGCAAGTTCTTGACAGCATGTTAAGAAATTTAGGAAATTGAAAATAGACAAAAAATGCCGTTGGAGACCACGTTTTGAGATGCAATATTTTATTAAAGATCATTTAAGTTTTTTTCTTACTTTTTTTATTTTATTAATTTCGAATGATAAAACATTCTTTTTAAGAGAAAAGGAGTCCGAATAAATTTTATGGCAATAACTTTGCTTTACTTTTCGATGTTGCAGAAGCGATGTTCACACTTTGTTGGATGGTAGTTAGAACGAACAACGTCTTATTGGGAAATGTTCAACTAGTAGCGTGAGGCAGCTTATGTTGTAATACAATTTTCTCAAAGTTCTTGAAAGCATTTTCAGAAAATAAAAAATAGGCAAAAATGCCTTTGAGACCGCGTTTTGAGATGCAATATTTTATTAAAAATCATTTAAAGGTTGTTTTTTCAACTGTTTACTGCAATGTATGAGAGGAGACAATCCCTACCGGTAACACAATTCGAACCCAAATAGGAAATTCGTATATAACTCAGTCGGAACGCGTACCGATGTACCCACGCCGCATTGTCTGGGAAATTAACATCTTACTGGCAAATTAGGCGGTCATATAAGTACGCAAACGAAAGCACTTAATAGGCCGGCTTAGAGTTGTGCCTTACCCTGTAAATGAGGGCCTTCATCAACTTACTTAAAGTGCTGTATCTAGCGAGAGCTTTGAATAATGATGTACAAATAATATTTTTACGTATACACATGTGTTTCATGCCAAATATTCAGTTATACGTATGAGAGGAGACAATCCCTGCCGGTCACACGGTTCGAACCCCAATAGAACATTTATACGAAAGTCTTATTAAACTCAGTAGTCAGAGAGCGTACCGATGTGATCATCACGCATTGTCTGGAAGTAAGATGGTATATTAACGTTTTAATAGCAAATTTGCCGGCCATATAAGTAAGCCGTCGAAAGAACTCAATAGACTGGCCCTTAGGCGTTGCATTACGCTGTAAATTACGGCCTGTTGTCAACTTACTTTAAGAACTCCATCTAGCGAGAGCGTTGAGTAATTATTACATAAATAATACTTTTCAAATTTACCCATATACACATGTGTCATGCCAAACTTGCAATCATCAGTATGGGAGGAGATAATCTAACTGGTCACACAGTTAGAACCCCAATACGAAAGTCATATTAAACTCAGTGGTGGGAAATTAAATTAACATCTTAATGACGAATTCAGCAGCCATACAAGCAAGCCATTGAAAGAACTCAACAGGGCAGCCTAGAGTGTTGCATTACGCTGCAAATGACAGCTTGTTGTCAACTTACTTATTAAAGCTACAGTTGGAACATGTACGTGATGTGTAGACATGATACATTTGCATGAATAAAATTCAATTACACATTACATCGTAAAGATTCTCCGGATTTTACCCTGAAGATATGTTATTTATACAAAAATATATCATGGCTACACATCTCGTGCATTTACTAATCTTAGCTTTAATAAGCTCAATTTCCTTGGTTCAAAAAATTAATTCGCGTTTTTTCGTATTTAACAATTGAGCACAATCCGTAAAGAGTCAGGAGGCTAAATTCAAATTATAAACTATCTATATCAAACCCGAACCCTAACCCTAAAATATAAATATCGTAAATTTTCTATGTTCATATTTCAGACGTTGTCCGATCAAATTTATGCTCATAAAACTCCTAACTTTTTCAGTAGTTTTGTCAGCCATTAAGACGTTGCATGATCTTCTTTCGTGTGAATCAGATGATTCTGGCGTTGGCATGTTTTTCTAGTTAGACATCTTTCTGGAAATACATCGAGTACTTACACACACACACACACACACACACACACACACACACACACACACACACATATATATATATATATATATATATATATTCGTGTCTTCTTAAACGACTTATGATCATGCAAACTTGGAGGTGACGGTAGTTAAATGGATATCGACACAAACTGAAAACATGGGTGTTCCATATTCGAATATATATATATATATATATATATATATATATATATATATATATATATATATATAGAGAGAGAGAGAGAGAGAGAGAGAGAGAAAGAGAGAGAGAGATTTTTCACTTTGAAAATAGATTATTCAGTGAAGACCGGGATTAGGCCAATAAAACAAGCTCGATGATACTGATTACAGGGTACAGAGCATTTATATGTGATTTTTTGAAGGCTTACTAAGGCTTCAAAATAGTCATATATATATATATACATACATATATATATATATATATATATATATATATATATATATATATATATATATATATATATATGTACGTTAAATTCTGAATTATGATTTTTTTATGAAATGTCTCATAGGCTTAACCGATTACGTAATAATGAGAATAATAGTAAAATTAATAAAATATAATTATAAGATAAAGAAGAAGATTAACAACAATAATAATAAAAAATAAATAAATGAATAATACAAAAAAGAAATAAAAATGAAATAAAATTTAATAAAATTCTAATAATGAAAGTACTGCTGCTCATTATAGCTATAATAAATATAATGGTAACATACAATTAACCCTGAGAGCAGCAAGATCCGGCGTTTGCATGGGATGTCGGCTGACCTTTGGCCTACAAGTAATCGAAACTGACGCAGAAACAACGTTGTCTCGTTCACTCCATTGATTTGGGCTTCTACATGTCTTTGCAAGAGAAAACTTCCCCGCCTTTTTGCTAAGATCACAGTGAAGTATCTGTTCCGATGGATACTACACCCTATAGAACGGTATCGTCTTGGCCTTGGGGTCTTGATTCCGCCGGTCTGTGGGTTTTTTCTGTGCAGTTCTAGGGGTCCCCCCTATCAGGCTTTGCCTTCTCACCCTTTGAGAATGGGCTAGTTTATTGCTAATCGCCTGAGATGCTCCTACCGAGGAATGCCGACGGGGCTGCACAGGCATTTGTAAAGGTCATAAGTGTTCTTTTTCTATGGTGCTGACTTATCTAATCCCATTTTCCTACCTTGTGTCACATTTTACTTTGTGGGAGGTTCTTGGCCTTTTGGCTAAGATAAAAGTGTAGTATCTGTTCCGATGGATACTGCACCCCATAGACTGGTATTGTCTTGGCCTTCGGAGCTTGATTTACGCCGGTCTATGGGTCTGTCCTGTGCAGTTCTATGAGGTCCACCCTCCCAGGCTTCGTCTCCCTTCTTGGGGAGGAGTGAGTTTATTGGTTACTGCCTGAGGCGCCCCTACTTGGGAATGCCGACAGGGCTGCCCAGGTAATTTTTAATGACTAGAGTGCTCAACCCTCGGGCGCTGGCTTTTCAAACTCCACTTTCCCGACCCGACTTTGAGTCACATCTTACTTGTGGGAGTAGGATAAAAACTGGCCTTGTGCCTAACTCCTGGAGAGGAGTAAATAAATACTCTGTGGGAGGTAGATAAATACCAACTAAATGAAGGTGGGTTCTTGTATTTTCACTGATTAACTTGATTGTGGCGCTAATACCGCTTGGTGCCAAACGAGTGCTTTATTGGTGGCCATGTAAGGAACCGGAGTACTGACACTACCACATAGCATCGCTCCTACCATATCCCTCCGCTGATGAGTGGCCTGTATCTTGTGTTATAGCCTCTACATTTTTGCTTTCGAATCGTCAATTGCAAAGCTTTCGCTCCTGCACTGTTAAGGTTTTTCGTGAACGTCGTTAACTCTTGTTTCTTTTTCACAGCTGCAACGCAATGACAGATCCATGATTATATGGATTTTCAACATGAACTGAAATAACTAAATTTGCACAGCGTAAAGTTTAATCTTAGGACGAATTGGTAACGCTGGTATGGTCATGTGAGGCTTGTATTTCTCTGATAAACCATCATATAGAGCATGGATGTCTTAAATCGCAAGAAGCTTGGCCGGCCAAGGAAAAACCAGAATCAAGTTATTCGACAACACATCACAGAATGGAATCTGGACACTGTTGACCCGCTGAACGATGAGAACTGGAGAGTGAGCTTGCGTGATATCAGAAAACGTTTGACCATTGAAAAGTTAAAAGTGTCGTTAAATGAATAGATGAAGAAGATGAAGAAGAAGATGAAGAAGAAGTTATCATTTTGATTCTGTGTTCAACTGATGCTGCCTTCCTTACTCTACCCGTTCTAGTTAAGTAACTGATGACACTACCAGATTGATTGCTTATTCACGTCTTTTGAAATTGTTGTATTGGTCATTACCGTGTTTCTCTTTTTCTCACAGAATTCAAAATGGTTCGTTTTCTCAAATAAACACATCTATCTTCATCATGTTAGTTTATGATTTTGACAAAAAAAATGAAGTCTTTACAAAAGTACTAGAAAGCTTAAATAAATACTCAGACTTATATTACTCCAAATCCAAACGCCTTATATTCAGTATGAGAGCAAATAGGTTGTCCACAAATCCAAACTAATGATTGAATCCTTAGAAAATAATATCTAGTTTGTAGTAAAATGGGACAAAAATGGATGCCAAAACTATAATACACTTTTCCAGTCACCGATTGTCATGGATGATAGTACCCTAGAGTCCATCGTTACAAAACCTCAGCCTGAAATTCTCAGGAAACATGAAATAGAATAAGTATATGGATAACGAGACCAAAGTTTGCTCTTTCTAATGAGCTAGAAAACTGCTCACACTTGCACATATACTACGTCTCTACAAAGCCACCATTAGCCGTACACAGAGTACATAGCTATATATGGGCTAGTGCACACACCACTAGCCTCTCCATCTTATTTTAAATAACATTTACACTAGTTATTAAAGCAATACATTGCAGGAAATCTGATTTTAAATAACATTTACACTAGTTATTAAAGCAACGCATTGCAGGAAACCTGATTTTAAATAACATTTACACTAGTTATTAAAGCATTACATTGCAGGAAATCTGATTTTAAATAACATTTACACTAGTTATTAAAGCAACGCATTGCAGGAAACCTGATTTTAAATAACATTTACACTAGTTATTAAAGCAATACATTGCAGGAAATCTGATTTTAAATAACATTTACACTAGTTATTAAAGCAACGCATTGCAGGAAACCTGATTTTAAATAACATTTACACTAGTTATTAAAGCAATACATTGCAGGAAATCTGATTTTAAATAACATTTACACTAGTTATTAAAGCAACGCATTGCAGGAAACCTGATTTTAAATAACATTTACACTAGTTATTAAAGCAACACATTGCAGGAAACCTGATTTTAAATAACATTTACACTAGTTATTAAAGCAACACATTGCAGGAAACCTGATTTTAAATAGCATTTACACTAGTTATTAAAGCAACACATTGCAGGAAACCTGATTTTAAATAACATTTACACTAGTTATTAAAGCAACACATTGCAGGAAACCTGATTTTAAATAGCATTTACACTAGTTATTAAAGCAATACATTGCAGGAAACCTGATTTTAAATAGCATTTACACTAGTTATTAAAGCAACACATTGCAGGAAACCTGATTTTAAATAACATTTACACTAGTTATTAAAGCAACACATTGCAGGAAACCTGATTTTAAATAGCATTTACACTAGTTATTAAAGCAATACATTGCAGGAAACCTGATTTTAAATAACATTTACACTAGTTATTAAAGCAACACATTGCAGGAAACCTGATTTTAAATAACATTTACACTAGTTATTAAAGCAATACATTGCAGGAAATCTGATTTTAAATAACATTTACACTAGTTATTAAAGCAACGCATTGCAGGAAACCTGATTTTAAATAACATTTACACTAGTTATTAAAGCAACACATTGCAAGAAACCTGATTTTAAATAACATTTACACTAGTTATTAAAGCAACACATTGCAGGAAACCTGATTTTAAATAGCATTTACACTAGTTATTAAAGCAACACATTGCAGGAAACCTGATTTTAAATAACATTTACACTAGTTATTAAAGCAACACATTGCAGGAAACCTGATTTTAAATAGCATTTACACTAGTTATTAAAGCAATACATTGCAGGAAACCTGATTTTAAATAGCATTTACACTAGTTATTAAAGCAACACATTGCAGGAAACCTGATTTTAAATAACATTTACACTAGTTATTAAAGCAACACATTGCAGGAAACCTGATTTTAAATAGCATTTACACTAGTTATTAAAGCAACACATTGCAAGAAACCTGATTTTAAATAACATTTACACTAGTTATTAAAGCAACACATTGCAGGAAACCTGATTTTAAATAGCATTTACACTAGTTATTAAAGCAACACATTGCAGGAAACCTGATTTTAAATAACATTTACACTAGTTATTAAAGCAACACATTGCAAGAAACCTGATTTTAAATAACATTTACACTAGTTATTAAAGCAACACATTGCAGGAAACCTGATTTTAAATAACATTTACACTAGTTATTAAAGCAACACATTGCAGGAAACCTGATTTTAAATAACATTTACACTAGTTATTAAAGCAACACATTGCAAGAAACCTGATTTTAAATAACATTTACACTAGTTATTAAAGCAACACATTGCAGGAAACCTGATTTTAGTACGTTTCAAGAAGATTTGAATCTCTGCCCCTATTTGAGAGTTCTTGATGAGGTGCAAAAACGT
>OY744542.1:11760918-11840918 GCA_963556195.1 Sepiola atlantica
ATCCAGGTTGCCCTCGTATGAATCTGGCTCATACCACAGCAATATGTCTGGTTTGGGGTGAATCAGTTTTTAAAAAGTCGAGAATAATAATAAATTGTAGGTGTCTAAAACGAGCCTGTCTTGTAGTAAAATTTAACACAGTGTATTCTTTGTCCCAGCTCCCACTGAGGTCGTGGTGTACTCACGGTCGTTGATTCTGCCATGTCCTGTAAAATAAGGGCAATCAGTGAATAAATAAAGGAGATATGACATAAAGTGTACACGGGGCCCGTTTTTTTTTAGTCGCCCTGTGTTAAATGAGAAAATAATGTTCCGTAGTAATGCATTTTTTACCGTGATCCCCACAAGGTGTTAATATTTAACATTAAATCAGTCACAAAACCGGTGTAAATTTGGCGTAATGGTAAGAATGTCTGCTAATGGGCCATGATGCTGGTGCAATCCTCGGAGAAGTCATACCAACAGCTAAAAAATTGAAAATGGATGTCCCTTTGCGAAACACTCAGATTAATAAGGTGAAGATCAAGATAAGTGGAGTAATCCTAGAAAAAGAGTGAGCGTCATGTTTCGTACCCGGCCCCTCTTTCCATCAGGGACAGATTCATCACTTCACCGCCTTTTCTCATTTTACGTCTCTATTCTCGCTAAGACATACTTGTTTCTTCTTTCTTTTTCTTCACTCCTTTTTTATTCTGCGTTCTCCTATGCGGATTTTAACTACCTTTATCCTACTTTAATCTTTCATTTTCGATTTATTTATTCCAATAACAATTATCACCCACTCTCGTCAGCGTGATTCGCTCGAGACTGGATCTCCCGTGGCGGTTATTTCAACCGTTCGCCATTTTCCTGCAATTCGTTCAACGAGGCGCACGTGCGCTTCGCACCAACCGATTCTTCCACCCCGCTAACATTACTTTGCTATGTAAATTAATTCTCTCCTTTCCTTGCTAAGCCAATTATGCCTCTCATGTTTTCATTAACAATGTTTCCCCGTCATAACAATGTTACACGTCATTCCCGGCGTCGCTCAGGTTTCCTACGACGTCGTCCCCTGATATTTCTACCTCCCTAGTATGGCGAGCCCATCTTCGTCTCGCTCCCCCTAGTAGTTACATTAAGTCATCTATCCTCTTGTATTCACTTGCTTCTCCTTTTCTCCTTTCGTTTATCTATGAATACTTGTTTCTTCTTCTTCGTCGTAGTGAGTTACCTTTTTGTTTATTTTTTTATTTTATTTAATATTTTTTACATGTTTTACATGGAATAAAGTTTTTTTTCTTAAATGGAATTTGTTTGTTTTTGTTGCTTCCTTTATCTCTGTGTGACTCCGAGTAAACTGGCTGTCTAGGCAAGATGGTAATTATCATTTTGACGTATGCAGCACAGTGACACCCACTCCAACAGCTAAGTGTAGTGTCCAGCTTCTTGGTGTGGGAGCTCCTGCACAAGGCTCGGGAACAGTATTCGGCGGCGGAAAAGATCAATGCCTGTGTTGATATGCACAGTGTCTTGGTCGAGTCACACCAGGTGGTATCAGCTAGGCGGCGTAAGAGTGCGACGCGGGTCGATGTCTTGGCAGACAGGTTTTCTAGGTGTTGGCGGAACGTCAGCGTGCGGTCACGCTTGACTCTGGGGTACGTCAGGGCGGCCTGGAACTGTAGTCTGTTGTTGTCGACCATAATGTTGAGCTCGTAGCTAGCCTCTCGGTTTTTTAGATGGTATGCGGAGGACATGGTCTTGGCCACGGAGAGCTTATCAGGTTGTAGCAGTTGAAAAGGGTTGGTCTCTACAATGGTCGATTACTTTACATGTTACGTCACAAAAAGACATAACTTGTTTCTAATATTGTTCATTAGAATACTAGTATTCCGATTAATGTTCGAGAAACATGTTACATTAAAAACTGGCCAAGTGAGCGAACGTTACAATTAGTGAAATCCTTTGTCGTCTGCGTTCTTGTAATTGCCAAGACCAGCCGCTTTGCGAAATCATCATTTCTGACTTTTATGGCGCCGTATTCTGTTTCATCTTCCTCATTGGTCAATTAGCGATGAAAATGGTGAAAGAGTTATTGGGCTGAGAAATTACACGAGAAAGTTGAGTGCAACATCGTAAAAGCTTTTGTGAAAAAAGGGAACAATAAACATATATCTATATATGGATCATTATATTTCATATATAATGTTACAGTGCCCCCTCTTTCTCTCTCTCCCTATCTCTCTCTCTCTCTCTCTATATATATATATATATATACATATATATATATATATATATATATATATATATATATATATTACTATTTCATGTATCCACATAAACTGTTATAAGGATATATAATTTTTGTATATATATATATATTTATATATATATATATATATTATATATATAATGTAACAGTGCCTCTCTCTCATTCTATATATATATATATACATATATATATATAAATATATGATATATAATATATATAATATATATATATATATAATATATATATATAATATATATATATACAATATATATATATAATATATATATAATATATATAATATATATATATATATATATATATATATATATATATATATATATATATATATATATATATATATATAGGGTGATTTATAAGTAACTTAGCTATTTAATTTTGAAATGCTAAAGTTAAAAAATACGGTAATACGAAACAGAAAGTTTATTCAACAAATTCATTTATGGGGGTTTTAAATTACAGCAAATTCTCAAAGTTTCCACCTTCGTTCTGCATGCATAGCTCCATTCTTTTTTGCAAGGAATTTACGACTCGTTGTAGCATATTTGCATTATTCCTTCTCTAATAGAAGTAGAAAGCCTGGACATCAAGCCGCTTTAAAATGTGTCCAATTATCATTGTTTATCAGCTATTCAAATATTGGCCGCGCGGTTAGAGACGTTGAATTTAAGTTGAAAAATACTTGTAATCCAGGGTTTCGAATCGTACGATTGGTAGTGAATAGTCATACCTCTATGCTGATGAGTCTCGATTGAAAAGTGACGAAACGTATACGTACATAGATAATAAACAACAACAAATATTTTATTTATATATATATTTTATTTATATATATATTTTATTTATATATATATTTTATTTATATATATATATATATATTATTTCATGTATAAACATAAAATGTTATAGGGCTATATAATTTTTATGTATCAATTTTCAGTATTTACTTCATGATTTTTCGATACGTGAGTAGGGCTAGTATGAAAATATATCTATACCATAAATATATTTTAAAAACTTTTATATATATATATATATATATATATATATATATATATATATATATATATATATATATATATATATATATATATATATATATATATATTTATACACACATTATTGGTTACATATTTGCCTACATGTTTCAGCCACGATCTCTTATTACAACCAACTATTTCAGATATTTAGGAAAAATTAAATGAAAAATAGCAACCTCTTTATTATTCGTATGTGCTCCGGTTGAAGAGGGATGGGTGTGTAATTAAAAAGGCAACATCCATATCCAATTACACATTTGCGCAACTCCTTTTTTCTCTTTATACAAAAGTAAAAGAAACGGGTTGTTTCAAGAAATCGCAGCTGACACATGTATGCACATACGTAACCAAACACGTTTGTATAAATAAAAATGTATACTAAAACAGCTCTACTTGTTATTGAGCCCTTTTTTATGAACACTGGGGTGTCATTTGATAAACATCTAGGAAACAAAAAATAATACATGTACTATATATAAACATATATATATATATATATATATATATATATATATATATATATATATATATATATATATATGGTAATTTTTTTATTTACACAGACATGTACGAAATCTGCGACACTAGCATGTCGATGTTATCGATCAATAGTTACTATAAACTGAGATCTCATCAGGCAGAGTTAGAATCCGATCTTAACCTCAAATCATATTTGTTTCTCTCCAAATATAATCTGAGGTTAAGATCGGATTCTAACTCTGCCTGATGAGATCTCAGTTTATAGTAACTGTTGATCGATAACATCGACATGCCAGTGTCGCAGATTTTGTACATGTCTGTGTAAATGAAAAAAATTATCATGTATAAAGGTCTATTTTGATATTGAGCACTTTTTATAAACCCGGTTAAAATTCTCTGGATTACCACCCTGTGGATATTTTTACCTGGATTATTACCATTATATATACTATCAAATATATGCTCCCTCCGGTCGCATATTTTTGCTTGGCTGCCGCGTCAGAAATTAACGCTTACGTGTAAACTGATTTAGCCTCAGTCATATTTCTTGGGTGGTTATACGTTGATATTCTTTATTTATGACCAAAAATAGTTGTAGATGTAAATAATGAAAATAGAAATTTCGATCAACCCCGATTTTTGTATTAACCTTCCCCATAAATAGAAATGTTTTTAATAATTTTTAAATCAATATTTATTTTAATTAAACAATTTGATTCAGTAAAATTGTTAAAATCAACAATTTAAAGAACTGAATACAGCAAACAGTATTTTTGGATCGGAAGAAAGGTGTACATAAAATAAAACAATCTTGTACTGTAGGATCTGTGCTGACTTTGACGACGACCCAAACACTAACCCTAACACCCACTTTGACTCTGACCCTAACCCTAACGATGGAGTCAAAGTTAGCGCGGGTCCTAAAGTGTAAAAGCACCAAAAAATCAAATATAGTGAACATGGTTACTTATGTAAATGGTCTCGGAAAGAAAGTTTACCTAATTAAATTTGTTAGAATGTGTGTGTGTGTGTGTTCGTGTGTGTGTGTCTGTGGTTTTTTTAGTAGTAATTTTTAAATCGATTAATTAAACAATTTGATTCAATAAAATTGTTAAAATCAACAATTAAAAAAAAAACAACTAAATACAGCGAACAGTATTTTTCGAATCGGAAGAAAAGTGTTTATAAAATGAAACAATGTAAGAATCCGTACTCTTTTATGTGTGTGTGTGCGCGTGCGTGTGTGTTTTTAATGACATTTTTTAATTAAACAATTTGTTTCTAAAATCAGTTATATTATTTTTGTTGTTGACAGAAAAGAAAAAAAAATCACATCTTTTATTTTAATAAATAAAACATTGAATAATAAGAACAGTTTATGAATAAAAGCTTAACAGCGTAAGTTAAAGTAAAACGGTAATATTAGCGTTTGTTTACAAATTACGCGCTTGTATTGCGTCCAAACTGAGTTGACGGAGGGAGATTGTTTCAATGGATTTACGTTCTGCACGCTGTTTAATCAATTGGACGTAGATAAAATAACTACGTAACTGATTAATTTTTAAATCAATTATTATTTTAATTAAACAATTTGATTCATTAATTATAATTTATAAGTAAGATTAGTAGCGAGCAAAATTACTTAAATACATGATGAAATCTGAATGAAACGATCCTGAGTGTATGTTTGCGAATACTAATTTATTAGAAGTTCAAAAGCAATTGATTATGTAAATTGCGAAATGCCCATAGTGTTTATGCCGGTTTTTTTCATAGTATATAATGAAGCTAGCTGACTAATAGTTATACAACTTTAATGGTGTTTCGGCTTCAGACAGACAGACAGACAGACAGACAGACAGATACGTTAACTCCATTATTAATAGATTTGATTCATTAATTATAATTTATAAGTAAGATTAGTAGCGAGCAAAATTACTTAAATACATGATGAAATCTGAATGAAACGATCCTGAGTGTATGTTTGCGAATACTAATTTATTAGAAGTTCAAAAGCAATTGATTATGTAAATTGCGAAATGCCCATAGTGTTTATGCCGGTTTTTTTCATAGTATATAATGAAGCTAGCTGACTAATAGTTATACAACTTTAATGGAGTTTCGGCTTCAGACAGACAGACAGACAGACAGATACGTTAACTCCATTATTAATAGATATATATACTAGACCACCTGTGACCCGTTGGGTCAGTTTGTTATATTAGCTATGGAATTCATGTATGAGCGTGGCACTTGTGGCATAAAGAAAATAGGTTTTTTTTACATAACAGAAGCATTTCTATGAAAGTATATTAAAATGAAAAAAGAATATAGATAGATTTCTATGAGTCGTTCTGTTTATTATAATTGTTTTTTTTTTGGATGTAATATGTGTAAAACATATGATTCAAATATTTGCTGTTTAAAAAACAACAAAAGGAAACACTATTTAATGTAATAGAAATGTGTGCATTTACCGATTCAGCTTTCTCGCGTACGTAACGAAAACAGAGGGAGTAGGAGTGGTGAAACCTATGAGAGGGAAAGTGGGAGGTGATTTCGTTCACCGATCGCTAGTATCGCTGATATTAATAATGAGTGTTGTTTTTTTGTTTGTTTGTTTTTGTTTTTTAAAAGGTAGGAGTTTT
Source organism: Sepiola atlantica (assembly GCA_963556195.1). Lineage (NCBI taxonomy): Eukaryota > Metazoa > Mollusca > Cephalopoda > Sepiida > Sepiolidae > Sepiola > Sepiola atlantica. Next base: position 11,767,356 of record OY744542.1, read on the forward strand.
TTTGAAACTGCGACAGACTTTACGAAGTGCTCCCGTTGAATGTTTTTAGCCGTGGAGAAAAGAAAAAAACTATTTGATGAAATTAAATGAAATTGTTTATATTAAAAGCGATATGAAAATTTGCAGAATGAAAAATTTCATGCGTTCGTTAATCATAATAGAGATTAACGGAATTGGAATAACAGATTGAAGACGATGCTATTTACGCATGGGCAACCGGATGTTGAAAACCGGAAAGCTGAAAGCTGATTGCAAACAGACAAGATCAATAGAGTTTTAGTATTATATATATATATATATATATATATATATATATATATATATATATATATATATATATATATATATATATATATATGAGTTAAGACTTGTAAGTTAAAGGAAACTTGGGTTTAGGGTTCAAATCTTGCAACCAGCATAACAGTTATCTTGCACACATATATTTCACGCAAATAGATGAATGTAGATAAGAAATATGTATGTATGTAGATAAACAATATATAAACAGTATTTATAATAACATCATTTATACCCTCCTTAATACAGGATTAGCCTTTTAAGGGAAGTAAAAATAGGCTACCAAATTTATGTCAAAATGCAATGTTCTCTCCAATTGGATTGTTGAACACTGTAGTGACACCCTTCCTTACATGTCCGCGTGTAAACATCTTTAATTCTCTTCTTTCTCTATGGCTGTTAGATTCGCCGCATTAATTGAGAGGTTTAGACTTGTACGCTTAAAGCTAAGTTGGGTGTAGGGTTCGAATCGTGCGACCAGCAGATAGCTATATTCCACACTGATATATACGTATTTTTTAAAAACATATTTTATCCCAAAACAAGGCAGGTTGCAATTGTAGACAAAATCCACTACTGAGAATTTGGGTGTCATCCTAAATTGTGAGCAGTGTAGCGAGATGTCTGTTTACATTAGTTTTAAACCTCTGCATGTCGCTACAGCCTGGAAAACAGGGAGCAGGGAAAAGGGTTCCAGAGGCCAACGGCACGAGGAAAAAAACTATTAGAGTAGAAGGCTCTCCAGCATCTGGGGACCTCCACAGTGAATGGATGGGATTTAGCTGATTGTCGAGTTGGTCTAGAGTATTTACGCCTAGGAGACATCAGAGCAGTCAGTTCATCGAAGCACAATCTATTAAAGTATTTGTAAAACAATCACAAGGATGCACCATTGCGGCGATGGGGCAGGGGCTAGAGCTTGGTGGATAGTGAGAGACCGATTAAGTTGGCAACTCTTTTTTAACCTTGTGTAGGAGGGAAAAACCTGACAGGATGTTGCAACAATACCCCATGCATGATGGTTGCTTTGTAGAGATACAGGAAAATGTCAGGTGTGAGGAGTTTATTAAAACGGTAGAGGGAGCCCACCTTATTTGCTGCAGCTTTGGCAATGTCTTCAGTGTATTTTTTCCAATTTGTGAATGTTAGGCCGAGGTGTTTGAATGTTAAACTCCAATATAAGGTGTTATTTGCCATGACAATCGGTGGTTGAAAGGTTTCTTGTAGTTATTGAAGGAAAGAAGCTTTGCGTTTACGACATTAAAAGTTACCAACCATTTATGACCCCAATCCACTACAGCCTGGGGGTCATTTTCAAAGGATTTAGCCATTGCCTCGAATATGTTCGAGTCAGCTTTGCTTACATCACGAGAGTAAAGCGTGGTGTCGTCAGCAATGACACCTATCGCCGACTCGATGTTATCAGAGAGGTCGTTTATGAAAATCAGGAACAATAAATGTTCAAGGATAGATCCCTGAGGTACACCAGTATTTATGTCATGTTGCTTAGATGAACGGCCATCGAGGACAAGAAAAAGGATAAAACATATATGTATGTTGATAAGTAATAACAATATTTATAATAATATAGCAGTGAGGATTACACTTCGCTGTTATAAGATCTAAATTTAGATCTGATGGTTAATTTTGTATTCTTCAGATCTTGCAAATGTTGCATACTGTCATTTAGAAAATCTTCTAAATAATGAGTTGATCTTATCTGTTTTTTTCTACGTTTCATGTTCGCAACGTAGACTGAATATAAGTAAGGTTTGTCATGATTTTCCTTTGCATATTATCTGAGTCTTATTGTTGACAAACCCTAACATCGCGTATCAGATGATCGACGTTGCAGAAGCTTTTGTAGCTGTTTTTTGAAAACTTGTCCACCCATGCGTCTAATACCTCTGGTATAACTCAGATATTCATTTCCATCGCAAGGTGTATCGATACCCAAGGGCTTATAAGGAAAGCTATAGACCTTTTCTTTTCTGAAATTCGCCCATATTCAATTTTCAGAAATATGTGTCATATGTCACCTTTGCCTGATTGGCTAATAGATGTTATTGAGAGTAGTATACTCATTAAACATTACAACAGAGACCAAACAGCCAGCCATGCTACACTCGGAGTGTATCGCCGCCACTGCTCAGAAAAATCACTATTTCTATTACTATCACTTATTAACTGATGTCTATTACCAAAAGTATCTGAATGTTCACAAAAGGCTTCTACTATTTTTATACCCTTTGCATCACTAAATTAACCAGAGCGAGAATATATTTGCTAGTACAAACACACACATATATATATATATATATATATATATATATATATATATATATATATATATATATAATATTTATAAACAAATATTAAGTATTTATTACCTACAGACATCGATGTTTCATGCTAACGCAATCTTCAGTGCAGGAAGTTAATTCTCAACGGTCGGCGGGCTCGAACTCTGATCACAAATCGCCACTGATTCGCAGTCAAGAGCGTTAACCCCTCGGCCATCGGGAATTAGCTAATAATTAAAGAGGAATTTAACTTTGTAAATACCGGGTATTTTTACACGAGCAGTTGAAAGTGATCAACAAACTGTGTTTGGTCTTGCATGAAGCCATTTATACTGCTTGTAAATTATATACATATATATATATATATATATATATATATATATATATATATATATCGCCACTGACACGTAGCCTGGTGTCTTTCCCCTCGGCCGCTACTATACACATCCACCCATACACGCGCGCGCACACACACACACACACACACACAAATGAACTTTCCCAAATGTATACGTACCAGCGGCCATGTGCGATTTAAGTTCAATTTAAAAGAGACATTTACACCGCTAGTCCACACACCATCGGACATCACTTCTAGAAGACCAGGAAGGATTATTACGAAAAAGAAATAAGGTGAATACCTTTTATTTGTCTAAAGCTCTGTCAAGGCTTGTTATATCAAGCGAATTATTAAATAAACAAGTAAACATGAAAAAAAATGTTTTGATTTTTTGTTTTGATTTTAATTAAAATATCTGCATCTGACACATGGTTTTTGAAGGCATTTTGCCTCTTTCTTTAAGTTTATATATATATATATATATATATATATATATATATATATATATATATATATATATATATATATATATGTATTTTTGGGGCTGCGTTGTGATGAATCCTCTCTCGAAATAAATATCTTGGTAAACTCTCCAAATATGCCATGTACCTTATAATCGGGGCTCATCGAGATAGTTTTATTGTCTTGGTTCAGGAATATACACTATTCTCAGTGAAAAATCAAAATAATTATATATACTAGCAAATAAACGCTCCTTCCGGTCGCATATTTTTGCTAGTATGTAATTTGGGTAGAGCTTTTTATCACTACAATTAATAATATATTGCACATGATAAGTAACATCATTAATAAAAAGATAAATTAAGTTTGCATTATTTTGGTTTGTAGCAACCGTAAACAGTTTTTGCATGAAAAATAAATGTAAAGAAAATAAAAATTTTAAATAAAAATTGAATGTAGTATTTATTATAGTGTAGTAGTAACGAAGGCAAGTTAATAAGAGAAGGAAAAGAAGAAATAATTGTTACCTTATATACGATTCTAAAAACAGTTATTTACTTGACCAGTAAAAGGTGTCCCCCCACCAAGGTATCGTCTGCTCTCATTTCTTTACACCCAATCGCTTTGCGCCAAATCCAGGTCAGAATATAATAAGTAATATTTTATGTCTTTCAAAGCGGAAAAAAGGTGTACGTCAATTAAAATCAACAATTAAAAAAACAAAATACCGACCCTAACCCTAACGAAGAAACCAAAGTTAGTGCGGGTCCTAAAGTGAAAACTAAATTCGTTATTAGGTGTGTGTGTGTTTTTAAATAGTAATTTTTAAATCAATTATTATTTTAATCAAGCAATTTGATTCAGTGAATTTAATGGCTTATAAGATTAAGAAAATGAACGAACTTAGAACGGTTTAAAAAAATAAATAATAGGAAAATTATCACGGTGAATGCCAGCGTTGTTGTTTACATTTTTAAATAACGCGCCGTATTAACGCTGGCTGTTTAATCAGTTGCGCCATATTGAATTAACGGAAAGAGGGATGGGGAAAACTGATTAAACAGCCAGCGTTAATCCATTCGTCATAGTTATATTAACTACGTAACGCATTTCATGTATGTATGTCTGTCTAAATTCTAATTCATAAGTAAGATTATTAGCATGCAAAGTAGCGTAAATACATGTGGCAATCTGAAGAAAACAATCATGAGTGTATATTTGTGAATATTAATTTATTAGAAGTTGAAAAGCTATTGATTATGTAAATTAAGAAATGCTCATAGTGGTTACGGCGATTTTTCTAGTAGTATATAAAGAAGCTGGCGGACTTAGTAAATAACCATGCTACTCTGATGGAGTTTCGGCTTCAGACAGACAGATACATAAACTTAATTATTAATAGATAATATATATATATATATATATATATATATATATATATATATATATATATATATATATATATATATATATGTGCGTGTGTGTCGATATAAAACATATTTATTCCGAACATAATTATCTAAAGCTGCTTTCAGGAACGGAACTCTGTATCGTAATTATGAAAGGCAACAACTGCAAAGTTTACTGCCCTTAGAGAGAGGATCAAAAGTTAATTCGTATGAATCAGAATGGTGCAACTTTGTTGACCGGTTAGATTCGGTTGTCGGCATTCTTGCACGAGGGACCACGTAATGGTTGTCAACATTCCTAAGTAAAAGTAGTATTATGGAACCGACTGTATTCAAACTTGGCAAACGCAGGTTGTCAGTCCCTGTCGTTATCAATTTAACTACCGTCACCTCCGAGAGAGAGGATGAAAACTACTGAGAAACATACCATATTCATTCAAATAATTCGTGTAGTCTGGTGAAGTATCAAGTTAAGTTACTTGAGGTAACATTATTTGGAGAAAATACAATATTCCTCGTATGAGTCGTGTCAAGTGGATCTTATTTGGGCTTAGAATACTATGTTACTTTTAATATTTGGTCAGGGTTTACGTGTAGAATGAAGTATGATCATGTCAGGTTGCCATGACAAAACCCTGTACAGAGAGACCGAAGACACTTGAGGAGTGTGTCTAGTAGGTAATTCAAACTCTTTCCCATTCTCAACCCTGTGGCTAACGGTGTAAGATGAGAGTCAAACGTCACATTCACATTCAACTTGAGTGTATGCCTGACTTGTCCACCAAGTTTAAGTCATGAATATCCAACAGTCTTTGTTTTCTTGCCATTCAATTATGAGCACACCTTGATACCGAGTGCAAATAATAAATCTTTGCTGTGATTGTCCACCACAGTAAAGGAATAGTTTGGGGATTGCTTGATAGACATTTTCTTTGAGATAAATCTACAGATACAAATCTGGGGGGGGGGGTGAGTATGAAGCACATATAGGATTGCACACCATGCGATCGGTTGTACAATTAAATATATGGGCACACATATATGGATATTAAAGGTTTCGAGAATATCCGGGAACTTTCAGGCACAGGAATCAGCCATCGGTAATCACCTCGTTAGTACTAATAGTTGTTCTGACAACTATTCCGATGGGTGGTTTTCTGTTTTACACAGTGCCAGGTCGAACTACCATCTCAATATTATTGAGGCGTTAGTTATTAACAACTCTCGACCTAGCCTGTGTAGACAAAAAATTTTGAAGCATCAGTTGGAGATCTTTAATGATTCAAAGCCACCATAACGTTGAGAGATTTACCCTTTTTTTCCCTCTCAATCGTTTCCTCCAACTGAAATAAGTTTTTCCCCTCATATCTCATTCGACTTTTAGTTTTTAATTTACCATTCTGACGTTTCCTCTTAGAGGGTCAGACGATAAGGCCTTAAGGTAATTTTAACAATATATATATATATATATATATATATATATATATATATATATATATATACATATATGATTATTTTTATTTACACATACATGTACACAATCTGCGACACTGGCATGTCGATGTTATCGATCAACAGCTATTATAAACTGAGATCTCATCAGGGTGAGTCAGGCAGGTTCTTTCCAAATATGATCAACGGTTAAGATCGGATTCTAACTCTGCCTGATGAGATCTCAGTTTATAATAGCTGTTGATCGATGTCGCAGATTTTGTACATGTTAGTGTAAATAAAAATAATTATATATAAAACCTCTATTCGATATTGAGCACTTTTTTATAAACTCGGATTAAATTCTTTGGGTTACTACCCTGTTGATGTTTTACCTGGATTATTATATATATATATATATATATATATATATATATATATATATATATATATTATATCTGAATTATATATATATAATTCAAATAATAATAATATATATATATATATATATATATATATATATATATATATATATATATAGGAAAAACTGACCATCTTGTTTGTGGAGATATGGAAAGTTGGCGGAGTCCCACAGGACTTTAAGGATAGTAATGTCAAGCATCTTTATAAGAGCAAGGGAAGCAGGAATTCTTGCGATAATCATCGCGGGATCTCTCTGCTTTCTGTTGCAGGTAAAATTCTTGCAAGGTTGATTCTGAACAGGATCATCAGACATCTTATTGATGAGATTTACCCAGAGTCCCAATGTGGTTTTCGCTCTGGTCGAGGTACAATCGACATGGTATTTGCCCTTCGTCAAGTTGCTGAAAAAGTTCGTGAAAAAAATCGGGAACTGTACATGGTTTTTATTGATTTGACAAAAGCATTCGATACGGTCAGTCGCGTAGCACTTTGGAAAGTTCTTCATAAGCTTGGAATCCCCAACAACATGCTTGATGTCATAATCTCCTTTCATGAAGGGATGAAAGCACAGGTCGTTTCCAATGGGAAAACCTCAGAGCGTTTTGAAGTAACCAACGGTACGAAACAGGGTTGTGTGATGGCACCTGTGCTGTTTGCATTGTTCTTCTCGGTGATGCTTCGGCACGCATTCGCTGATGAAAGCACAGGTGTTAAGTTTCAATTCCGAACCACAGGTGGGTTCTTTAACCATCAGCGTTTTAAAGCCAAAACCTTGGTTAGGGAGGCCATCATTCGGGACCTTCTCTTTGCAGATGATGCTGCCCTGGTCGCGACTTCTTTTGAAGAAGCTCAGAATCTTTTGACAAAATTTTCAGGTGCATGTAGGGCTTTTGGTTTTACAATCAGTTTAAAGAAAACTGAGGTGGTCCATCAACCATGCCCTATCCCTAAACAAGTTCAAGGAGTGAAACAAAATCAGCCTGTCCATGAATTTCCATTAGAAAAACTCAAAGTGGATGGCAGACCAATGAACTATGTCAAAAACTTTACCTACCTAGGTAGCAAAGTTAATTCTGCTGCTTCACTTGATGATGAAATCGTAAACCGAATTGTAAAAGCGGCAAATGCCTTCGGCAAGCTGAAACATCGTCTTTGGAGTAGCAGAGGCATTAAGTTGAAGACAAAAATCAATGTGTATAGGGCTGTAATATTGACAGGTCTTCTCTATGGATGTGAGGCGTGGACGCCTTACCGGCATCACATTCGCCAATTGGATGTGTTCCACAGGAGCTGCCTTAGGACCATATGCGGACTTAGTTTGAAGGACAAAGTCGCTAACACCGATCTTTACAACAGATGCCATATTGGTGGAATTGAAAGTTTCCTGTTGCAGTCTCAATTGCGATGGGCTGGTCATGTAGCAAGTATGGACGAAGGGAGGATACCTAAAGCACTGATGTACAGTCAGTTAGCTTGTGGTAACAGGAATGTTGGTCGACCCTTGCTGAGGTACAAAGATAAATTGAAAGATGCGCTGACGGCAATTGGAGTACCCCCCAAAACTTTGAAGACTGTACAAAAGACAGGAAGACATGGCGAGCAGCTTGTTGCATTGGACTGGAAAGATTCAACGAGACCTGTGTGGATAATATGAGAACTGCCAGAGTTAGGCGAAAAGCTAGAGAGAGTGCTCCACACCTGGCATCCGATTACTCACACTCTTGCACTGTCTGCGGCTTTCCTTGCAGGTCTCTTGCCGGACTCAGGTGTCATGAACGATCTAGACACAAATGAAAGTTGTTGGAACCTCATACGTCGCAATCGACGGGAGAGTCCATCATATATATATATGTATATCACAACTTGCAAAGTTACAAACTTATGACATATTCATTATTAAGTATACCATTCACAACCATTCGACATCAACAAAATTAATAGTTCACATATGTTTCAAATATACATATATATATATATATATGTATATATATACATATATACCTATATATATACATTTATATATATATTTCTGCATAGAATATATATATATATATATATATATATATATATATATATATCAAAATAAATATAGTTTCAGTATCCGACAATTGTTTCAGAACTTCATCGGCTCCTCCTCAGGGATATACTCCCTGAGGAGGAGCCGATGACGTTCTGAAACAATTGTCGGATACTGAAACTATATTTATTTTGATATAAAAGCTCTAATATATATTTAGCACTTTTGAAAAGTAATGTTTTTTTTCATTTTGTTGATATTTAAACTTAATTAATAATATATATATATGTATATATATATATATATATATATATATATATATATATATATATATATGTATTTAGTCAGAAGATTCCCCCCCCCCGGGGTGAAACGCGGGAGCCTCTGTGTAGCTTAATTGCCATAAATATATTTTGATAACTTACTTTACATATATATATATATATATATTTATATATATATATATATATATATATATATATATATATATATATATATATATATATATATAGAGAGAGAGAGAGAGAGAGAGAGAGAGAGAGAAAGAGAAAGAGAAAGAGAGGGAGAAAGAGAGAAACAGAGATTTCTCACAGAGAAGATAGTTTATTCAGTAAAGACCGGAATCTGTCCAATAAAAATAAGCTCGATGATACTCGATTACAGGGTACAGAGCATTTATATGTGTTTTTTGATGGTTTACCAAAACATTTTGTTCAAGAAATCATTCATCACAACAAAATACTTTTACCTTTCATAGTTTATTTATTTTTCAGATTTTTCAAATTTTTCAAAATGCTTTAACGTTGAAAAATTAGAAAAAATAAATAAACTATGAAAGGAAAAAGTATTTTCTTGTGATGAATACTTTCTTGTACGAAATGTTTTGGTAAACCTTCAAAAACACACACACACACACACATATATATATATATATATATATATATATATATATATATATAAGATGATTTAATGGATCAGAACATTCCAATTGTTCAAAGAGTTAGAACAACAAGTCTAGTATGGCGTACGGTCATTTCCAAAACATTCTGGAAGTACTTTAATTTTTATTTTTTTAATTTATCGATTTAAAAATGTTTTTAAATTTAATATATATATATATATATATATATATATATATATATATATATATATATATATATATATATATATATAAATGATTAGAATAAGTATTGGGTAAATCACTAATTGTTTAAAACAGGGGTTATATATGAGAAAAAAACTATTTCCCATTCCTTAATCTGTGGCTTTTCAAAGATGTGATCTTCTTTGGAACAATTGATGATTTAATATATATTGAATTTTATTTAAGTTGTATACTCATCTTATACTGTTGCTCTATTTCGTATATCAAACATTGCTATTTAAGATAGGATATAATTTAAAGATAACATATTTATTTTATTTTCCAACTTCACACACACATCTCTCTCTTTCTATCTCTCTGTCTTTCTCTCTCTCTCTCACTCTCTCTCGTTCTCTCTCTCTCTATCTCTCTCTCTCTCTCTCTCTCTCTCTCTCTATATATATATATATATATATATATATATATATATATATATATATATGTGAGTGAAAAGATGACAGACGGAAAACAAGTCAAAGTGCAGGAGAAAAACAAAAACAAGAGATTTTTTGACCGGTTTCGTTAGTGAGGAACGTCTTCAGAAAATGAAGGATACAGAAATAATTTTATTTTATATTGGAGTCCCCGCTACTTTAGGTACATAGACGACACACTCCTTATTTACCCACATCACATTAATCTCCCCGACATAGTCGAAAAACTCAATAAAATAGATCACACCATTTCTTTCACCTCCGAACCAGAAAACAACTACATCCGTAACTTCCTTGACATCACTCTTCATAACACCCCTAATGGCCTGGACTTCTCAGTCTTTAGGAAAACTACTAACAAAAATGATTTCATACATTTTTACTCTGACCACAACAAAAATATCAAATCCGGAATGATCATTGGATCGTTTCTCAGAGCTCTGAGAATTTGCAGCCCCGCCCATCTCCAAAATGAAGAATCCTATATTCAAAAAACCTACCAAGCTCTAAAATACCCTCATTCCTTCATCCTTAACGCTAAACAAAAAGCTTCCAACATCCACAAAAAAGACCGACCCCACAAAAATATCTCCTCACAAAATAACGGAAGAAAACAAATCTTACTTAGTTCTCCCCAATAACTTCATATCTATCTTCCTACAGAAACAACTCAAACCCGAAATAAAAGTAGTAACATCCACCTCAAAAACTATTAAAGACCTACTTAATACGAAACTCCGTCCCCCCCCCCCCCAAAGACACCTCTCACTCTGCTGGCATCTACAAGATAAAATGCGCCGTATGTCTGATGTTCTACATTGGGGAAACATCCAGAAACCTGAGATCTCGCATTTACGAACACAAGCGGGACCTCAAACACGACATTTCCACTAATGCTCTAGTGATACACAGGAACACTCTCTCCCACAATCTAAACCTTTCAGACTGCACTCTCCTCAAGAACGAACACTCTCTTTCACGTCGCAAATGCATTGAAAGCGCGACTATTCTCCTTTCATCACCTTCAAACTTCAACTTAAGGCACGGATCCTATACCCTAAGCAGACACTTAGCAGACAGTTAAAGCTGCACTAAAACAATGCAATATATTGTACCACTCCGCCCCTGACTAAGTATCTATCTATCTATCTATCTATCTATCTCTCTATATATATAGATATATATAGATATTTTTTTTCTTTTCTTCTCTCTTTTTCTTTTTCTTCTTACTTGTATTTTGTTTTTGTTTTGGTTTTGTTTGTTTTGTTTTGTTTTATTTCTATTCATATTCAATGACTATTTTAATTTTCTGTCACCTTTATATAACTTTGTGGAATTGTAAACTTATTCTAACAGGCATAATGCTATTTCAAGACCTGAAGATCGGGAGCTCCTAAAAACTGCTCTCGTGAAACAAAATCAATTTTGTAGTCAAATGAAATAAATTATCATTTAAATATATATATATATATATATATATATATATATATATATATATATATATATATATATATATATATATACATATTGGAAAATGTGTTTTGTATGTATGTATAAGTATGGATATATACACACATATATGTGTATATGTTTACATACACACATTTTCTATTTTTAAATCCCATTTATATTTTTGTTTTTCTCCTAACCTTTAACTTGTTCTTTCCCTTTTGTTTTCTTTTTGCACACATTTTCCACCTCAGTTTTTCATTGTCATGAATTGCTCTTTAAAAACGTATTGTTTACAAACTAGCTTACCCATCCCTGTTTATCTCTTTTTAATCTTTAGGTGCTAATTTCCAATGTATCAATTTCACACCCTAATTGTTCACCGTAGTTTGATTCTCTGCCGCCTTTTTCCCCTCCCCTAACGCCTTAGAAGAATGTATCACCTACTTACCATGTCCTAACATCACTTAATGTCTTCTCATATGATCCAATCAGATCATTTTCCCCTCATCCCATGTGTGTGCTTTCAATATAAAATAAAATTATTTCTGTATTCTTCATTTTCTGAAGACTTTCCCTACGAACGAAACCGGTCAAAAAATCTCTTGTTTCTTTTTTCTCCTGCACTTTGACTTGTTTTCCGTCTGTCATCTTTTCACACATTTTGTCCATCACGACACTTCATTTTCATGAATTATCGTGCACCTTACCCCATATATATATATATATATATATATATATATATATATATATATATATATATATATATATATATATATAGATAGATAGATATGTGTGTGTGTGTGTTTAGATAAACGTAATTAAAATTACAATAATATTTCTGCTGAATAAGTCTTTTTTATTTTTTTCGATTTTTCGGAGGGTCCGTCGAGTACTTTTGTCGAATTATTTCATGTAGGATCTGTAGGTTTTAAGGTGCATTTTCGAGATTACTTTCGATTGATCGATTCAATCATCTTCAGGTGAGGAATTAATCTGGTGTGTTCACATCTTCGGAGTTCATCGAACAGTTCCGTAATATATAGCTTTTTAAATGAACGCATGGGTAATGAGATGCTGAATCTGGGACGTGATCACGTGCGAAGCGCATATAAAAAATAAAGATTACATTTTTTCCTTAACAGCTAAGCATTTATGAAAGTACATTACTAGGCTATACACTTTTAAAATATTGTGGCTAGTCTCGTAATTAACATCGTTTATTGTAGGGTGTTTAGTTTTTATATACAGTTCCTCAAGAAGTTTTAGTTTTTTTGACATTGGCGTCGTGATGTATAAATTTATATATATATATATATATATATATATATATATATATATATTATATATTATATATATATATATATATATAATAATTATAAATGAATATTAAATTATTAATACCTACAGACGCTAGCGTTTCAAGCTTATTGTTCTCATCAGTGCAGGAAAGTAACAATTTCAGACGGTCGGGAGGCGCGAACCCGGTTCACAGAGTCAGCCTAGAATTTGCAAGCAGTCGCCATATCCACTCGGTCAACGGAAACTGTCATGTAATTAAGGGAAATTAAGATCTATATGTACCTAGAAGCGGGCACAGATAGAAGACTAGTTGAGAGTGTTCGACGAACGTATTCGGAACTTTGCATTAGAGCTTTTTGACAGTCTATTTTTAACATCCCCGAGAGTGCTCAACTTTAATTTCTTAAAGGGGCTTAGTATAATATTTATAAATAAATATTAAATTATTAATACCTACAGACGCTAGCGTATATATATATATATATATATATATATATTATTTTAAAGAAAGAAAGATAAAGATAAAAAATTGTACAAAATTACATAAAGTTACATAAATTAATACAAATTTTATTACATTCCTTTTTGAACTCGGTGGATCCGGTTCTATTCTCTTTAGTCAGCAAAGCTCCCTACCCTAAGCAGAATATTTAAGATGATATATAACACTTTTGAAACATTTCTCTGCCAAGGAAGCCAGGAATTGACGGCAGATATTTACTTTTCCACATAACGCCTTTCAACAGATAATCTTAACCTCGGATTTGCCGAATTGGATATTTAAAATACCAACACAGGATTTTTACTTGTAACTCCACGGAAATATACTATAACGGAGTACGAATTCATACGGACCAAGTGAGATATTTTGAACCCTCCACCTTTTATTTGTTAAAAAACTTTCTTCAATTCTACAAACTGTTATTTTTACTATTAACTATCTACACCATAACGTCCCTTTCGTCTTAAAAAATAACTTCACAATACTGCTCATTTTTTACTTCCCGGCCTTTTATTTCTTTATCCCCAACCTTTTTTATTTTTTTTTATTTTTCAAAGTGAAATGGAACTAGGTAATATTTAATTGTTATAAATACCATATTACCAGATTTTATCCTCTGACGAGAAGAGTTTTATCTTTGAAAAACCATGGTTTAAGGATAAATGTAACTCCTTGCATCTGAACTTTCGGTGTAATAAGATTTGTATTAATTTATGTAACTTTATGTAATTTTGTACAACTTTGTTTATCTTCATCTTTCTTTCTTTAAAATTGATTGCTCTACTCAACGTATTGAGCTTTATTTTATCGAGATAGATCACTCTACGATATTTCACTTATCGTTAATTCTATTATCATTAGTATATATATATATATATATATATATATATATATATATATATATATATATATTGCAATTAATCTTCACAGAGCCGTCCGCGGGGATGAAACAGGGACGCCTCTGTGTAGCTTCATTGGCATAAATATATTTTCATACCTTACTAACTAGCTCTACTCACGTATTTAGGACTGTTGAAGAAAATACTGAAAATTGATACATAAGATATATCTTCTTATAATATGATATCTGTGTACATTATATAATACTATTATATAATACTATTATATATATATATATATATATATATATATATATATATATATATATATATATATATATATATATATATATATACACTTGATTATCGGGGAAATGGTAGTTTGATCTGTACCATTGGAGAGCCATGCATATTATAACTGTCCTGTTTTTAAATCTCCGAAACAGTTACATGGTAACCAGCTGATGATCCCCGTGTTAATATGAGATGTTTACGTTAAGGTCTCCTGTTTTTGTTTCACTGTTAGATACTTAATCCCCCTTTTTATTTTATTTACTTACTATTATATATTTTTATTTATTCATGAATTTTCCAACGAATGTTAAATCTGCAATATTTTAGATTTAGTTAGTTTCTCTGGAAATTTAAACTGCGTTTTTCTTTTTTTTTTGTCTTTTCTTGAGACTATATATATATATATATATATATATATATATATATATATATATATATATATATATATATATATTACTGTTTTTGTGTAATATTTCAAGGAGAATTAGCCTTCTATTTTGTGTATCTCGGGCCCCGCGGCATTACTACTTCGTTTACGGATCGTTATCACACTACCAGTCTCTACTGAAGATTAAGGATAAACACATTTCCTTTTTATCTGTTCGTCTACATTTTTGTGGTATTTGTTTTTTTGAAAAAGAAAGATGCTGGGTTGCCATGCCCTTAAGATGAACACGCACGTTGTATAATGAGATATTACCAAGGGGTTAGTGGCATGTTTTCATCCAGGTGGGACTACTAAGGATCGGGCCTGTGTTCTGTATCTCTACGCTGCTTGTCAGACTTTTTTCCGTTTCGCCGTTAGCGACTGCTTTACGCTCTTCGTTTATCTAAGAACATCCGCCGATATTCGAGCGAACCCAACGAAACTGTTTCCACCCTGTAACATAATTCCATATTATCATCTTTTTGTATCTGTAAAACTAGCAAAATACTCGTCTTACGATGGGTATTGTAAAAATCCCCTAATAATATAAGGGGGATTTTCTCTGTGTGTGTCTGGTGTCTGTCTGTCTGTCTGTCACAATTTTTAAAAGAAATATCTTAAATTATTTTGGAAATTGAAAATATTTCATTAATACTAATTAATAAATTACCAGCAAATAACGCGGATACCACGACCGGAAATCGAAACCGAAATCTTAAGATCTTCTACAAATCGAACTATTAAAGTTTTCTTATATATATAAATCTGAAAACATTACCTTATCTAAATAATTAGAGCTTTGACGTGACGTTGTAAATTTATACTTTACGTCATGTTTCAAAACATGAATTAAACATGAGAGATAAGAAAAATGCACAAATAAATTGTTAAACATCATAAATACTGCGGGAAATTCTTTTAACAAAAAAATATGTTGTTTTAACTCTGTATTGGCGGTAAAACCTATTTTATATATAATATGTACTATTGGGCTCGTTTATATATATATATATATATATATATATATATATATATATAATATTTGTTTTTGTTTATTATCTATGTGCGTGTACGTTCCGTCCTTTTTAAATCGGGACTCATCAGCATAGAAGTATGACTATTCACTACCGGTCATGCGATTCGAAACCCCGGACTACAAGTATTTTTCAACTCCAATCCGATGTCTTTAACCACTCGGCCAATTTTGAATAGCGAATAAACGATGATAATTTTAACACTTTATCGGCGGAATAACGTCTAAGCATTCTACTTCTTTTAAGGGAAGGACCGATGCATTCTCTAATGTTTCTTTTAATAGGGAACACACAAACATACACACAGACATTGAGTTTGTCTAGTATATATATATATATATATATATATATATATATATATATATATATATATATATATATATATATATATATATATATGTGTGTGTGTGTGTGTGTGTTATGTTTGTGTGTTCCCTATAGAAAGAAAGATTAGAGAATCTACATAAAATCTAAAAGTGTATTCTTATGTAAAATTTACGGGGAAAATAATGAAAGTATCTAAGTGCACACCTAAAGAGTCTATGAGAACATACTTTCTTTAAAACTTTAATATATTCTATTTTTGTAAAATTTTAATCATATTTATAAAACTTTCTGGGGGAGCAATGGAAATAGTCGCGAATCTCAAAGTGCCTTCATAACCTAACGTTACTATTAGAGCCAAACCTCCTTTAAAACTTTGAATATATCCGATTTTGATTTAATTTATATCTACGGTACACTCTATGTGCCGAATATGTACGTTTCCCTATGTTCTAAGTGACCGATTATGACAAAACACCCTAAAATCTTTAAATACGTCTATCTCATTTTAATGAAATTAAAACCATATGTATAAGGAACTACTTCAGATAGGTTGCCAACATTTCAGTTTCTTTAGACTATATAAGGGGCCAAAACGGAAGGAGGGGCTAGCAAATTCAAAAGTAAGTAATATGGTGTTAAGAGCCTAGTAAAAACGTCAATCGTAGTGATCTCATTCAATCCCGAGCAACGTCGGGTCATCCTGCTAGTTTATAATAAATTAATTTTACGAACAGAACAGTTTTCCACCACTTTTATGTATTCCTATAAAGATAAAAATCAACATATATATGTTACTAAAACTTATGTCTAGAATCCTTATTCTAACTGTGGTCATATTTTTGCTAGTGAATCTCGGCCCCATTTAAGGAATATTGATTAAGTGCAGAAACGTATCTGTACTTTGATTGGCCCCCAGCCATTCTTCTGGTCTGCACTCTATGCTACAGACGTGATGTTTGCTAGTCTCAGTTTTTTCTATGAATACTATTATGACATGTGCTCTTCAGAATTGTCTGATCTATTCTCTGCTTCCTTTGGTGCAGCTCGTTTGACTCGTTGGTCTAGTGGTCTCCATATTCGCTGTTTTGATACCTCATAGTAATATAGCTTCCTATTCCAGTAGTGTATTTCCAGGAACAGCAGGCGTGTGGAAATCTTTACCTGTTGACTCTTTTTATCCTACCTGGGTCTTTTCAAGACTGAAGTCATTAGGGATCTCTGTCTTTGCAATACTCATAATTCGTTATTGTTAGATCCCTGAATCAAGTGGCTTCATATCTTGTTTTGAGCGATTTCCATGAAACAAAAATACATTTAATGATTTTGATTATAAAACAATGTCTTAGTGACTTAAGTTTAAATGGTGGTTAGAATAACAAAAAACAAAACGTAGCATTTCACAACTTAATAGAACTAAATGTCGACCCTGTCACTAAACTAATGATGTTCCTGTTTACCCGCAAAACACTGAATATTTACAGAAATGGTATTCATATTCTGTCCAAGGCTCTACTGAAAAATAATATTTCAGCTTTGTTGGTATGTATTATCTAGTTCCTGTCATTTAGATGGACAGACACAAACACAAAAACAGACATCACTTATATACTTACTATCTTATGGATCAGTCGGTTTTTAAGAGACACATTTCTCTGGCTTCGTAATAAGATTTAAGTGTTATATCTGCTCTCTTTTCAATCAGACTAAGAGAGATTTTCATCGACTTGGACGATTTTTATGTTTATCCCATTCCGAATGGTCATGTCGCAGAAGCTAAATATCGACCAATGCTAAAAACTTACATTGAATCTAAATTTTATCTCACAAGTAAATAATGACGCCTTTCCTGGAATGATATAGTTCAACGCGGGCTTGTTTCGATTGAATATTGAATATTTGGTTTTAATCGCGGCCGCGCCGTTTTACCATTTTTACGTTCTACACGAGAGTAATCCATCATTTAGTGACACCTTCGAAAATGGTAATCTAATCTCTTCGGCTACATATCCTGGAGAATTACACATTGAACGTCAGATTTATTTTTCAATTATTGATTATAAAGACTTCAAGAGTTCTTGGTTTTGTGACGGAGCTATTTTTTGCAGGGTGATTTGAATAGAGTCTTGTTGACGGGCGTGATAAGAATAGCGTAGTGAGTAAATAAAAAACTGTGTTAGCTAACGTTGTTTGTACTAATAAGTCACTTCTTATGAAGGCCTAAAGGCGACTCGAGGATGAGAGTTCATAGGTTTGTCAGGTGGACGGTTAGAGAAACACATTTAGAATTGGAGACAATGAATGAAACTGGGCAGAATTTGATTATTTAAGAGGAAGGCTGGACGGGAATCCGCTAATATTGGACTTTAATACGACCATGTTTTAGTCAGCTGAGAAGCAGCAACGTGGTATTGTGTTCCACTGACATGGTAGTTCTTGGAAAGAAACTCTTCTCATGGAAGTTCAACAAACATTCACAGGTAACACGATTTGAAACAAATACTTAGAAGATATTGCCAAGGCTACTGCAAAGAACGTGGGCTCTCCTTACCGTGCTAGAAAACTTCTCACACTTTACATTATCCTATATCTCTACAATGCCACCATCCCCCCATGCATTGAGTATTGTTGCCACATCTGGGCTGGTGCACCATCCACTAGTCTCTCCCTCTTTGACAAGGTTAAAAAAGAGTCGCTTGTTTTACAAGTACTTCAATGGAATGTGCTCCGATGAACTTGTTGCTCTGGTACCCCCTCGAGGTAAATACACCCGATCAACCCAACAATCAGCAAAATCCCATCCATTCATTGTGGAGGTCCCCAGATGCCGGAGAGCTTTCTACTCCAATAGCTTCTTTCCTCGAGCTGCTGGCCTTAGGAACTCCCTCCTTGTTTCCCCGACTGTAGCGACATGCAGAAATTAAAAATTAATGTGAACAAGCACCTCGCTGCACAGCTCCCAATTTAGGATGACCCCCTAAACTTTCACTCTAATTCTCAGTAGCCCCTTACATCTACAGTGGGAATGGTGTATTGTTGTCACATCTGAGCTGGTGCATCATCTACTAGTCTCTCCCTCCTATACAAGGTCCAAAAAAGAGCCGCCAACCTAATAGGTCCCTCACTGTCAACCAAGTTCCAGTCCCTGTCCAATCGCCGCAATGTAGCATCCTTGTGCTTGTTTTACAAATACTTCAATGGATTATGATCCGATGAATTGGCTACTCTGGTGCCCCCTCGACGGAAATTCACTAGACCAACTCGACGATCAACTAAATTCCATCCATTCACTATGGAGGTCCCCAGATGCCGGAGAGCTTTCTACTCAAATAGCTTCTTTCCTCGTGCTGCTGGCCTCTGGAACTCCCTCCCTGCCTTTTGTTTCCCCGACAGTACTGACCTGCAGAAATTAAAAATTAATGTGAACAGACATCTCGCTGCGCAGATCCCAGTTTAGGTTGACGCCTACCATCCTTCTCCCCATTTCTTTTTTCTCAGTAGCCCCTTACGTCTACAGTGGCAGCCTGCCTTGTTTGGGGTGAATTTCGTTAAAAAACAGTTTGTGATAATAGTTTCTAACTTTGTAATACAGAGTGGTCGCTAGAAAAGCCGGAAATTTTGGATTGTAAATTTCATCGTTTACAAGTAATTTTGTTTAAATTTTATTGCATCTGGTTGATTCACTTATTCGATTTGTACGGACGACATCTTGAAAATCTGTGTGTGTATTATAATATTAGCCCTTGACAAACTTCGGAAAAGTTATTCTTTGTAACATTCAATTACCGTTTGACAAATTTCCCGCTTTTCTTACGACCACCTTGTATTTTATTTTATAATTATATTTGAGTAATAAGTAATAATTACACTATTTAAAAATATTGTAAAAATAAAATAAAAACTTTCCGATTATGAGAAAAGTTTATTTTTTAATTTTTTTAATAATTAAACAAATTAGTGAAAACAAATTAGTGCTAGCAAAAGACGAAAATCTTTAAATATAATCGGTGATTATTTTGAATTAACACATAGTGGAAATTTCTGTTTTTAGATATGGAGGTCATAATGAAGAGGATAATCTCTCTCTTACCATATATATATATATATATATATATATATATATATATATATATATATATATATATATAGAGAGAGAGAGAGAGAGAGAGAGAGAGGGAGATAGAAACAGAAGAGAGAGAAAAAGAGAATTACTTACTGACACGTTTCGTCACCTACCTATATTCTCTACTTGCATCGGATCATGTAATTAGTATATTTTATCGTCGATGATCCATTTTTGTTATCTCAAAACATCCCCCAATATTGACCCGTATCTAACGAAACGTTTATCTGACTGGAAACACATTTGCTCTTCGGTTAAGTTACCTGCGATTTCAGCAGACCTATCGTTACTGAGAAAGATATGAGTTCATCTGCCTCCCGCATCTGTGTAATATAATGTGGCTGTCTTTTTTACATGTTCACTCCTTAACATGTTCTGAACAATTCATCAAATATGATTAGATGAAAGCATTACTATCTGTTGTGAGCTTGAAGGGCCGATAATAAATAAGACAACACGGTGGTATATTTACAAGAGTGTATTTACAAAAGTAAAGAAATAGAATGTTACAGAATGTCTGCATCCGATATTGTTTCTATAGCTGGAACCTATGACTGCCGCAATCACTGATACGATACTTAGTCGCAACTCTATTCATTGTTTCTGAAAAAAGTGTAAATACACTCAAAACAGGATAGATCAAAACCACACTAAAATACTCTTTGAAACATATTTTATATATTTACAGTTTTCTTTAAAAAAATATTAAGAAAACCGTCAGTCTTTAAATATTCTACAATACTTGCTGGTTGCTACAAAAGCGGAGAAATCTGAGCAAGGGCTTCAATTCAGTTTCTTTGGCTGCTTACTCTTGATTTTTTTTAACTGGAGGATTGGCTCTACACCGTTTATTGCACTGGAGGATTGGTCCGCAAAGGTTTATTGCACTGGCGAATTGGCCTCTAAAGTTTATTGCACTCGGGGATTGGCCCTAAAAGTTTATCGCACTGGAGGATTGCCCCTTAGAAGTGTATTGTACTTGAGGTTTCGCTCTCAAAAGTTAATTGCACTGGCGGATTGCCCCTCAATATTTTATTGTACTGATGGATTGGCCCTCAAACGTTTATTGCACTCGAGGATTGTCCCTCAAAAGTTTATTGCACTCGAGGATTGGTCAACACATTTCAAGATTTAATTGTCATTGATTCCTGTGTTTAGAGCTTGTTATTCCAAGAAACTCAGAAATGTCGCAGTGATGCGACACAGAAAACTATTGATGATTTAAAAACGTGCTTGGCAAGGGCTTGGAATGATAACCAACAGGTAAGTCTTCAATATGTCACGCGAGCTTGGATTTCAAGGTTAAGAAGCTGCTCTGAAGTGCACGTCCGACATTTTACAATCTGTTTAATATAAGTCTTTTGAAACTTTTATAAACGTTATTCTTTGAACAAACAAATTGCCGTTTGACAAATGTTTTGTAGAATATTCCATTAAAATTCTCCTTTAACTCATAACGGTTGAGTTAGTAAATAAGTAATGAACATTAATTTCCCAATTGACCAATTAACTATGTTATAGTGTATCTATCTTTTGGTCCCTAGGTCTTTCTCTCTTTGTTTTCATTTTAATTCAGTGTAAAGACTCCGAAATCAAGTGGCATCTTCATTGACCTAATACTTAATCTCTATATGAGATACATAGATATCTGAATGTTCAATTGAAGTTCTCATTTACCTCTAAAACGCTGAGTTTGTAAAAAAGTTATCAACTTTAGTTTTCCTTTTGTAAATTGACCAGTAAAATATGTTATCGTATATCTTTCTTATTATCTGTTAGTCTTAGCGGATACAAAACGAAAATTCATCTAGTCTGGTGGAGTAGCCAGCTACGTGCTGTTTCCTGAGGTAACATTTCTAGGATAAGGTGCACTATTCCTCGTATGAATCAGTATTAAGCTATGTCGAAAAGATCTTTGTGCTTCGAAGACTATGTTATTTTACGTATTTGGTCAGGATTTACTTGTAGGAAGAAGTATCCTCATGTAGGGTTGTCCCGACAAACCCTTGTACAGAGAGACCGAAGACGTTAGAAAATGGTGTCTAGTAAGGAATTAAAATGCTCTTTTAATGTATATTAAAGTTAGAATGTTATTTAAAACAATTGTAGTCATTATTATATCTATATATAAAACCCAAGGTTTGTGTGTATATGTTTTTGTTATATAGGGTGGGCCAAAATAAGGGTCCTATCTTTAAATTTGAATAACTTGAATTTGAATAACTTCAACAAAATAAAAGTTAAACTCACCAAACTTTATGTGTGTGTAGACTGACCCTTCCGAGATTTTTTGAAATAAACAAAACAAATTTTAGCCGAAAAACACTTCTTAAAACTTACAAAAACTAAAGTATTGTTTTTTACACTGTTTTGAGTTTTTTAAGCAAAAATAATGTTTTCTAAATGAGGGTACGTTCCTTAGGACTAATACGGCTCATGCTTGCTTCGGAAGGGGTCCTTTACTTATTCTAAAAAAAAAAAAAAATCAATAAATAAAAAAGTTATGAATTTTTAAAAATAGGACCCTTATTTTTGCCCACCCTGTATTTGTGTGTTCCCTATAGAAAGACAGGTTAGAGAATATCCATTAAAACCATAAAAGTGCATTCTTACCGGGGACGACAATGGAAGTGGTCCCGAATCTCTACGTGCATCGCTAAGGGGGCTTTGAAGACATAACCCTCTGAAACTTCAAATGATCTTATTTCTATGCAATTTAAATCCTATTATAACATTTCCTTGAAGACAATGGAAATGATCCTGAAGCTCTAATTACTTTCCCTACACGAGGAGTTATAGGGGCAACAAGGTTATAGGGGCAACTAAGTTATAGGTGCAACTAGGTTATAGGGGCAACTAAGGTATAGGGGCAACTAGGTAATAGGGGCAACTAAGTTATAGGGGCAACTAGGTTATAGAGACAACTAAGTTATAGGGGCAACTAAGTTATAAGGGCAACTAAGTTATAAGGGCAACTAAGTCATAGGGGCAACTAAGTTATAAGGGCAACTAGGTTATAGGGGCAACTAAGTTATAGGGGCAACTAAGTTTCGGGTGCAGCGCAATTTTTGGGGTGATGGGAATTTCGAGATACATGTATACTTTTAGTGTGAGTGTTTTTATGTCTTTTAACTGGCAATTGTTTCTATCAAGCCTTCGTTTTAGGCTTTATCTCATTTTTATTCTTCTTTTCTCGATATATATATTTTTTCCATTACTATTCAATGAATAATTTCTCTGATAATCAGCAATACTAAAATAAAAGCTATTCATTTTTATTGATTTTGCTGTGAAAGATATGAAACAATTATGAAATTGGAAAATAAATAAAAATAAATTTTGTTTGTAAGACGAAGGAAAACATCCGGGTATTCGTCGAAGTTGGAAAATGAGGAAATTGAGAAAAGTAAATAAATAAAAATAATAGTAATAGATTGATTTTCCTTTTAGTTCATTGAAATATAAATATAAAGTATACATTCTCTGAAGCTTGTAACACTAACGCATTGAGCTTGCAATTTGAAACAATTTTGTGGATTAAGAGTGTATACATACATATATAAAAAAACTCATATATATATACATACATTTAAAAATGATACGCGGAAATCTCTGTAAGGCCCTTTCGACTATCATTTCGTCAGGAGAAATCGATAGTTTTTATTTAATAATATTGTCGAAAGAAAGAGCAAATGGGGAAGTTGAAAGTGCCAAAATTATTATTTATAAGTTTTGTACCTCAAAAGATTTATTTATATATATATATATATATATATATATATATATATATATATATATATATATATATATATATATATATTCCATGAAAAATGCCAGTATACTGAAATCATATGCCATTGATAGGGTTAAGATCAACATTCATATATACTAAATGTACAAAAGCATGGAAATTCACAAATTTTAACACTTTTATTGTAATAAGGGTATGCGAGCACAACATGGCTATGTATTTTACTGGTAGGAATTTTTCTTCAGCGCACCTAACACACTTGTGCATAGAGAGTTATACTGTAGTGATGTGATAATGAAATGGTTTGGTTGATATGTAGTCATACCCTTAATGACAATAAAAGTGTAAAAATTTGTGAATTTCCTTGCTTTTGTACATTTAGTGTATATGCATTTTCATCTTAACCCTATTAAGGGCATATGATTTCAGTATACTGGCATTTTTTATGGAATGTCACTACTTTTGTAAAGGTCATTTTAAAGGTTTTTTGAAGTTTTCGTGAAAACTAACGTATATGGTAAACTGAAATTAAAATGCCATCAACGAAACCCTAGAACCTCTATCTCTGCCAAAAATCAACTGAATCCATCAAACAGTTGATGAGATACGGGGTGACACATATGTACGTAGTACGTACGTACGTACGTACGTACACACAGATTACATGATTTAATGATTGCACTTTCTGGATCTCTGGGTTGCCTTGACTAATGATGCTGAAATTCTACACACTTATAGAACCTATCAAATAAAAAATGTTGTGCAAAGTTTTAACTAATTTGGTTTATTGGTTTTTGAGTTATGATTGATCAAAGAAAGGAAGCCATTCGTGAAGTCTATTAAGGGATAGAGCCCTCTCGCGCCTCCCTTGGTTAATACATCTAATTAAAATGCAGTAAGTGGTAAAATCAGCTACATTTATTGTTTAATATTGTGTACCATATTAATATATATATATATATATATATATATATATATATTAATATTAATGACCGTAACATTATTTTTTATTAATACGTTATAAACTTTATAATATTAGAAAAACGTCGTTGCAGTTTTTTTAATGAGCATTCCAATTCCTCGGCAACATTTTATTAAAATATACAATTCCACTAAGTTATCTGTTCCGATCGATACTACATTGTCCTGTGCAGTTCTAGGGGGTCCACCCTCCCAGGCTTTGCCTTCCCATTCTTTGAAAAAGGGCTAGTTTATTGCTAATCGCCTGAGGCGCCCCTATAGGGCAATGCCGACGTGGCGGCACAGGCAATCTGTAAGGGGTCATAAGCGCTCTGCCTCTATAGTGCTGACTTATCAAATTGCACTTTCTGATCTTGTGTACCATCTTACCGCTGTGGGAGGTAGATAAATAGATCCTCTAGGTTGCGTTTGTTTTAACGTCTCCAATTCTTTTCATATATGAATCTCTTAGTTAACGAGAGGTATTTCCCTTGCATCAGTGCCCTTTTCTACAAGAGCAATTCATTCTGTATATAGTGGAGAGTTCTTTGGATATCTCACGAAAGAAAAGTAATGCATATTCTTTGTAAATTGCATCGCAGATCACACGTTTTGTTATGTTTCTCTGAAGATAAAGCTTTTATCTCTTTCCAAATAAGCCGTGTAACTCACAGAAAGGATTAACTTGGCAAGGATAAACAATTAGAAGACCTGTAACCAAATGTTAGTTTTGATAGGGCTGAACAAAAAAAAAACAAGAAAGAAACTGATCAATATACGATTAACTATTTTGAAGGTGTGTTTCTCCTTGCTTGTATCTGTAAATGTTTTATAGAGGACGAGTTGGCTTCTGTTTATCCTGATGAACAATGTATGCCCTCAGAAAGAATAAACGTATCTCTTGTGATCGATGGGCATTTTATATCGACAATAAAGCTAATGAAACTGCCAAATAAATATACACTTCCGGTTGGTCTCGACAGGCGAGAATGCTGAACGGCTCAACTCCCTGGTGGGATTTATTTTCTAAGAAGGCAAAGGTCCCTGGTCAATAATGAAAAACCCTGTATGACGTTTTGAACCAAGGGAAGTAATTCTAGCGTGAGAAATGTGGAGTTGTCTACCACTGCCGAAAGAGAGAGAGAGAGACAAAGAGAGAGGGAGAGAGAGAGAGAGAATTTTGCAAATGGCGGAATAGAAACAAGTTTCGTGTATTTAGTTCTGTTCCTTCTTTTATCGATTATCTATGTTCATTGTTCAATATTTATGACGTGAATTGACAAGTCAAAGAACTTGAGGTTACAACAGTCATGCTATTTGGCAGCAGGGTACCACAAACGATAAAAAACGCCAGCATTCTTGTCAGAATCAACAAACTCCCGTGGAGACGATTGGGGTATTTAGTTTTTCCACATCGAACTTCCTCAACCACCTTGGTCTATCAATGACACACCACACCGGGGACCATCGTGAATTTACAGAGCCCTACGAGCGTCTCTCTATCGCCATTATTCGAGGAAATGCTTTGGGCCTGCTCTGTCTACCATGCTAGCAATGGATGCAATGGAACTGCTTAATATTTCGGATATATCCACAGAAGCCTTATTAATTTGGTAGGTAAAAAAAAATTAAACCTATTCTTTTCATTATATTTTTCATGTTTATAAAATTGAATTTTAAATGTAAATCTAATAACAATATTGTATCAAATGTTAAATTATGCATTTATTGAATGAATATATTTGAAGATTTTCCGATTAAAATTGTAATTGAGTTACAGCGACATCAACATTCAGCTGGTATAACTTTACATTTTTGTGTTCTAACGTTAATTAGAAACGTACACATATAACATATACACTCACAAAACACATACCCACCAGACTAGATGAATTCTTGTCCTGGAATCCAGTAAGACCAAGAGACCACAATAAAGATATACTATAACATAGTTTACTGGTCAGTTGGTGAGAGGAAAATTAATGTTCTTAACTTCTTTACTAATTAAACGTTTGATAAGTTAAGGAGAACTTTAATTGACATTCGAATATCTATCTATCTCATATAGAGATCAGGTCTTAGCCCCATGAAGGGACCCTTTGATTTTTGAGAACTTCGACTGAAGTAAAATAAAACAAAAGAGAATATATATATATATATATATTATTCATTATATACTCCTACTTATTCAGAAAAAACATTCTATATTTCATCCAAATACATTATATTTACAAACAATCGTTTCTGCCTATTTCAAAAGTATACATATTCATTGTATACAAAATTTACCAAGTATTCACAAAGAGTAGAAAAGGAAAATGAACGCAGGAAAACAGGGGAGAAAATGACAAAACTGGACACATAAAAACATTAATAGTTGGTGTAAATTATGTTTTAATTTATGTACGCATTTATTTGTATGTTTTTTATCAATTAAATATGAACATTTCAACCAAAAAGCAAACAAATATGGTTGACATAATATAGCATGAACTCTTAAATGCAAAAAGAACTAAGTCTAAGGAAAGTTTCTTTTTTGATTGGAGTGATACAAATAATGACAACGAAGGAATATAGATAGAGAATGGTAGTTTGCTTGAAGCATTGCTGGGAATAGTTGCAGTATGTTTAAAAAGGCTGAGGGCAATGCAAAGTGCCAGGTAGGCATCCATTTTGGTGAATTCTCTACACAGATGGATTTTTAATTTGGTGTTTATTATTTTTGACAAAGGGAAGACTTTCCCTAAATATTAAATAAATGATTTTTAATAATCATCCGGACAACACACAAACAGCAAACACCAAACTTGCTGTTATGTGAGATTAAAAAAGTAATAGTATATCCCATTTTGATTTATTATTTTTATTCTTTCCAGCTTACAATCTACCCGGCACTTTGCATTGGCCTCAGCCCTTTTTAAAAACATACTACTACTATTGACCGCGGACTTTTTAAACATGCTTAAGAATATAGAATTTTAATATGTATAAATAAAATAAATGTTGTAAGCATCTTGATTTTTCAGCCTCACTGTTGAGAGTTACACAGTGATTAAATCTCTTTGTGAATGTTTGTTAAATTTTGTATAAAAAATACGTATATCTTCGAAATAGGCAGAAGCTATTTGTTTTTAATTAAGTGTCTTTGCATAGGCTATGCAAAAAATTTTTAATAACTATGATTACATCATGTTAAATTAAGAGCTCTAATCTTATTATAAACTATTGACTTACTACGTAAACTTTCGTGTGAATCTAAAGACATTTCTCCCTCTCTGTCTGTCTGTCTGTCTGTCTGTCTCTCTCTCTCTCTCTCTCTATCTCTCTCTATATATATGATATATATATGTATACATCTATGTTTTATTTATTGAAAAAATCTCCCATCTCGTAATTTGATTTATAATCTTATTTCATATATATATATATATATATATATATATATATATATATATAAAATAATGTTTAAAATCAGCCAACGCGATGCAATATATTTTTCAATAAATGAAACATATATTATTTTTCATTCTAATTATATATTTTGACATAAACATGTCATCTTCAGTGTGTACAGATATTTCTCCGATCAACAGCGCCGATGAGAAATCACGATATCGCCTGATGGTAATGGAGGGATTTTTGTAAGTTCGATTGGTTTGTAGCTACACGCTGGCACGTGTTAGTTTAATAAATCCGTTGTGCTACTGATAAGCATCGTCAACTGTAAATTATGAAATCACATTGAAAACTAGATTACGCGATGCGTGATTTATTGCCTGTACACACTGAAGATGACATGTTTATGTCGAAATATGTGAGTAAAATAAAAAATAATAAATGTTTCATCTATTGAAAACAATCTCGCATCCCTGAAACTGGTTTTCAATTTGATTTCATAATTTTCACTTGTCGATGCTTATACGTATCACAGACATATTATATATATATATATATATATATATATATATATATATATATATAGAGAGAGAGAGAGAGAGAGAGAGAGAGAGAAAGATGTGTATGAATGTATGTATTTATATATATATATATATATATATAGTGTTTATTAGTCTAATTTAAGATTTTTGAACACATAGACAAGACGTTATATCAAGATTAATAATAATTGATATAGTGGTAAAATAAAAAAGCATTTTTGACCAATTACAGCTTACCTTGGCCTCCACTACGGTCTCTAGGCGGGATCTGCATCCGAAAAAATACAGCATTTACAATGTTTCCCGAAGATGTGTAAGCATTAGTTTCAACCTGGGAATCAGCTCGTCTTTTTTGTGTGGCATGTGGTACGGTTAGTGGTTATGTCAACTGCACGCCACACGTAATGTTTCATGAATTACAATCCGCCAGGTAATAGGACCAGATGTTTGACCTGTGGTAGTCGAAAAATGTATCCGTCTCCTACACCTATAGATTTCCCGCCTCCACACTCAACAGCAACATCAACAGTGGTTATAAATTGTATAGTTATTAAAACTTTGTCTGTTTCGTAAAGTAAGGGCGGCATGATATGGCGTTCGCTAGAAATACACCCCAAAACGATCACTGGTTGATGGAACTTCTTTATCATGTCGTGCGAGTCTTCGTTCCGTCTGCAGTGTAACATTGCTGCTAATCTTCTCATAGTTACCCGGGATTCGTCCGCGCCGGCTGGTGTATCTAGTCTTTGGGCCGTGATTGATAACGTATGGACTCCAGGGTTTAGTTTTAGAAGATGTATTTAACATAACAGACGACACAACTTGTGTCGTTGTTTTGCACGGAAGAGAGAGAGAGAGAGAGAGAGAGAGAAAGAGAGAGAGAGAGAGAGAGGTTTGAAGAGAAAGAGAAAAAAAGAGACAGAAAAAGAGAGATAGTATAGACGTGAAAGATATTCAGGCCATTTTTCGCTAATATTCACACCCGGTCCCCGCCTACTGGCACGGACCGGGTGACTTTTCGAAACTGTCTCGGTCGACGTATCACGAACAAAGAGATTGAAAAAGCTTTTCACCGCCATGACGTCACTTCCGAATTCCCTGTTTCTCTTACCCCCTTCTAGAGAGTCCCCCTACTCTCTGCGCCTCCCACTATCTAACAATAGGTTGGCCACTGGTTTTGAGAAGAAGAAGAATAGATAAATGCGCAATTTCTTTTCATTCAGCACATCTATATTTCTATCAAACGGCTGATTGTTATTCAAATAAATAATAAAACCTGGTCTTTGGAAATACTGTATATATAGCAGGAAGCAAAGACCTAAACACATCTATTTGTATGCCTGATTTGCATAACTAGTTTGAAACAATTTATAACGTATTAATGTTTGGTGTTATTTATTTGTACTTATATTTACTTATTTTACCTATATATATGCACTAGTTGTTGATATTAATAGTATTTAATTTATGTGATTAAAAAGATAAATTACGAAAACATTTCTTAAAATATAATGTTCATTGTTTTCAAGGTAAGGTAAGTTAAATACTAACTATTAATTTTAAAATATAATAGGTTTATAGTAAATATATGTAATGTGTTTTATTTAAAATAATAATTAGAGATATATTAATAGCTGCTGGATGGCGGCTATTTTTGTTTGCTTGCACAGAATAAAAGGGGAAACTTATTTTATGTGAGGTTTATAATTGTCGTTTGTTATAATATAGTGAGCAGGGTATTGTGCCATTAAGCAAATGGCGACCACATTGCGACACTCATAATAATCGTAAGCCTATTTCAAAAGATAGTTCTAGTTCATTGCTTCGGAAAGTTTCAAACAAACTAGTCATTTTTTTGTTCATTCTATCAACCATGAACAGTCCGCATGAGTAGTTTCTTTATGCCTCGCATCTGTGATTCAGTCTTGAATAAATGTCATCGCGCATGCGCAGATCTTAAAGACGCACGGTATTCTTGACTTCATTATAAATGAATCAAAATATTGGCGCGAAAATCTAAAGCCGCCAGGAAGTAAGACATTTTTTTCTTTCGATCTTTCATTGCTTGCATTTTAGAATTCTAATTTTGTTTTATTATTTATGTATGCTTTTTTCCTTTTTATAATTCAAATTTCAATTCCTTTAAGGTAAGAGGAATGATTTCGTCTTGGGGAAAAGTAACGACAGCTTACCGATTGCGAACACAAATATAGAATAAAATTAAAATAACAGCCGTATTCCTTTTTTTAGTCTCAGAATTGAAAATACATTGCTGTAATTATTCGTATCTCTTTTATAAGAAGTCGAGGAATTTCCGGAAGATAAAAAGAATCTCTTTTTTTGAAAAAGTAAAGTGCATAACAACAGTTTGAAATTCGAAATTTGTTCGAATTGGGGCTTCACTCGTTATTGAAAAATGCCGGCGTCAAAATCCACCATTTTTTTTTCTTCACGCCTCCATCGGCATTTCGGTAGACTCTATGAAAAATGTTAAAGTATATTTAAAAATACGCAATCTTATTTTCACATTAAAATAACCAGAACTAGAAAGTTCTAACAATATTTACAAACTTATCCAAACTATTTTTAGCAGGAAAAATAGTTTCTGTCGCGCATTGAAAACGGCAAGAATATATTCAAATGAACTTACAAACACTTGCAGCCCCCCAACACCAATACTTCCAACCCATCCCACGTACAGCAAAATCATTCCCCTTCACTCTAAAGGTCTTTAAATGCTAAAAAACCGTCAACTCTAATAACTTTTCTCGGAAGGCCTGCCTTTGTAAATCCCTCCGTGCACCCTGTTTCCCTGACCGTACCACAATCCATAAATTGTAATCTAATATGAAAACAAATCTTGCTGACCTCCAAACTTAGTTTTCTCGTTATAAATCTGGCTCCCATCACAGTAGCTCCTTACGTCTCAGTGGCAGTATGCATTGTTTTTAGTTGAATAAAAATAAATATTAATGAACTGCTTCTAAATGTTTTCGGCGCAAGGGGTGAAGGGCTGCTACGGACCAAGGTCGTTCGCTGTCCGGCTTGGTGGTAATCATTCAGTCGTTGCAAATTTAGCGGGTTTGTAGACTCAACCAGACATTTACACTCTTGCTGGGTTTGGTAGTTTTAAATAAATGTCGGTTTAAGTATTACCAGTTGAAAAAGTCCGTATTCATTGTTTTAGTTTGAAAACTTAAAATACATCGCTGTAATTCTATGAAGAAGTAAACAATATATATTTTGAAATACGCAACCTTGTTTTCTCATGAAAACGGTAACCAGAAAACCAAAACTAGAAAGTTCAAATTATATTTACAAACTAATCAAAACCATTTTCAGCAGGAAAATGTAGTTTCTGTTGGGCAGTGATAACGGCTTACTACAAAGGACAGTACTTCAGACTGGCGGGATCAAGGCCAGAAGGTCAAGACAGTACAGCTCTACAGATACCTAACTCTGATCTTAGCCAAAAGGCCAACGAGTAGGTTTTGTAAAACTTTCCAGTCTCACTTGGTATTCATCTACCTCCCACAGCGATTTCATTCCCTTCTTGAAGCTGTCTGATTAATATCCCCACATTCACGAACCTGCTTGATTTTGGAAACTACCTAAATTTCTACACTATTGTGGACTTAGATCCTTCAAAACATTTTTGCGAAGGTCCATGGTAGACTTTGCGATTGCCCCCAACTCCCAGCCTACACCCTAATCCATCTTTTCTACAGGAGAACTACTTATTATTCTGGTGGATTAATTCCTCCTGAACTTACAGTATTTGAACCCATAAATGCATTGTAAACAAACCATATAACAATGAATAATTGTTTTTCTATTTTCAACCGTTTTTCACTAAACACTTTTTGCATTTTTTACATTCTTTTTACACACTTATATCTACATATTTCTTAAAATTATAACTTTTTCAAATTATTATTTACTTTTGGTTCATCCATCACCAACTTATCTATCTTTTTACATTTCTCTGATGAGAAAAATCCATTCTTTGAAAAGCCTGGCTTAAGGAAAGAAAAATAGATACTCTTTAATTGAATATACTTTGTTTTGAATAACTGAAGACGTAATAAATTTGTCATTCTCACATTTTTCATTTTTCTTCTTACATTTGTTTGTATATATATATAAATTTTAATATATATATATATATATATATATGTATATATATATATATATATATATATATATGTATATATATATATATATATATATATATATATATATATATATATAAAATGAAATGAATAATGAGAATAACATTTGGAAAAAGAACAATATTTATTGAACCATGAATTTAAACAAGGAATATATCAGTAAACTTGTTTTCTTTTCCTTAACTAATGGGTTTTCAAAAATGCAAGCTTTTATCATCAGAGGGGGTCATCAGAGTAAATCAGTAAAAAATATTATATTTCTTTTTGCACAGATGTGAAAATATCAAAAAATATATAAAAATGAAAAATTATATAAAGCTTTTTGTAGCAACGAAAATCCGCATTGATGGAGAAATATAACATGTATCAAAAGGGTAAATCTAGGATATTATGAATGCAAAACAAGCAAATATATCAGACAGTATTCCAGAATTTCGGAGGATATAGGGGTACAAATCCGATACTAAAATTAATTAGTAAAAAATGTGCGACTCACCAGAGAAGAAAATAAGAATATAAATCTCAAAATAAAACTGACAATATACGTAAATCCATCGTTTCGGTAGATTTACTTCTTCCAGTCATGTAAAATGTGTGATTATAGGCCTTACACGACCAAATTTAGAATACATTCTGAATTTGGTTGTGTACGGCCTTTGCGCACAGTGTCTGCATTTTAATTCTTTTACTGGGTTTTATTTATTTTAGTGTTGATGTTGTTTGTTCTAATCGCATTGTTCTGTGCAGCTTTAAGTAGCGATTCCTTTTCTTTGTTTGAGTGTTTTTTTTCGTAACCATGTTCAGTTGTTTTCCTGAGTCTTATCTTTTGTCATTCTTATAAATCGTCCATTAAGCAGTTTTTCTTCCAACTTTTCTTTTCTCGTATTTTTGCTTCTGGTTTCTGTCTCTTGCTTATGTTGTCAGCCTTTCTGTTTTCTGAGATATGTATGTTTCCAATTCTGTTTGTGTGTTCCCTATACACTAAGCAGTTTTCACCCATCTAATTTCCTTGCACGAGAATTGGTCAGAATTACCCTTTGGATGTAGTTCAATGTACATGCCCATTAGTTTTCACGTTTTCTTGTCAAGATGCCAAGTTTTCCTTTTGTCAAGTCTGATGGTCTAGAGTACACTATTACAGATACTTCCCGGGTGTTTATTCATTTTACTAGATTTCCACTATATAATTTCTTTTCTAAAAGTGTTCTTCTTTTTATGTATTTATTTCTCAATCTTCTCTTTCATTTCTGTATGTGATAAAGTTTGATTTCGGAAATCACAAATATAATAGATATCATGTTCATCAGCCACGCTAATTTCCTCTTAGTTAATCAGTTCCATGCCCTCCACTGTCCAGTTTTCGCCTTTTTATCTCTAGTAGTGGACACTTTTCCATTCTGAATTCTATTTAGATGTTCTGGCTGAAGATTCTGGTTGTGTTTTCTAGTTCCATTTGGCTTTTTGATAAAAAAAACTTCAGTTCGTCCACATATATGAGGTTGTTTATTCTGTTTTCTGTGTCTGTATACTTGTCTCCGGCTTCACATTTCGTGAGTATGTTGTTGACTGGCATTGTAATAAAGAGTCTCCTTAAATTACGTCACTGTAAATTCTTATCTAATTCAGGTGTTTCGGTCTCTATGTTCCTACTGCTTTCTTAATGAGATTAATAATCTGCTCGGATATCTTGTACATATCACGGTCTTAAAGGATTCTGTCGTAGGATTCCTGTAGTCAATCTATCTCATATATATTTTCATTTTTTCGCTTTTTACATCCTTGAATATCTTTTGATCTATGTATAACAGGTACAACATCTATATTTTTTATTTTCCGGCATTCTCATTGTTCTGCAGGAGATATCCCTCGATTATTATTATTATTATTATTATTATTATTATTATTATTATTATTATTATTATTATTATATTAGAGTATTATTTTTATTAATCTTATATAGATAAAAGTAATGGGACTTATTTGTTGTCATCTAATTTACATACGTGTTTTTGATATGTACACACACTTACGTAAATAAGACTTCACCACTGAAAAAGTCATTTTTTCTCTAAATGCTCACAGAGACATTAAACATTTTAATTATTTTTTATTTTATTTTTTCCAAAAATATATAATTACTCTAATGCACATTTATTCTTTTTCCTTTTACAATAAAAATATCCGAATTCAAAGGAAAATACGAAATTGTCGAAAAATATTTACAGCTACAACCTTATATAAAAATTATACGGCATAATCACGTTGACAAACCGAGCTTCGTTAGATCGCCTAAGCCTTGCCAGACACAGATAGGTGACTTTTGCAATACCTTACATACTTGCACATAAATGAATGTTTTTTGCAGTCCTTTCGCCTAGTATACATAAAACATTTATTTTCAATTTTTACTGATCGAATGAAATTTAGTGTAAAACAGTGAAAAATGCTCAAACCTTGTATAAAATGCCTACATATAAACCAAATACCAAATTAGTGAAAAATATTAGATTCCACTTAATGAGTTGGTAAACATACAAGCAATTATTACAATTATTGAATGCAGCGTCTGTCGCTTGTCTTGAGCCCACGTTGTGATTGAGATGCAGGGGCACGCCCGTCCCTCAATTATTCCCAGATGTAACACGAGAAATGAAGAACTTATCTGAGCCTTGCGTTCGAATACTATCGTTGCCCAAGGACTATCTTTGTATGACTGCGCTGTGGAGATATCCCTGCGTAGAATCTTGTCCGGGATACTGGATACTGGAAATCGCTGGTCACAATCCCTTTTCCGATTAGCGTTTGCCCTTTATGTTGAGCCTATGTGTTTATTGAGATCCACAATAACTCGTGGTTTGCTACCTTTGTCTGAACTAGGGACTGACTTGTCGTATTAGACATTAATCATTAACTCTTTGTAGAAAATCAATTATCTTGATTTCGGGAACGAGGAATCATTGCAGTTGAAAAATGGAATGGTTGATAAAAAGTGAAGACATCCTCTGGTTCGTACTTTTTTTTAAAGAATTTATTTCTTATTGCCTTTTTACAAATTGCTGACACTGGCAGATGCGTCTCTTTTCTGTGACGATTTTATAAAAAACTATCCTTTCTTTCTCGAGTTAAAAAAAGAGAGAACAACAAAAAGGGAGAAAGAAAAAAACTCCCAAGTAACTGTTTACTCAACGGCCCCTATCTTCAGTCGGTCGTCGGCGTCCGGCATTACTGGATGTCTGCTAACAGGCGGCTTAACCATCAGCTTCCCAGCCTCTATGACCTAGGTTATTTTAAAAGCGCAAGGGATTCTTCCAAGAAATATGTGGTGGGGGAGTTTTGAATGGTATAACGTGTGTGTGACGGGGGGTAAATCGAATAATTGGTTATGAGACGATTTTCAGGACGTTTATGTAATCGTGCTTTCTCTTTCAGATACAAGATTGGCACAAGGCCGAATCTCAATGCTTTATATCACAGCACTATTTCCACATCCAATTGAAATAGAACAAAAAGGGTGGCCATACTTCTCACGTTTTTTTTAGATTTCAACATGTTCTTCTTTGACACTACAATTGTGATAGTATTCCTGTGAAAATATTAAGTCTGTTCACTTAAATGTAAGCATTCCTGGCCTCAACTGATGGATGAGTATTTGTAGGCACGAATCTGCTTATACTAAGCTTAGTCAGACTGTTCTGCATGTATTGCGATACGCTTGCAATCTGTCAAAGCCAACATCCACAAGAATGAGAACACATTTGAGGAACATCAAGTGAGCTTATTGCAAACAGTAAGTGTGGTTTATAGTACACCATAAACTCTTGTCTAAACTTATTCACCGAGTCAACCATGACAGCTTTTGTCGCATCAGTGTGTAGAGTGTTTAAGAAAACAAATTCGTAAAAGTTGAACGGTCAGATTATTGACAAATGATGCTGCAAATTGGAGTCTTATTTATCGAATTGAAGAATTTGTCTGCAATTGGACCGTCGCTTGTGTTTCGTCCAATTGGAGTTAGAACAATTAATCAAGAGACCATGTATGCTCAAACAATACATTAGGATAATAAACATAAACATGGATAAGAATGAGGAATGAAATTACATACGAAAATAGAAAAATGAACGAAAATAACACATCAGAAAGATAACTGACGACCCCACAAAAAGAAAAATATTAGAACTAACAAAATTAAAGCCAAAATAATCAATAGCCAGGAAAGTAGAAAATGTAGACACTGTGGACAAATAGACGAAACGGTAAACGACACCATAAGTTAATGTCGC
Source organism: Sepiola atlantica (assembly GCA_963556195.1). NCBI lineage: Eukaryota > Metazoa > Mollusca > Cephalopoda > Sepiida > Sepiolidae > Sepiola > Sepiola atlantica. The sequence continues at coordinate 11,805,014 of OY744542.1, forward strand.
AAGTTGAGCAGACATAATATATCAATAAGAATTTCAAATTGAATAATACTATTTATCTATTAATCAAAGAAATATAGTTTATATCTGTATGAAACCGACACTATCTATTGCTAATAGTATACTGGATAATCACGTAGACACACAAGTTCTCGTTAGATCACCGAAGTTCAGCGACCTTAAGCCTAGTTCGTACCAGATAGGTGACCATTTTAGAATATTAGGGTCTGTATACGTATACAGCTGTGGTGATCTGTATACATGTTCAGATATTAGAAAAAAAACATGACAAAATCACAGCATCACCCCTGGAGCTCGTAATTTGTCAGCGTTTCATCTACGCCTACTGACATAGGATAACTAGTCAAGTCAAGACAAATCGAGATTTGGTATTTGTCTGGCCGAAGAGGAACCTATATATCTGCTTTCATTACTAATGCTTAATCTAGTTTAATATACTATTTCATCAGACTAATGCACCATCTTTCAATGCTCAATATGATATCATAGTGTAATGTATATTCAGTCGTTATGAAACAAGCAAGGCTTTCGATCCTTCTTTTTTAAAAGGCGGTTATAGTGCAGTAGCTATTCTGTGGTCAGGATACCATTCTCCCAGTCATTACTTCATCATTTGGGGTGGTAGTGAATTATATCTTTGTTTGTATAACTTCCAACCTCTGTATATCTTACTTATCTCTTTGAAATCCAACTTCAAAGTGAACCTCCAAAACAACAAATCAACCGTCTTTTATCTCCAACCAGGAGCATCTCATTTACATATCAGGTCGTCACATTACAGGCATATAAAGAGACAAGGCAGCCATTTTTGTTTCTTTCTTCTTCATTCATTTACTTCCACGACCGACCCATTGAACTATGCACACATGCTAGTTAGGTAAGTCCCGCGTTTCCCTACAGTTTGTCATCATACAATCTAAACAGGTAGTACTGTCTCCATAAGGGATCATTGTTGTATACAATCGTCCATTATAATACCATCTTCACAGGTGATCACAAATATCTGACCAGAAGAAGCATATATCTGATTGGTAATTTAAGAAATGCAATAGTATCCACCATAACGTGGCTATTTCGTGTTTATCCATCAACTGGTAAATAGATATTTTTATTCTGATGATCGTTTTCCCAGTAGCGTAAACATATTTTTAGTAAGATAATCTTGTAATAAATACTATAAATAAGTGATAATCTGTCTTTAATAGCATAATATCTATTTCAGATCTGAAATATCGTTTCTGTTTCAAAAGGAAACATAAATATAACTATCTATACACACATACATACATACATACAAACACACACACACACATATATATATATATATATATATATATATATATATATATATATATAACATATGAGAGTAAAAGTATACTTATAGTGGATTGAACCTATAGTGAAATGATTAAATCTCAATACACGTGATCGAGCAATTATGTAGATAAATGAAGTACGAGCGATTAAAATTTGAGAATGACAAATCAATTTTATCTTCGGTTGTTCAACGCAAAGTGTACTTGATAAAAACATGTTTATTTTTTATTGCCTCAACCAGGCTTTTCAAAGATTAAAATCTTATCATCAGAGGAATTACATAAATGGATAAGTTAGCATGGAAATAGCCAACATTCAAAATTTAAAAAAATTAAAGAAATAACATAAAGAAATGGAAAATGAAAGTGCATGTGTAAAAAGGTTGCCAAAGTATAGAGCATGTCCAGTAAGAAAAATGTCCGTTGATAAAGTGTCCGATGAAGCAAAATTTAAAGATGCAGAAACAAGAAAGTTCACCGCTGAGATTTCGTGGAGACTGCATCAGATATGGTCAAAATGTTATAAATCCAGGAGGGATAATCCAACAGAATGATGTGTAGACAAAAAATGTTGTAAGGTGAAAAATAAAGGTCATTTTTAATAATACTTCCGTGGACCGCGAGTAATAATAGTTGTCAAGGAATTGTGTTTAACATATTGTATACATTTTAAGTAAGCCGATTCACTGGTAATAGGTGTTACTCTTATGATGTATAGACTCTGAACGAAAATTTATGGTCAAAGACGAGGTCAGCGAAACTTGGAGATGGGGTAGATGTAAGTGATGTGGGAGGAGAGGTTTTAGCAAAATATACTATAGCTAATGCTAGGAGTGGGTGGGGAAATTACTTTTTTCAATACAGCTCATCGCTTGTAAGCAACAATATAATGTACTAATTGCTAGTTGATTTGCCAAGCAGGGTAAGGCTTCAGTTAATAGCGGGGTTGGGGTTTCTATAAGCTAATACAATAGCATTTCTGGCAAATAATTCAACAGTTCGGGGGGAGAGAGAATATGCTCATATTAAACGGAATTTATTTAGACATGATTATATATAAGTTGGAAGGTTTAAGAAGGGTTCATAGTATGAATTAGGACGCAGACGGTTAGAGATCTATGATTTACGTGTTTTACAAGTAATTATTTGGGCATTTATAGTATTTCAATGTTTAATGTGTAAAAATTTATAGATTTCACAGCTAGTTAAATATTAGGGTGTAGCTAATTAAGAAACTTTAAGATAATGTTTAGATGTGGGGCGGTGTAAATGTGTTAGAATCAAGAGAATCATTGTATATAAATTATGGGGTGAGATTGAATTGACTATGCAAGCAAAGTGATGACATGGAGTATTTAAATTACAGGTTGATTTAAGGGGTGCAGATGGACTATCATAGAAGGGACCGGGTAGCGCAATTTATAGGTTAGAGTATTAGGGTCTATATAAAGAGGATTGTCGGTGGTAAGTGTTGCATCCACATAGTCAATGGATTACATGCAAATGGAGAAAAGAGAGGCAATAGATAAGTGTGTAAGATGGGTTATCTAATAACTGAAAAAGGGAATAGGAATTAGAGTGTTGGAGTAGAAGAAATCAAGAGTTAGTGGTGTGTTAAGGGTTATGGGTTATTAAAGTTATTAGGTGCTCAGGGAAAAAACGATATGTTATTGGGGTAATTAGTTGTAAAGTTAAAAAAGATGAGGAGTAAAAATGTTAAATAATTATAAAATTAAAATATTAAAAAATAACCGAATGGGGAGGGTTAGTTATTGGCTGGAGGAAGGGTGTCAGAGGGAGTAATGAAATTGATATATTTAAATTTTCGTTTGTGCCTGCAATTTGAGTTGAGTTCGTTTTTAGAGTTAATAATTTGTTTTGCTTTTAGCTGCTGTAGCTATCATAAATGTTTCTAATGTACATAGTTGGCGGAAAGCGGACCTGGAGTGTAAGATGTAGACTTTTTTAATATTGACCATTGTAGGGAGTAGAGAGTGTTTTTACCATTAAAGTGTTTGATTAAATTGGACAGAGATGTACTAGTGATATTGTCATAACTGTTTTTACAGAAGTAGATATGGTTTGAGATTCGGGTCTTGATGGGGAAAGTTCTAGCCCCAGTGTAATTGTGTATTTTATATGGGGTTGTTATTGTGGTATTTATATTATTTGTGGTACTGCGAGTAGTTTCGGTTTGGGCCAAAGTTCAGTTGGAGTTGTCAGGTGGAGAAACGAAAAGTGGTTGGGGGATTAGAACAAGGTTATTGTTAGTTAGCGTGGGTGGTTAATTAGTGTTAGGATGTTATTATCGGTGCCCTGTAGTAAAGAGAGTTGTAGATGTAGTGGGCTATAGGGTGAGGAGAGAATTTGCATACTGTTGTTTGTTCGTATATTAGCATTTGGGGGGAATTGTTTTAGAGTGCGTGCTTATATGACGTCACTTGGTATGCAATTGTTGTTTAATGGGTATTCTTTGGATTTCCGGAAATTACAATTATAAGTAGGGGGAATAATTGGTGCTGGTCGCTGAGCAGATTTTATTTTCTTGTTATCAGAGTGATGCTTGTTTGAGCTATATTGTACATTGTGGAGTAAGAGATTTTGACTAAGTTTTTATTTAAAATTGTTCTGTATCTAGGTGGGTGTTTGAAGGAATTATCTATAATACATTTTATCTCTCTTGTTTCATTTATATATATATATATATATATATATATATATATATATATATATATATATATATATATATATATATATATATGACAACGGAAGCTTGAAACGCTGGTGTATTTAGGTAAAATTACTTTAATATTTTCTATCATAAATATTGTTCTGAGCCCCTATTAAAAAAATTGTTCGGGGAGTTAAAAATAGACAGTCACGTAAATATATAGCGTGTTCCAACAACGTTCGTTGAACACTGTCTCGATAGTCTACGCCCAATGCCTGCTTAGCATAAATAGAATTTCCTTGTCCTCACGGGGTAATTACTCGTATCCGTTTGATAAGAGCGCTTGCTTTCAGAGTCTAGGTTAATTCTGTAACTGGGATCAAATCTTGCGACCGTCTACATTAATGATAGCGGAAGGTTGAACTGCCGGCGTTTGTAGGTAAAATAATTTAATATTTACTTTAAGTGTAATATTTTTTAAAAATCTACAATAGTTCAATTTAAATGAAAAAATAATTTATTTATATATATATATATATTCATATATATATATATATATATTCATGATAATGATATATATGATAATTTTTTTATTTACACAGACATGTAGAAACTCTGCGACACTGGCATGTCGATGTTATCGATCAACAGTTACTATAAACTGAGATCTCATCAGGAGAGTTAGAATCCGATCTTAACCTCAGATCATATTTGGAGAGAACCTCATATTTGGAAATTCTCTCCAAATATGATCTGAGGTTAAGATCGGATTCTAACTCTTCCTGATGATATCTCATTTATAGTTACTGTTGATCGATAACATCGACATACCAGTGTCGCAGATTTTGTACATGTCTGTGTGAATAAAAAAAATATTATATATAAAGCTCTATTTTGATATTGAGCACTTTTTATAAACCCGGTTAAAATTCTCTGGATTACACCCTGTGGATATGTTTTACCTGGAATATTACCATTATATATATATATATATATATATATATATATATATATATATATATATATATATATATATATATATATATATATATCTGTGTATGTTTAGGTAATGCTGAAAGTTAAAGTAAAAGTATAACGAGGTTGAATCTCTGTGAAGAGTACAACTTAAGCATGTATGCACATATGAAACCAATATATATATATATATATATATATATATATATATATATATATAGCGAGGGCTAAGGAGCGAGGCCAGCTAGTATATATATATATATATATATATATATATATATATATATATATATATATATATATATATATATAACGTATATAATATATATATATATATATATATATAATATCTCTCTCTTTATATATATATATAAATATATATATATATATATATATATATATATATATAAAGAGAGGGAAAACGAAAGAGAGAGGAGTATTAAAAGGCTATCACAATGCAACAAATTGAAATATGTCGGTGTTTACTTATTTTTTATCTTTTTAATAGTAAACCTTACGTGATTAGTCAAGACTTCTAAATAGTGATGTCATGTGTGTGACTGTGTTTTTTCATGTAATTCGGAGAAAAGACTTCTTCATAAAATGATGGGGTTTTCAAGTGTCTTGCAATCCGTGTGGGCCGGTAATGTTGTATTTTTAGTATGCCGCAGTAAATATCAATGCCGCTCGCACTAAATGGAATGAAATATCAAAACAAGAAAATAGCATTTTATTTGATTAAAGCGATAACCATGTTGTTATTATCATATATTTTGTGTGTGTAGGAGAAACTGCGAGTCTCAGTAGGTTATTCAAGCAAGTTTTTAAATATAGTTTACTTAATATTCTTGTTTAATAAAATAGGGGTATTGTTGATCTTTGCAGTAGAAATCGCTTGACACAACCGAGATACTATACTATTTGAAACTAATGTGATATATTTCAATACTCAAATTAAGGGAAGTGTAGTATCTGTTCTGTTGGCATACTTTCCTCCCAGGCATTACCACATCGATTTAGTGTAGTTTCTGATTTGTCGTGTGCATTATCTCCTCATTTGGGTAATGAGATAGTGTAGTATACTTCCCGTTGTCATGAACCAATCCTCACTAGAACTATTTAATTATTTTGTGGCTAGGGCAGTCCCTGTTCTGTTATCAACAGATTATCCTCCCAAGCATAACCCCCTGTTTTGCCGGCATAGTGTAGTATCTTTTCTGTTCTCATGAGATCATCCTCCCAGGCATTATCTTCATGTATTTTTAGGAGTTATGTAGTATCTTTTCTGTTTTCATAAGTAGAGCTTCCCAAGCATAACCTCCTCTTTTGCAGGTAGTGTAGTATATGTCTGTTTGTCTGTAAATCATACTGTCAAGATATTACTTCATTCTTTGGAGGATAGTGTAGTATATGATAATTCGTCATGAGACCATCCCCCAGGCATTAGTTCTAATTTTGTGAGGTAGTACTGTATCTGTTGCCTTAAGATCCTCCTCCAAGGAGTTACCCCCTTTTCTTTGGTGGAGAAGGTAGTGTATTATATGTTTGTTCTTCCTATGTAATACTTCTTATGCTTTGGGGGACAGTGTAGTATGTGTTTTTTCTGTCATATATACTAGCAACTATATGAAACTGTAAGAGACATAAAATGGCTAGTATTCTTAAAATACGCTAAGAGACACTATGCGTTCAAAACATAAACACTTGCTAATATAAAAAAAATGATTAATAATTTTTCTACCAAATATCTATTTAAAAAAATATCCGGGCTGTGTTATGAAAGAGACAATGAAAAACTAGATAGATGCATAATTTCCTTGGAAAAGAAAAAAACTTATTCGAACAGTTCCCAGACTACATTCACGAAACGAAAGGCAACGATAAATTAAACTCTCATTTTCTTTTAAGTGATAAATGTGTTAAAAAATTATTCGGACTGGGGTCACCTTTATCAAGCAACAAGTGATCAATGAATTAACTATTTTTCAAAATATCTATCTCTTTTCTCGCTATATAAAGTAAGCTATATATATATATATATATATATATATATATATATATATATATATATATATATATATATGGTAGATTACATCAATTCATCTGCCTATCCCCTCTCTGTCTTACTCTCTTTCTCTCTCACACACACAAACACGCACACACACCCTCTGCCTCTCTCCATATATATATGTGTACACGTATACCCGCGAGAGCGAGCGAGTATGCATGTATATGCCTATACACATAAATAGGTGTGTGCACTACACACATATAACTGTCTATGCCTCCCCTCTCGCCACATGAATGCGCGCGTGTGTGCGTGGACATATTTTATTTTTATTGTTTTTATTTTCATTCACTTTTATTTATTTTTCATTTTGTTAATCTTTCATGTTTCAAAGTTCACGCACTCCCGCGTACAAAACTTTACACCCCTACTCTAATTTGAAATTACTCCAGACAATTTGTCTGACCACCCCAATCTCTCTTCTTCCTTCTCTCTCCCCTGCTATGTGTTTGTATGGAGATATGCATGTGTGTGCGCATGTGTGTGTGTGAGTTGATGGCGCGGGTCAGTGTGCCGGTGTGTTTGTGTGTATGCGTGGATACGTGTAACGTATTTTTATCTGCTTATCCATCTATTCACACCCTCATGCCAGGCCACACATCGAATAAATTTATGGTCTACTCGATCATAGAGACAGACACCTGCATGATTATCATTTCACTGTTTTTTTTTCTTTTTTTTCTCTCCTACTGCCACCACCCACCTCGCACCGTGCACCCACAATTCTTCAGTACACTGACGAAGGCCGAAGGATTACGGCCGAAAATTTTGTTCTTCTTTCTTGGAAAAAAAACTGTATTCTATATAAAGGAAAATTGATATCCATAACGCTAAAATATAGAAAATAAATTGTGAAAATATATAAAAATATAATTTTCACATTGATTGTTTATACACACACACACACACACACACACACATATATATATATATATATATATATATATATATATATACCTAAATGAATAAATGCAAAAATGTTCTCCACCTACCCTAACTATATTAGCATTAAAACCGGTTCTGTTTATTAAATTTTATAATACAAAATTAGACGTTGAATATTTCTAATGTTTGCATAGTTAATATATATAAATCGATATCTTGTAATACACAGTTATAATTTTGCATTGTTTTATTTTTTATATATACGGTGTCACTGGGATGCTGAGATCAGATTCTGCACTTCATCTTTGTCAAAAGGCTAAGGAACTATAACATTATTTTTATAGCTTTTAAACGAATAAAGAGTAAAATAATTTAATCGATTATAAGACCGTCCCTTCAGGAATTACCCCCTCCTTTTGTAAGGGAAGTAAAGGGAATCCCCAAGGTATTACATTCTATTTTGAGGGGGTGGTAATGTAGTATTTGTTCCATTTAAATGAGACCATCTTTATCTCTTTTTATTGGGGGGGGGGGTAGTGAAGTATCTATGCTGTTGCTATAATACCATACTCGCAGACATTTACTTCTTTCTTTTTATGCAACGATCATCCCAGGCATTACCTTTTCTTTTTTAGGGCAACATAGTATATGTTCTTTCCTCATGATACTATGTTTCCATGATTATATTTTCCGTTGAGGGGGGAATTAGTGTACAATCTGTTTTGTTTTCTTGATATCATCCTCCCAGGCATTAACTTCTCATTTTAGAAGGAAGACTTCGTCATGATACCATCATCTCAGTCATTACCCTCTTGGAATACTGTATATATAGTAAACTACAAACACCAACAATAAGCTTTCGGTTTTCTTAATTTGCATACGTATTTCATAAACAGCTTCTAATGAATTAATATTCTGTGATATAGATTTTTTAATTTGCATTTCTTATATTATAAAAAATAACTTCGTCGATAGTAAAAAGACTGATGTTACTCGTATGCAAGGAAAGATACTACACTTTGATCTTAGCCTAAATCAAAAAGAACCATGAAAATAATGTTTGTAAGACAAGACATTTCTATAAGAATTAAAACATCTTTATCTAATCTATTATTGTAGTATCGGTTAGGTTGTCATCAGATTGTCCTCCCAGGCATTACCTCGTCTGTTTTATGGGAGGTGGGTGTAATTCTTCCAAGAATTACATATTCCTTCGAGAGTATTGATTTACTCCTCTCGAGGAGTTAGGCACAAGGCCAGTTTTTATCTTACTCCCACAAGTAAGATGTGACCCAAGGTCGGGTCGGGAAAGTGGGGTTTAAAAATTGCCTGGGCAGCCCCGTCGGCATTCCCCGGTAGGGGCGCCTCAGGCAGTAGACCATATTCACAGGAATTACCTTCTCCTTTTATGGTGGGATCTTTCCAGGTATTACTTCCTCATTTTTTAGGGGAATATCGTTCACTATATATTTTGTTCTCATGAAATATCCTCTTCAGACATTATCTCCTTCTAAGGGGGTCAGTGTAAAATATGTTCGTTTAGCATGATATAATCCTACCAAGCAAGCAAAAGTATTCATTGTCACTTTTGGTGTGGTTTTTCCCTCTACACCGTACATCTAAGGTTGCCTAACTCCTTATGCAAATCACTTTATACATACGAGTCAGATACTTCCTAAGATTGTGTATTGGTCCCACATATGGAAAGGCTTGTTGCTCAAGACGATGATCGATGCCGTTCTGTAAACTCCCGTTTTCACAAAAGAGCCGTAGCTAGCTTCTCTCTCTCTCTCTCTCTCTCTCTTTCTTTCTCTCTCTCTCTCTCTCTCTACTTTATCGTTCGTTCTATGGCAGGTGCTCGACAGAGCTCTCAAGCTCTTGTCCCCCCCCCCTTGTAAGATGTTCACAAGTAGAACTCTACAAACAGCTTTTTTGTAAGTGCTTTCCGTCTGTGAAGCGCAATACAACGAGTCTTCTTCCCTGCAGGATACGATATGGTCGTCTTAAAATCTAATATCTACAGACTCCAATTATGAACCATACACACATGTATTCGAATTGGAATATTACAATAACATTTGTAATCCTCTCATAATATTTTTCATCTTTAAGCTGACAATAATTCCATCTTATTAACCATTATCCCCGAGTTGCTCTTGGCCTTGATAATTTGTTACCATCTTGTAAAATAAATAAAAAGAAATAAAAGACAAACGTATTCCGTTTGTCTGTCTGTCCATCTGTGTTTTTACGCGTACCTTAATTCCACAATAATAACGAATCATAGTACCCTGAGAGTTGTTTATAACTCTAACCCTAACCCTAACTTTGAGAGTTGTTTATAACCCTAACCCTAACCCTAACTCTGAGAGTTGTTTATAACCCTAACCCTAACCCTAACTCTGAGAGTTGTTTATAACCCTAACCCTAACCCTAACTCTGAGAGTTGTTTATAACCCTAACCCTAACTCTGAGAGTTGTTTATAACCCTAACTCTAACCCTGAAGGTTGTTTACATCAACAAACATAAATAAGACTAACATGCACCTCTTCGTGACATTGATCAATTTAAAATCTAAATGAGGCTGTTCTCTTTCTTTATAACTCTACTATCAGACCATGTATAGAGTACTGCTGGCATATTTGAGCTGGTGAATCTCTGTCCCATTTGAGGGTTCTTGATAAGGTGCGGAACCGTATCTGCAATTGGATTGGCCATACCCTTTCTTCATACTCTGCATTTTTTTCTCTCACAGACGTGATGTTGCTAGTCTAAGTCTTTTCTAAAAATAATATTATGGCATGTGTTCTCTAGAATTGTGTGATTTGTTTTTTGCTTCTTTTGTTCGAGCTCGTTTGACTTGTTGGTCTAGTGGTCTTCATCAATTCACTGTTTTCATGACTCATTGTAATACAGCTTCCTATTCCAGTAGTTTCTTTTAAAAAAAACTGTAGACTTGTGGAACTCTCTTCATGCTGATTGTTTTCCCCTTACATACAGCCTTGGCCTTTTAAAGACTAAGGCCAATAAGCATCTTTTTACGATACTCATCTTTCGTTCTTTTGAGATCCTACACGAATGGCTTCATGCCTTGTCTGGTGCGATTTCCATTAAAAACACTACTAATACAATAGCTAAATGCCAACAAAACAGTTACCCAAATGAAAGTTCCAACCACCGTCGATTTGGCATACAAAATAAAATAAATGGCTAGACGTATTTCCTAAATACAAGCTCCGAAAACCATATTTCTTTGTAAACCTCTCCCGAAGTTACGTAAGCTGGTCGGCATCTCTGACAATTCAAGCAACCGTCATCTATAGATGTACAGGGAGAGTAATTATGGAATCAAACCATAAACAATATTTTCTTGTAATAATTTTGAATATTTGGCACAAGACCAAAAAGAGAGCGGAAATGTTGGTCATATCTTTCTTAACTATGTGACCTGGTCACATCAGTCATGACCCTAATATTTCAATCAGCAAAGCAGTTCAATCATACGAATCATTCATTCGCTATTCACAGTAATAATAAAATCGATTACTAAACTACGTACTTAAAACCCATATAAACAATCGCCGAAATTGAATCATCTTACCTAGACGCTGCGATTCCGAATTCACAACAGAAAACTGTCATCAATCGATTGCCTCTTCTGCACCAAACAGTCATAATTTTCTTTTTAAAAGTACATTAAATCTTTTTCAAGTAAAATTTTATAATTAAAATTTATTAAAATTTTTTGGAATAATTTTTTAAATGAAAATTGAATATCAAGTGAAAATGGAATTTTTAGTTGATTACATCAAATAATTTGAATAAATAAACTGATTTTTTTTGGTACAAGATAAACAGTCCACTGATGGCAGCCAACGGCGACAAATTCGGGATTGTGGCGTCTTGTTAAGATAATTCAATAAAGCCTAGCCATCTTATCCTTCATTGTATTATAAAGATCAATGTGTAAGTATTGCGTTATTGATATCTATTTAAATACATTTTATATTGGTATATGTGTAAAATAATGATGCAAACATGTTGAGTAATAACGCATAAGACGTCACGGGGGTCTAACGGCATAACCTCGCAATAATTGCGAAAAGCCGAAGACTCGATAGATTGTCAATTAAGCTAAAAGAACAACGAAAATAAATCAGTGACCTGTAAACGAGTCCAGGTGTGTGTAGTCGACGAGTTCATTTCGGAGTATGACCTCGTAGAAAAATAACGACTCGGTAACCTTTAAAAGAATAAAGTGCACGAGGCCAAAAGTAGACGGCACATGCAGTACAAAGTCAGAAATTAAAACGGCAGTTTTAAACGAAGGAAGAATGGCGCTTACGTAGCAGAGATCGAGTTGGGAGGATATAGAGAAAAACTTGTTGTGGGTCAGCCCCGAAGAGAGATACCCCCACCACGGCCGAACTGCCGTAAACAACTGTCGTGGGGATCACACGCATTTCCTAGATTCTGGAAGCATACTGCTACATAACGTATTGTCGTATTTCCCTCTAGGTTGCAAGGTAAATCACTCTGCATGGTTTATGTGAAAATAACCTACGTTGGGTAGAGTCGAAAATACACCGCCGTCAAGGTAAAGAAAGAGGTTTCTTCGTAAGACAAGGGTAAGAACAATAATGCCAAAGGACTTTTCTAACAAAAACATATTTAATAATATATATATATATATATATATATATATATATATATATATATATATATATATATATATATATATATTTGATTTTATTCCATTAGCTGCGACAAAACAAGTTTTGTTTCATTGGTGCAAATAGCGACCAACTCATCGGGCTGGCGATGGAATTTAAATGGCATAAGTTTTAACTTCACCTTAACGAGAGATTGAAAATTGAAAATACATTGGAGGGGGAGGGGGACAGAGTTGGGGCTTTGTCTATAACGGTGACATGGGACATGAGAGGGGAGGGGGGAGGACCCCAACAAGTCGTGTTTCAAATTATTGCGTGGGAGTTTTTCACGTGTTTGTGCTGTGATGATCTCAATTTCTGCCGGGGTGGGAGGAAGGGAGATGGGGCGACGGCCAGAGTGAGTTTAATTTAAAATGAGAATAAAATTATGATTATAACCGTCATTCCTATTTTATTTTAATTCTAATAAGTAATTATCATGTGGATAAAAATGTTTGATAATTTTAATTTAGGGTATTAATTGCTACTTCTGCATTTTATTTATTTTATTTTAATGTTTTGTTTATTATTTGTAGTCAATTTTGTTGTGATTATATTTTTTTTAAATTGTGATTATATTATACCGAGATCAATACTAGTGGAATCATTTTATAAGAGAAGTTTCATGGTGTTACCAGTTTTAGCATTAACAACACCGATTATGATAACAATGATAACGCCTGCCAATCATACCTACGATAGTCGCAGTGATAATAGCCTTAATAAAAGCCTTAATAAAAATAAAAATAAAAATAAAAATAAAGTTAAATATTAATAAAATTAGAATAAAAATAGAAATAACAAGTTTGTAAGAATATTAATGATAATAACAATAATAATAATAATAATAATAATAGTATTAAAAAATAATAATAATAATAATAATAATAATAATAATAATAATAATAATAATAGTAATAATGATAAATATCACCATCATTACCATCTTGCTACTTGTGAAGTCATTGGGCGAAATAAGTCGACAAGTGATGGTAGGCTTTTTTGTTCTACTACCAATGACAAGGACTAAGTACCAGTTAATAATTAAGTGTTCAAGGTAGTGATCGAAGGGTTAAGTAATTGAGATTAGATTAGTCCAAGTGATATCAGTGTTAATAGCTGTCCCAGTTATGGGTTTATGTTAGAATTGGTAGTATGGCTGAGAGGCTATTGAGGCTGTGCATTATAGGTAGTACGTAGAGATTTGATGTTATTGGTAGTTTAGAGGGGTGGTTATATATTTATAGATTCATCATGACTTGTTGGGGTGGGATTGGGTGGTAAATTCGGGTGGGTGGGTAGGGGGTTATAGTGTGTTTTGGGGTAGTGTATAGTGGGGGTTTAATGTTATCATTCATTTTTTGTAAAAAAAAACAAAAAAACTTTTAATTTTATTTTTAAGTTATGTGGGGTTGGTGTGGGGTTAAGGTGGGGTATGTGGCTTGCTAAGGAGGTAGAGTTTACTATGTTTACAGTTGATAGATGTCTCTTGTTTTCTATTCAGGAGTTTGTTTTTGTCCTTAAAGCGAATAATTTCCAGTTTTTCATTTAAGCATATCTACATGGAGAGTTTATTGATTTGCAGGTGCTGGATTTTTTCAAGATTTTCCACTTTATTATGGGAGTTTCTTTTTTGGTTTTTATTTTGCGGTAGTGTAGTGAAAGTCCAGTTTGGCCAGGATGGTCTGGGTTGTTGAAGGAGAGTTTATGGTTGTAGAATCTTTCCTTGAAGTTGTTGCCTGCCAGACAAATATAATAGTTAGTCTGGGATGGGTTTTCAGTTGAGGAGATAGATGCCTCATAGACCACTTGGGTTGATAGGCACTTTTGATTTAGGGGGCAGTTTGATTTGTTATTACAGTTGCATGTTCTGGTCGAACAACTTGATAATTTTGAAGATGACTTATACAACATGATAAAAAAATATAACTTTCTATAAGAAAAAAACCCATTTCCAGGAAAAACTGGATAACATGGTTAATGAAATTAATAACTCCAAACTTGTGCTAGTAAAAGCAGACAAAACTCAGAACTTTTACAAACTTACTAAAACGAAATTTTATCCATTTGGCAGGGTATAATCCAGCGGTTTGGAGAGTGCTTAACTGGTTAGGAGCAGAGTATAATTAACTTGTTACAAATATCCAGGGGGTATGAATCCGAAGGAAGTTGAAACCGGGTTTATGAGAGTGCTCAATGAAAATTCAGAGCAAAAAATATATTTTTTGATTTTATTCCATTAGTTGCGACAAAACAAGTTTTGTTTCATTGGTGCAAATAGCGACCAACTCATCAGGCTGGCGATGGAATTTAAATGGCATAAGTTTTAACTTCTCCTTAACGGGAGATTGAAAATTGAAAATACATTGGAGGGGGAGGGGACAGAGTTGGGGCTTTGTCTATAACGGTGACATGGGACATGAGAGGGGAGGGGGGAGGACCCCAACAAGTCGTGTTTCAAATTATTGCGTGGGAGGTTTTCACGTGTTTGTGCTGTGATGATCTCAATTTCGGCCGGGATGGGAGGAAGGGAGATGGGGCGACGGCCAGAGTGAGTTAAATTTAAAATGAGAATAAAATTATGATTATAACCGTCATTCCTATTTTATTTTAATTCTAATAAGTAATTATCATGTGGATAAAAATGTTTGATAATATTAATTTAGGGTATTAATTGCTACTTCTGCATTTTATTTATTTTATTTTAATGTTTTGTTTATTATTTGTAGTGAATTTTGTTGTGATTATATTTTTTTTAAATTGTGATTATATTATACCGAGATCAATACTAGTGGAATCATTTTATAAGAGAAGTTTCATGGTGTTACCAGTTTTAGCATTAACAAAACCGATTATGATAACAATGATAACGCCTGCTAATCATACCTACGATAGTCGCAGTGATAATAGCCTTAATAAAAGCCTTAATAAAAATAAAAATAAAAATAAAAATAAAGATAAATATAAATAAAATTAGAATAAAATAGAAATAACAAGTTTGTAAGAATATTAATGATAATAACAATAATAATAATAATAATAATAGTATTTAAAAAAAATAATAATAATACTACTACTACTACTACTACTAATAATAATAATAATAATAATAGTAATAATGATAAATATCACCATCATTACCATCTTGCTACTTATGAAGTCATTGGGCGAAATAAGTCGACAAGTGATGGTAGGCTTTTTTGTTCTACTACCAATGACAAGGACTAAGTACAAGTTAATAATTAAGTGTTCAAGGTAGTGATCGAAGGGTTAAGTAATTGAGATTAGATTAGTCCAAGTGATATCAGTGTTAATAGCTGTCCCAGTTGTGGGTTTATGTTAGAATTGTTAGTATGGCTGAGAGGCTATTGAGGCTGTGCATTATAGGTAGTACGTAGAGATTTGATGTTATTGGTAGTTTAGAGGGGTTGTTATATATTTATAGATTCATCATGACTTGTTGGGGTGGGATTGGGTGGTAAATTTGGTTGGGTGGGTAGGGGGTTATAGTGTGTTTTGGGGTAGTGTATAGTGGGGGTTTAATATTATCATTTATTTTTTGTAAAAAAAACAAAAAAAAAACAACTTTTAATTTTATTTTTAAGTTATGTGGGTTGGTGTGGGGTTAAGGTGGGGTATGTGGGTTGCTAAGGAGGTAGAGTCTACTATGTTTACAGTTGATAGATGTCTCTTGTTTTCTATTTAGGAGTTTGTTTTTGTCCTTAAAGCGGATAATTTCCAGTTTTTCATTTAAGCATAATCTACATGTTTTTAACGTACATTAGGCCATCATCTCTGTAGAGGCCGATTGAATCGACTTCGAGATCTTTTGTTAGGTTGTATAGTGAGTACAGGCCAACCAAGTCTGTTACCTCGGCAGAGTCAAGAGAGCCCATAGATACATCGAAGGAAGAGAAATGGTCTTTCTTTGTCCATTGTTCTTTGTTATTTATTAGTACTGTGGTTCGACATTTTTTGATTATGTTTATTTCGTCTTCCGAGATATTAGAGAGGAGAGTGGCGAATTCTATGACATTTTCGAAGAGTGCTCTGGTTATTGAGGGGTAGTAATTAACTATATCGAATTGTATAAAAGAGCATTTATCTTTATTTCTAATTCTATTGAACCAGCTTATGGTTTCTGCGGGATTAATCCACTGGTTAAGTTGTAGGTGTTTTTAATTTGCTTATTTATTTTTTCTAAGATGTTTTTACTGATTTTGCCTATCTCTTGTCGGGTAGGATTAATAAGCCTGGTTTGAGGTTTAGTGTGGAAATTAGTTTTGTGATCTTTTAATAGTATATATGCTTCTTTTGTTTTTAGTTTACCTACTCTATCGCTAATCTTGAGTTTATCAGTTATAGTTTTACTATCTGAGTTGATTTTATCGATTAGGTTAAGATCAGATTTTTTATAATTTTTTGTGATATTTTGTGTAATTAAATTCTGGTATTTCGTTTTAGTAAGTTTGTATAAGTTATGAGTTTTGTCTGCTTTTACTAGCACAAGTTTGGAGTTATTAATTTCATTAACCATGTTATCCAGTTTTTTCTGGAAATGGGTTTTTTCTTATATGAAGTTATATTTTTTATCATGTTGTATAAGTCATCTTCAAAATTATCAAGTTGTTCGACCAGAACATGCAACTGTAATAACAAATCAAACTGCCCCCTAAATCAAAAGTGCCTATCAACCCAAGTGGTCTATGAGGCATCTATCTCCTCAACTGAAAACCCATCCCAGACTAACTATTATATTTGTCTGGCAGGCAACAACTTCAAGGAAAGATTCTACAACCATAAACTCTCCTTCAACAACCCAGACCATCCTGGCCAAACTGGACTTTCACTACACTACCACAAAATAAAAACCAAAAAAGAAACTCCCATAATAAAGTGGAAAATCTTGAAAAAATCCAGCACCTGCAAATCAATAAACTCTCCATGTAGATTATGCTTAAATGAAAAACTGGAAATTATCCGCTTTAAAGACAAAAACAAACTCCTAAATAGAAAACAATGGACATCTATCAACTGTAAACATAGTAGACTCTACCTCCTTAACAACCCACATACCCCACCTTAACCCCACACCAACCCACATAACTTAAAAATAAAATTAAAAGTTGTTTTTTTTTTTTTTTTTTTTACAAAAAATGAATGATAACATTAAACCCCCACTATACACTACCCCAAAACACACTATAACCCCCTACCCACCCACCCAAATTTACCACCCAATCCCACCCCAACAAGTCATGATGAATCTATAAATATATAACCACCCCTCTAAACTACCAATAACATCAAATCTCTACGTACTACCTATAATGCACAGCCTCAATAGCCTCTCAGCCATACTACCAATTCTAACATAAACCCATAACTGGGACAGCTATTAACACTGATATCACTTGGACTAATCTAATCTCAATTACTTAACCCTTCGATCACTACCTTGAAAACTTAATTATTAACTGGTACTTAGTCCTTGTCATTGGTAGTAGAACAAAAAAGCCTACCATCACTTGTCGACTTATTTCGCCCAATGACTTCACAAGTAGCAAGATGGTAATGATGGTGATATTTATCATTATTACTATTATTATTTTATTATTATTATTATTATTATTATTATTATTATTATTATTATTATTATTATTATTATTATTATTATTATTATTATTATTATTTTTTAATACTATTATTATTATTATTATTATTATTGTTATTATCATTAATATTTTTACAAACTTGTTATTTCTATTTTATTCTAATTTTATTTATATTTAACTTTATTTTTTATTTTATTTTTATTAAGGCTTTTATTAAGGCTATTATCACTGCGACTATCGTAGGTATGATTGGCAGGCGTTATCATTGTTATCATAATCGGTTTTGTTAATGCTAAAACTGGTAACACCATGAAACTTCTCTTATAAAATGATTCCACTAGTATTGATCTCGGTATAATATAATCACAATTTAAAAAAATATATAATCACAACAAAATTCACTACTAATAATAAACAAAACATTAAAATAAAATAAATAAAATGCAGAAGTAGCAATTAATACCCTAAATTAAAATTATCAAACATTTTTATCCACATGATAATTACTTATTAGAATCATAATTTTATTCTCATTTTAAATTTAACTCACTCTGGTCGTCGCCTCATCTCCCTTCCTCCCACCCCGGCCGAAATTGAGATCATCACAGCACAAACACGTGAAAACTTCCCACGCAATAATTTGAAACACGACTTGTTGGGGTCCTCCCCCCTCTCCTCTCATGCCCCATGTCACCGTTATAGACAAAGCCCCAACTCTGTCCCCCTCCCCCTCCAATGTATTTTCAATTTTCAATCTCCCGTTAAGGAGAAGTTAAAACTTATGCCATTTAAATTCCATCGCCAGCCCGATGAGTTGGTCGTTATTTGCACCAATGAAACAAAACTTGTTTTGTCGCAACTAATGGAATAAAATCAAAAAATATATATTTTGCTCTGAATTTTCATTGAGCACTCTCATAAACCCGGTTTCAACTTCCTTCGGATTCATACCCCCTGGATATTTGTAACAAGTTAATTATATATATATATATATATATATATATATATATATATATATATATATATATATATGCGTATACCTAACTTACACTAGCTGGTGGTGAATAATAAAGAAACAGAGATTCTCGAACACGTTCTTGTTTCTATCGTTGTGTTTTGTCTGATGATGTCGGGTCCACTGAGGGAACGGGTATTGCAATATATGTTCATATATGTGTATATGTTTATATATGTGTATATGTTTACATATTTGTATATGTGTATATATGTGTACGTGTTTATATATGTGTATATGTGTATATATGTGTATATGTTAATATATGTGTATATGTTTATATATTTGTATATAGAAGATTCAATCCTGAACTAATAAACCGATTATCATGGATTTTTTAATACAGCTTCTAGGCCTGATCGTAATGTCGGCTATTTTTAGTTTAAATTAGTTCCATGTAAATGGGGTAAAAAAGTATGTAAAAGCCTTTCGTGAGACGTAAGAGAACATTTTAACAATCGGTATAAGGCATCTTTTAATATATATTCCTTAAATGTCAGTATCGTTAGAGTATTTAACAGCGTAGTACACCTGAAGAAGGTCGGAGGTTACATCGGCCGAAATGTTGTGATAAAAACAGTATTTTACAGCGTTTTGAGGGAACATGATAAAAGCCCAACCTCACATTTGAAACTTCGAACACATTATTCGTAGAATTTGTTATATTCAGACTACTGGTCTCATCTTGGGTGTTTTTATCACAACGTTTCTGCCGATGTACCCTCCGACCTTCTTCAGGTGTACTTTGTCGAACTTGGGGATCTTTCTGTCAGATGACTGTCACTTAGAACTGAATTATACTTAGTACTATGTCCACTGCGCCATGGGTTCCGTTTGAAATTCCGTGCAGACTTCGACAGAGAGATTCCCGAGTTCGACAAATTACACCCAAAGAAGGTCGAAGGTTACATCGGCCGAAACCTTGTGATAAAAACACCCAAGATGAGAACAGTATTCCGAATATACCAAATTCTACGAATTATCAACCTTCATCTAAAAAATTCCGAATCATATAATCGAATACTTTATATTTGCATTAAATTTGATCCATAGGAATTAAGCAATATTCTCTGAATTTAAAATTCTTCTTTTAACCTTAATGCGTTAAATGGACTAATCTTTTAACTTCATATATATATAAGAAGGAATAGGTAAAATAAATACCTTTTGACGCATTAAGATGCGATATCAATTTTTTTTATAAAAAAGAAAAATAATGAATCGAAACCGATTTTTTTTCTTTTTTTTATTAAAACTAGCATTTTTTTGTTGTTGTTAGTTTAAAGTGATACAGATATTTCTGCCAAAACCTGGCATCCTCGGTGTGTAATATATCCTGATGTCATCGGATTTGTATTTTTTTTCTCTTTACCGGCTTGTTGTTATACAGCCGGGCCAAATGGGCAAGATGTTGTTTCCCATCATCAAATATGAAGAACGTGAATGCAGCACGTGATTTGTATAAGTGTTTATGGTTCATATATTTTTTTTTGATATCGCATCAAATACCGCGAATAAAAATATCAGCTCACAATTCTGCAGACATATATATGTATATGCATATATATATATATATATATATATATATATATATATATATATATATATATATATATATATATATATATATAACTTAAATTATATTGAGATCAACTCATGTCATAATAGCTCTGGTTAATATAACATCAACCAGAGCTATTATGACATTAGTTGATCTCAATATAATTTAAGTTATATGCATATATATATATATATATATATATATATATATATATATATATATATATATATATATATGTCTGCAGAACTTTGAGTGTTTGATGGTATTATATATATATATATATATATATAGTGTTCGTGGTTTTTTTTCTCATATGTATTAATCTTATAAGGCAACAGTCTTTATATAATTGTGCTCAAGTAGAGATCTAGAAGGCCGTCTGATAATGCTACACCCCGCAGAAAGTTGTAACATCAAAATTCTTTTTGTATTTTTAAAGCCTTCCATTGAAAATCAGCTTGCGATAGAAAAATACCTCCAGAAATACGAGGAGAATTATCAAACATAAAAATGGCATGTAAGTGAACATGTCACAGGATGCGACGGATTCGATAGAAATTTAAAACAACATGTTGTATAATAACAATGTAGAATGGTAAAGATTAATGTGTAAGTAAAATGGCCTACAATGAACGACAAGCATGCTGGTAGTGGAAGTCGAGGCGTGAAATCAGTTCAATCCGGGAGTATCGCAGCTTCTTTTTCCAACCAAACTTCATGGTGATCTAACGTAGTGAAAGAGTATCAAGTCTTAAAACTCAAGTCATTCCAATATTTTTATGCCCTCTTCTCTTTTTCTCTTTATTCACTATCTGGGTAATTATATATATATATATATATATATATATATATATATATATATATATATATATATATATATATATATATATAGTCTAAAGAAGCTTTGGGTGATTTTAAACAAAAACACGTGAAAAATACAGTTTAAATTCCCAGAGAAACTAACTAAATCCAAGCTATCGCAGACTTTACATTCGTTGGAAAATTCATGAATAATAAAAATGAAG
This sequence comes from Sepiola atlantica, assembly GCA_963556195.1. Classification (NCBI taxonomy): domain Eukaryota; kingdom Metazoa; phylum Mollusca; class Cephalopoda; order Sepiida; family Sepiolidae; genus Sepiola; species Sepiola atlantica. Next base: position 11,826,876 of record OY744542.1, read on the forward strand.
ATTCAAGTATCTAACAGTGAAAAAAAAACACAGGGGACCTTAACTTAAGCGTGAAATATCAAAACGTGGATCATCAGCTGTTTACTATGTAACTGTTTCAGATATTTAAAAATAGGACAGTTATAATATTTATGGCTCTCCAATGGTACTGATCAAACGACCATTTCCCCAATAATTAAGTGTAGAAATAATTCAGCGTAAATTTCACTTATATATACATGAATAAATAATAATAATAATAATAATAATAATAATAATAATAATAATAATAATAATAATAATAATAATAATAATAATAATAATAATAATAATAATAATACACTTAAGACTACGGTGTGATATAGTACTCTGCATATCAAATAACATTAATAATAATAATAATAATAATAATAATAATATTATTACTGGGTAATTATATATATATATATATATATATATATATATATATATATATATATATATATATATATATACATACATATCTTTCTAATACGAATAATATCATGTATTTTGATAAAGACTGTAATCGATTGAGAGCAGAGACGACGCACGGATGTATGGACCTTACGACGAGCGAGTATATCGATATATTTTTGTCACCAGTTTTCAAGGCCTGCATACTACTATATAATTTATACTACTATATAGTTTATTAGATTGTCAGTGAGAAATGAACACCATTATTGATAAAATCGGAAACGAGGGCGTAAATGGTCCGAATTTATTAATATTGAATTTAAAAACGGCTATGTTGTATACAGCTGGGACGCAGTCTCGTGGTATGGTATCCAACATTTCTTGGAAAAGAACGTTGTTCATGAAAGTCCCGTTTAGTGTTAAGAAGACAGAAGAAGAAAAGAAAAGTATGAATAGTGGTTCTAGATAGACGAGTTTTTGTTCGTGAATGTGGTACAGCGGGAACCAAAGATTGGGGCTCAGTCGAGCACCCGCCATAAAAATAACGACCGATTTGAAAAAAAAAACTTCCAACGTATTTTCTATGAAACTGTGCTGTAAGAATTTTAAATTCGATTCTGTACACTGGCAGGAGAGAGTTCGCCAGATGTGGCAGCAATACTTCACCTTAGGACATGGAAACCCAACATACATACATGCTTCAATAGTCCGTGTCTGTATCTCTTACTCTATTAGTGAACCACTTGATAGATTGAAGCTGTGTTTATCAAGACAGACAAAAACAATGAATAAAAACGTAGCAGAACGTTATATATACGGCACAACTTGTAACAACGGAAGTTTGATTGGTGAAACCAACACACAATTATGATTTCGACTTAACAACCACAAACTATCCACCTCAAAACAATCTCCCAACGCATCACTAACAGACCACGACAATCTACCAGGACACACACTACCAAACATGAAATGCCGCTTAAAAGTCTCTAGATTCTTCTCAATTAAAATATGTAAACAATAAGAAACAAAATCGTACTACATTTCAAGAACTCTAGGGAATGAGCTGACCATCAAAAACACAACATTATTCCATAGTCGGCGTCAGTATCTCTTACGCAAGTCGTCAACCCCTTCATAGATGGAAAGTATGTTTACCAACAATAAATGAAACGTATTAGGACGATGTATATGCCCATCAGGAATCCTGCGTCGCAATCAAAACACAAAATACACAACACATTTTGATTTTTTCTTTTCATAACAAAGTATAAAATATAGATTTTTGAGTATCATTTTATTTTCCATTTTTTCCTTCCCTTTGAACAGAAAATATATTTCAGATCTTCAATAGATATTGTACTATAATAGATAGACATCAGGCGCGGTTTGAATTGCTTTCTGTAATTTATTGAACGATTCTTTATTGCGAGATTCGACTAAATATGTTTGAGGCTAAAAGAAAAACGAGATTCGAACATAAATTAAAATCAGAAAAGGGAATAAAACTCTAATAAAACGGGTAATGGATAAATAGACAATAAATTCATCTTCTACTCTTTACATATACAGTCGTTTTCCTTACTTAAAAATTACAGTATCTCAAAATAAGTTAAACATTTTAATTTAATCTCTCCAAATATTGTATGGTATATAACCGTTAAAAAGGATCCAAAAATTATATTTAAAAATGCATGCGATACAAAAATGATGTTTCAAATTTAACGTAACAACCAAACTAAAATTCTGTTTCAAATGTAAGCGAGGCTAGAATTTACAGTGGGGTGTCGTAACACAGCCGCTAATGCAATAACATAATTGTCTTGATTTACTTGCCTTCTCACAAGGACAAATTCACGTACACTACTTTTAATGTAAACAAATGGGTACCAATCCTTATACCAGGATCGTATATTTAAGCTTAACAGACCGACAAAAATGATATGTCAAACCTTAGTCCGGAGAGGGTCGTAAAATAGTGTGTGTGTGTGTTGAGGGAAAGTGTCTAACATACCTTTGATTGTGTGCGTTCGTTGAGCGCAAGTACAAGTGACTAGGAGTGACACCGTGCAGAGTGTCGGGCGAAGCAAACAGAGAAGGAAAATAATTTTGTATATGGCTATAAAAGTTCCCAATCTAAGCGCCACCTAGCGTGGCGAAAATATCCATCGTTAATGGTCTGAGCTCCCTCTGGTGTAATAATTTGTGTTTGAGTGTGCAAAAAGGTAGCTCATGCTACACTTGCTATGTTAGACATGAAATACCCAATAAAATGCTATTTCAAATTAAGCTTAACAGACCAAAAACATGCTATTCTACAATTAAAAGTGGATACGGACGAATCTTGTCGTAGATATGCGAATACGAATCAAAAAAAGCCTGCAAACAATGAAACTAGAATTTTGGCTTATGATTCATAGACAACAAATTATTACCTATGGAAAACATTTAAATTCAATTTACTTTGGTTAAAATAACCAGATTTAAAACAATGAAACTGTCTATTTAAAGCAGTTCCAATATTTTTAGAGAAACGAATTACATATACGGCTATTGAATTATTGAGCAACTGGAATAAACAAAAAAGTATCTATCTCTTTTCTCTCTCTGATTCTCTCTCTCTCTCTCTCTCTCTCTATATATATATATATATATATATATATATATATGATTATTTTTCTTTACACAGACATGTACAAAATCTGCGACACTGGCATGTCGATGTTATCGATCAACAGTTATTATAGACTGAGATCTCATCAGGCAGAGTTAGAATCCGATCTTTACCTTAGATCATATTTGGAAAGATAAAAATATGATCTAAGGTTAAGATCGGATTCTCAGTTTATGATAACTGTTGATCGATAACATCGACATGCCAGTGTCACAGATTTTGTACATGTCTGTGAAAATAAAAATAATCATATATATATATATATATATATATATATATGTATATATATATATATATATTATTTCATGTAGATACTCATATATTAATATAATATGATATAATATATTCTGTAGCGATTTTTACTATTACTTAAACAAGTTAGTAGAGCTTAGTAGTAATATAAAATATATTAAGTTATACATATGCGTATACAGCAGATCAAAAGCACTTGGTCTTATTATTCCATGTGGGGCAAACAGATGACCGCATCAGTGTAGCTATATTGCGATAGATATATTTTCATACTATATATATATATATATATAACATTTAAATGTTGAATTAAATTAAAGATAATTGAAATATCGTTTAATAATAAGCTATCGTGATAATATTTGAATAATAGAGCAATACATTCTAGAGATGAATAATGAAGATAAAAATTGTAAATATACAATATTTATTAGAACATCCAAAAGTTCAGGGCAAGGAGATTCATATCCTTAATCCATGGATTTTCAAAGATTAACTCTTTTCATCAGAGGATAGAGAAAAACCGATAATGTAATTGTAAATATTGCCGGCAACATTTAACTTTGAAAATTTTACATGAAATAAAAAATAAAACAAAAATAAATACCAAAAGATAAAGAGTCTTATGTTGAGATGAGAACGTAGAGTCAGGGTGGATGCTGCCCAAAAACGCGTCCAAATAAAAAGAGCTGCTATATTGGAAATGAATATTTGAAAAAAGAAAACTGAACCTTTGATGTTCTAATAAATATTGTATTTTTACAATTTTTATTCTCATTTCATCTCTCTCTCTCTCTCTCTCTCTCTCTCTCTCTCTATATATATATATATATATATATATATATATATATATATATATATGTATATGATTATTTTTATGTACACAGACATGTACAAAATCTGCGACATAGGTATGTCGGTGTTATCTCTACATGTATGTATGAATAAAAGAATAATCATATATATATATATATATAAAAGCTCTATTTGATATTGCGCACTTTTTATAAACCCGGTTGGAATTCTTGTATATGTTTACTTTACCTGAATTACTATATATATATATATATATATATATATATATGTATATATATATATATATATATATGTATATTAAATCATGGTTCTACTTAAGAAAGCATCGTACAGTTAAATACAATTTTGTTTAAAAAGTCGAATCGATGCCAAAGTTTAATTATTTTACAATAAACCAAATTTTTCGATCAACACAGATCATTTTCAATGGAAAAATGAGTCAGATGGGAAGTACATGGAGGACCTCTTGCTTCCGATTGAAAAAACTTTTAAAAAGTGTGTACGGATGCCTGAAAGTGATACAACAATTTTTTTATTCATATTAATTTCAGACTTTTGTTTCATCATAATCTAATAATTAACATAATGCAGACTATTTAAAATGATTTTTTTATTTGATTGTTTTCAAAACTTTTTTTTTAATAATAGTGGAAACCTTTTTTTCTTTTAAATGGAGTAACTTCCGGAATCAAACGCTATTATTATGACGTTTAATAAAACATTTCCTAAATATTTCCAAAAAACATTGAATAAAAAAAAATCACATTCCGTTGCTCAAAAACATTATTTCTTGAAAAGAAAAAGATTATTCTAATTTGTTTATTTCTTTCAATGAAAATTTTTTTTAAGTTTTGAAAACAATCAAATAAATTATTTTTCAAATAGTCTGTATTATGTTAATGATTAGAATATGATGAAAGAAAAGTCTGAAATTAATATGAAAAAAAATATTGTTGTATCACTTTCAAGCATCCGTACACACTTTCTTCAAGTTTTTTTCACCAGAACCAGAGGTCCTCCACGTACTTCCCATCTGCCAAAAATTAATATCCGATATGGTTCTTTTTTCTTTTTTTAATGTTTATCTGCGATTTAATTTTCCGAACTTTATTTCCTTTCTTTACATGATAATTTCTTGTAGCCGTGACATTAGAGTGCTATTGTAGAGTCGAGGCTTATTTTGTACTGGGTTCGTGTCCGACGACAGTGTGAATTTGTCACTTCCTACACTAATAATAGCAAGAACTTATGTGAGTTAAAATAATTTAATATTTATTTAGTAAAATATTGTTTCGCCGCCGTTATTGTGTTAAAATTATCATTGTTTATAAGCTGTTCAGAACTGGCCTAGCGACGTTGGACTGTAGGTTGAAAAAATACTTGTAGTCCAGGGTTTCGAATCGTGTGACCGGTGGGGAATAGTCGTACTTCTATGCTGATGAGTCTTGATTGAAAAGAGACGAAACGTATACGTCCATAGATAAAAATATAAACAACAACAAATATTTTATATTTGAAGCTCCTCGTTAAAAAGTAGAGCACTGTAAAATGGTAGTAGTAACACAGCGTTCCTTCACTTATAGAAGTTTGAATGCCTGTTCGCTTCGCCGCCGTTAATGTTTTAAAATTATCATTGTTTATAAGCTGTTCAGAACTGGCCTAGCGGTTAGCGACGTTGGACTGTAGGTTGAAAAAATACTTGTAGTCCAGGGTTTCGAATCGTGTGACCGGTGGTGAATAGTCGTACTTCTATGCTGATGAGTCTTGATTGAAAAGAGACGAAACGTATACGTCCATAGATAAAAATATAAACAACAACAAATATTTTATATATATATATATATATGAAATATATTGTATATGAAACTAAAAGTATACTTTTAGTAGATAGAAACTATAGTGAAATGGTTTAAGCTGAATATACGAGATAGAACAATTATAAAGAACAATTAAAGAAGAGGAGTACCCATGTAAGAATGACAAATGTATTTCAACTTCGATTGTTCAAGGCAAGGTGTACTCGGTAAATACATGTTTATTATACTTTCCCTAAGCCAATGCTTTTCAAAGATTAAAATCTTATTATCAGAGGAATTACATAGATTGATGAGTTGGCAGTGGAAAAGCCAAAATTCAAAATTTGAAAAAATATAAAAAAATGGAGAGTGAGAGTATGTGTATAAAAACATATGGGTATGTCCAGTTGGTAAATGTCCGTTGATACGTTGTCCAGTTAAATGAGATTTAAAGATGGAAAAGAAGGGTTTTCGTGAAGGCAGCGTTGGAAAAGTTCAAAAATGAAGTAAATCTGATAGAAATATGTTTAGTTCAATCGTAGGTGGAGTGCACTTAATCGTATATATATATATATATATATATATATATATATATATATATATATATATATATATATATGTATATATATATATATATGTATATATATATGTATATATATATATATGTATATATATATATATATATGTATATATATATAGAGAGAGAGAGAGAGAGAGAGAAATAAGGAAAAAGATAAAGAGATAGAGAGAGAGAGAGATCGAACACAGAAAACATCCGAACCCTAGTATTAATAAAAATCAACAACTTCACTAAAATGATTCAAATACACCCCGATATAATTGTCCCGGCTAATCAAACTAAAACTTAATACAAATGGAGCTTACAATAGCTTAATCTTTTAAGAGCTGAAATAAATAGAAAACCACTTCTAATAATAACAATACAATGAAGAGCATAAAAAATTAAGCTACAACTACATTAACCTCTATGAATATTCTTAATTACACGGAGATTCTAACTCCAGCAACTCCGAGATGCCCTTTGCCCTTCTATTAGATTACTCATCCCTTCTAAATCTGATCTTGTCATCATTAGTAAAAAAAAATTCTAGATAGAATCATTCCTGGCATAAAAGAATAAATCTATTTTTCTCTTTCGCAATCGTACGATGAGGTGACTCATTGGTTTCTAAATATTAAGAACAACTCCAATTTCAGTATAGATAACTATTATCAATCTATCTCTGCAATTCTCCTCAATAAAGCACTTATTTTTGCCAAAAACAACTCCGATCTTACCCATTTGAAGATTAGATTAATAATAATAATTATGTTGCAATTCGATAATAAATTTTAGACGAGAGAAGACACACCTAAAAACATTTAAATTATTATGAGGTCGTCGGAATCGTCTTATTTCACTGATTTGGTAGGTCTATACCTATTACGGGAACTTACGGTTGAGCTAAGGGAGGTGCACAGAGATTACGGAATTTTTATTCCCAGAGAGATACCTAGACAATACAACTGTACAATTAAAAGTTTACATATCTTCTTGAAAAACGTTGGTCTATATAGCACCGTAGAACCCGAAAAGAGAACATCTATCTTCCTTGACTTAACGTTAGACTTGAATTCTGAATCTTTTAGCCTTTACAATAATCCCAACTTACGTGCATAAGCTATCTAACCACCCAAAAGGCATCATTAAAGCCATAGTACCTAAGAGAATATCTGAACTATTTTCTAGTAAATCAATTTTCAACCAAAATTTGAATTTCTACAATAACGTTTTACTTAATTCAGGCTACAATGATAAAAAAAAACATATAAAGACAATTCGATTGCGCTGGAAAATAAACCTTTGAGCCTTATTACGCATAACATGGCAGTAAAAGATAGAAAAAAGAATACAACAACCTCTAAGAATAATAACGCTTATAAAAAACAGACTCGGAAACAATGGCAAACTAATAAATCCTCGCCAAACATAAGCTACTCACGAGAAATAATAGTTTTTGTTCAACCCACCCTAAAATAGCAATGTTAAAACTAATATCATAGAAAATTCGTTAAAATTATTGAAAAATCTTGAAAGCATCGGCATAGATATAGCACTATCCTGAACAAAGATTCTCTAAAAATTTCAAACATAGCGCAAACCAAGAATAATAAGAAAAGTAAATCTGCTATATCCCCTGCAAATAATTGCAACAACCAGAAATCTAGAGAATATCTGATAAACAATGATTGTATACAAAGATACGTTATATACGCATGTATTGTGAAACAATGCCCTCGTTATGCTAATATACAAAGTAACAACAGTAAACGTATACATCATTATCCCTATACACTTAACATTTTACACTCTTAGCGCATCGCGATACCTAAACCATATTTAAACTACCTTTTCCTACCAGTTAGTAGCACTTTTGATCAAACCCCAAATGGTTTCATGATCGAACAATTCTAAGTTAACCCTTAGTCAGAATTTAAGCATACAGGCCCAGGACACATCTATAAATAATACTCTTAATGCAATTACCGTTCCATATAAAGTACATACTTACATAGGAGCCAGTGCTTTCCATATAAAAACGCATATCCAACCATATATATTCTTTTAAAAGTAATAACGTTCAGATTGCAAAGTCTTCTCTAACTAATTTAATCGAACATTTTTAATGTAAACACATTCCTTACTCACTACATTTGTCGATATTAAAAATGTAAGTCCTATACACCAGGATATAGATTTTGCCATCTATGTACTTTAAACACCGTCATGAAAATCACTGCTGCCCAGAGCTAAAACATTATACATTCTAAAAGCGAATTTCTATCGGCATGCAATCATAAAAGAAAATTTACATATATCAACTTTATAGCCCCTACTGATTCCTCTCTCCTATTCTATAACAAAACCTAACTAACAACAGACCAGTATTATAACAATTTACTTCAAGTGACTATTACATTTTCTCATTTTTGTCTTTCTCTAACCTTTATTTTCTACACATATTGAGGATTAATTCTAGTAATTATTGCATCGATAAATTTAGAACTCTATCGTCGCATGGATTGTTCTCTAACACTTTAAGCTTGATACTAATATTCAACTACAAATCTTATCTTCTTTATCAAAGCACACTCTACCGAATTTGAAGATGTAATATTTGCAACAGACAGACAACTTTTTATAGCTCTATTTTTCGACTATATCTCGGTCTTATTATCACGTTTGCAGCCCAGTTAATTTTCTGTATGCTAAATATTTCCGTTTTACACACTTAACTAATTATCATAACCCTAACCCTAACATTAAACCTAACACTAACCCTAACCCTAACGCTTGCCCTAACCCTAACCCTAACCCTTACCCTAACCCTTACCCTTACCCTAACCCAAACCTCAAACCTAACCTCTGTATATTGATCTCCTTTACGTCGTCAGATTAAATAACCCTACATCCTAAACATTAGTAATATCTTAAATTCTTTTACCTGAACTTGTCTTTTACAACTCCTCTTAGAATCGAGATAATACTTCCTTTATTTTTATTCATCTATTTAAAAATTCTACAATAATCTGACATTAAACATTTGTCAATTAGTTTAGTCAATTATTTAAATGAAATTTTGACAAACCAAAACATAGTTTAATTTTAATGATAAAATCAGTTATTTAATTTGTTTGCAAACTTTCGTTGTTAAACAATTTTTTCTTCATTTCGATGGTATTAAACCCGAGAGGGCAAATCATGGTAAGTTGTTTTTTTCAAAATTTCATTTAAATACATTTTTAAGTGTGCTTCAAAGATGTTGTCAATTTTTTGATTCAAAAAGCACAAACCAGCGCTAAAAATCGACCAGACTTCACTTTAGCTCACGCCCCTTAAAACTTTACGTGTTTCTTTGACTATGATTTTTCTTTGACCGTGATTCGACCCCTCGGGGTTGATACCATCGAAATGAAAGTGATAAAAAAGCTATAGGACAGTCTTGCCTGACAAAGTTGTTTTACAGCAAAAGCTTAAAAAAAAATAAAATAAATTATTTTATCATTTAAATTGCACCATAGTCTTTTAATATTTAATTAAAATACATTTTAGAAGATGTTTTTAATTTCTTTATTTAATTTAATGAATTTTAAAAAAAATCCTCTATTCTATGATAAAAAGTCAACGTCGGGTATTTTCTTTAGTTTTAGGTCATCAGAAATGATTATAATTTATATTTCAAAAATAAAACTACTGATTGAACTCTATGATTTCATATTATTATTTAAGTAATCTCTAGATTAGTAACGAGTACGAAACGAAGACTTTTAGATTTTCGTGAGAGTAGAACTTGACTACAGCAAGTTTAAAAACGGAAGTCTAGCAGTTTAGCAAAGGAAAACTACTCCCTTCGTTGTGTGCACTCTGCATATTCCTTTTCTCTCAAACAATACCGTTTTTATTTGCACACGAACAGAGAACGTCTAGAAAACACCATGACTTTTTAATAGATTATGTGCGTGTATGTGTTTAAAGGGGCATTATAAATCATTGTACTTTGAATTTTTAATGTTTTTTTCATTCATTTGCTGGGGACGGGGAATTCTTCCAAATGCTATACGATCACCCGCTATTTAGAGACTCCAACTGAGAGCTCTTTTCAGGATTCTGGCTGTTTCCTTGAGTGCAGTTGTTTGGATTTCTCTTGCACTTGGTTCGCCAGGTATACTTTCTAAATACTTTTTCAAGTTCTTCTTCATGAGTCCAGTGGCTCCTATGATAACTGGAATGATGGAGATCTCTTTAAGGTTCCAGTTTCTTTTAATATCATACATTAGACCCTGATATTTTGTTATTTTCTTCCTTTTCAGCTCTGTTTAGGCCCCAATTATCAGGGACACTGACCTCAACGAAAGTTGGCACTCTGTTTCTCACTTGTTTCATATGACAATCTCAGGTTTGACAGCTGCGTTTTCCAGATAGGTAGCTGTTGGAATTTCATGGTCATAATGGGTGGTGTATATCTCATTCCCCACAGTTCTCTCATGCACATGTTCCCAATGTCTGCTGCTACACCTGATATTCAGTTTCTTACAGATGATCTAGTGGAGGTACCTGCACACTCCATTATGTCGTGCTGTATAGGAGCCATCTGCCAACATGATTTTGCAACTCGATATCAGGTGGCTCACACTCTCCACTTCAGTGTGGCAAAACCATGCGCTTGTTGTCCTGACTGAGACCAGCCATCTTTTTAAACGCATTTGTGATCAGTCTCTGGTCTTGGGCGGCCATTATAAGCTTTTTCTGGTCGTAGTGGAGGGCTATCCTTTTTAGCCAGTCCAAGGACCCTTAGATTGTGTTCGTGTGTGTGTGCGTGTGTAATGAAGCATTACCAATTTTTGTACTTAGCATAAATGAACTGAAAACTTTAACAATAAATCAGTTATAAAAGAAATATTATATGTGTGGCTTCCATTTAATGTAACCTTCAAAGCCAGATTCGTTCGCACATTATCCATTGAATATTTTAGACAAAATACGTGACAAATTAATTCATCTTTAATAAAATGGAGAATTACATCTCTCTATTTACACGGGGATACGTGAATGTTTTCAATAAAGACGTTTATTCTTGTGTGTTAAGATATTTTACACTGTTAAATTCAATTTATTCCATTATGCTAAAACAGTTTGCCCCGAAGACACTGTTAAATCGAAACCTTAGAAGTGTCTATGTCAATGTGGTTAAAAATAAAAACAATTATTAAATGTTGCTTACTCTGAAATTAGAAACGGCAGCATACCAGCTGAACAGCGAAAGAAATGCTTTGCATGTCGTATGTGCCCATCATACAGAAGACACAGAAACGCTTCTATTCACAGCTGTAGATTCTAATCAAACAAAACAACCCCGCGTTATTCAATAACATTTGACTAAATGAAAATCCATTCTTTGAAAAGCCATGGCTTAACATAAAAAAAGGAATGTTTTATTTGAATACACCTTATTTTAGAACAACTGATGGCGTTCTGGATTTTGTATTTTTACAATCTTTATTCTCATCTTTTTATCTCTCTATCTCTCTCTCTCTCTCTCTCTCTATATATATATATATATATATATGTACATATATATATATATATTTATACATGTATATATAAGCAGTATTTGTTCTTGAAGGCATAGTTCGTTAACTATTACAGATGACTTGTGTTTGCATATTTCTCTATTCTTCCCCCCCCCCACTCTTAACTTCGAGAACTTTGTGAAAACAATACAAATGTATAAGAATACGAAAATAACACACTAAAACTAGATATATCAGAAGTCAAACTTATGGAAACAAATACAAAACAAATATTAATAAAAATCATTTTATAAAATTCGTTTTCATCCGAATACTAATACTCTGTTAAGGCAACAACAAATTTATCTGCCAGTTCTAGCCTGAAACTTGAAAACTTAGCAGACATCTAAAAACGGATCCACGAAAATATATGCCGTCAAACGGTAATTATTACCGATATATATATATATATATATATATATATATATATATATATATATATATATATATATATATATAAAGAAAGACAGAACAGGAAAGAGAGAATGAATAGTGAAAAGTAAATAAATAAAAAGATTTATAAAATTATTTAGTACAGTCTGGCGTAATAACATTACTGCTCGCCATATCTACCGCCTCTTTCTATCTCTTTCTCTCACCGGATAAAATAGTATTGCTAATTGTGGTGATATTATTATTAACCTCCTCTTCAGGAGGTTAGGCACAAGGCCAATTTTATCTTACTCCCACAAGATAAGGTGTGACCCGAGAAAAATTGCCTAGGCAGCCCTATCGGCAATCCCCTGTAGGGGCGCCTCAGGCAGTAAGCAATAACCTTACTCCTCCCCAAAAAGGGTAGGCAAAGCCTGGGAGGGTGGACCTCCTGGCACTGCACAGGACAAACCCACAGACAGGCGGAATCTTGTGTTTATAATGAAGTATTCCAATAAGTATCTAATTAGTTTTATTAGCGTCAACTGTTAATAAACGGGGGGGGATACAAAAGCGAGATTTGATTCACAGTATGTCACTTCCTCAATGCCTTATACTTTGGACACCAACATAAAATTTAGTGAAAACACACCTACACACTCACACACACACACACACATATATATATATATATATATATATATATATATATATATATATATATATATATATATATATATATGTATTCTAGAGACAAAAGATGAGAATAAAACATTGTAAGGATACAATATTCGTTAGCTGATCAACCAAAGAGCTAGAGGTTTTCGAAATGCTCACTTTGATATATACCGAAATCTAACAGACAAGCTTCAATCTGAACCCTGCGAAACGGATAATTCCAGCACCAAACGAATGCACAGACAGGATAAAATGGACGTTACCAATTGCCGTCTGAATACCATCCTCTTAACAAACACATTTGGATTCCTAAACAATTTGAGTATTGTTCTTTTAAAAACATTCGTTTAAAAAATAACAGCTGTTTTAATTTTTTTTTAATTTTTTTTTTTTTTAACGTGGTTTTGGACATCATCCACCCGGACTTTATGCTCTCATCTCAACATAAGACTCTTTACCTTTTGGCCTTTATTTTGTTTTTATTTTGTTTTTATTTTGTTTTTATTTTGTTTTTATTTGATGTAAAATTTTCAAAGTTAAATGTTGCCGATAATATTTAAAATAACATTGTCGGCTTTTCCCTATCCTCTGATGATAAGAGTTAATCCTTGAAAATTCATGGATTAAGGATTTGAAGCTCTTTGCTCTGAACGTTTGATGTTCTAATAAATATTGTTTCTTTACAATTTTTTATTCTCATCTTTAAGCTCTAGAATTGATTGCTCTATTCAATATATTGAGCTTTATATTATCACGATAGATTATTATTATTATTAATCGATAATTCAATTATCGTTAATTTAATTCAACATTTAAATATTATATATTAATATATATATATTTCTAAGCTGTAGTAAAATTTAAATCTCATTATCGTACACACGCGTTTCAGCTCCACTACAGATC
>OY744542.1:11843418-11850918 GCA_963556195.1 Sepiola atlantica
CATTAAAATAGTTAATTTTTTAGACGTAACATTCAACTTAAATAAAGAAACTTATGAACCGTATACTAAAGACAAGGCCAACCCGATCTATGTCCACCCACTCTCTAACCACCCAAAAACCATTATTCAACACACTCCCAGATCAATTGAAAAAAGAATTAGTGATAACTCCTCTAATGAAGAAATTTTTAACAAACATAAGGACTTTTACAATAAAGCGTTAAAGCAAAGTGGATACAAAAACACCCAAATTAAATTCACCAAACCTACACCTCCCAACAACAGACGCAAAAATAGGGGTAGAAAAATTATCTGGTTCACACCCCCATATAACAACATGGTTAAAAGCAAACTCGGTAAAAGATTCTTAGACTTAATTAATCTACACTTCCCTCCCAACAATATACTGCATAAATTTTTTAATAAAAACACCCTCAAATTAAGCTATAGCTGTGGTGAAAATTTGGAAAAAATTATAAAAAAACATAACGATAAAATTCTAAATGAAAAAACTACCGCAACGAAAACAGCAAATACCAAGGCCTGTAACTGCACAAACAAAAAAGAATGCCCATTACAACATAATTGCCAAATAACCCAATCAGTATATCAAGCAACCATCTCTACTAAAACAACCCCAACCATGAAAAAGTTCTACATAGGTATGGCTGGTAATAACTTCAAAGAAAGATATACTGGACATAAGTGTTCTTTTAATAACCCTACATATAAAAAAAGAACCTCACTTTCTATATATTACTGGGAACTGTCAACAATAACCTATCACCAACAGTAACCTGGAACACAATTAGAAAAACTAGCACCTGTGGTTCCCTAAACTCACCTTGCTACTATTGCCTAACAGAAAAACTTGAAATAATTAAATTTAGTGATAGGGGTAAACTTCTAAACAAAAAACAAGAAACATCAATTAACTGTAGGCATAATAGATTACACCTTCTTAGTAATCCACTCATAACCCCTTAGGCTGTTACTATAAAAAAAAACTAAAAAAAAAATTCACCTACCCATCAACTGAAAATTTTGTCAACACAACTATCATCTTATACCTTTTTTATTAATTATTATTATTTTTATAAGTAGGAGCATTATTGTTTGTAGTATTATTTGTAGTAGTACTGTAAGCGGTAGTATTGGTTGGTATTATTATTATTATTATTATTATTATTATTATTATTACTATTATTATTATTATCATTATTATTATTATTACGGTTTTCATTTTACTATTATTGCCACCATTATGACTACTTCTATTATTATTTATTAATTTTTCACTATCATTTTTTCACTATCATTATTACTATTGTTAAGATAACTGGGATTACCACTCTGATTACTGCTGTCTGTAAAACCACTATTATTACCTTTTTTATACGATCAGCATTATTGCAACCATTAACCCATATCATAATATCGGCAAATATTATCTTATCATTATTTAATAATATTATGATAATCACTACCTTCTAGGATTCCTAATATTTCTTAATTATTCTATTTTTTTCCTAAACTATTATTTTTATAAATTCTTAAATATTATTGACCAGCAATATCGTTGTCGTTGTTATTATTATTACTATTTTTATTATTATTATTATTATTATTATTATTATTATTATTATTATTATTATTATTATTATTATTATTATTATTATTATTATTATTATTATTATTATTATTAATAGTTAATAACGCCGGCATTTTCTAGTTATTCTTTAGTTATATATGTTTTTAGTATTTTTTAGTATTTTTTATTATCAATCATTTATTATTTTCATTATCTCACCTCAATTATTAGGGGTATCTATTATTATTATTATTATTATTATTATTATTATTATTATTATTATTATTATTATTATTATTATTATTATTATTATTATTATTATTATCATTATTATCATCATTATTATTATTAATAATTAATTACGCCGGCATTTTCTAGTTATTCTTTAGTTATATATTTTTTAGTATTTTTTAGTATTTTTTAGTATTTTTACTACCATTCATTTATTATTTTCATTATTTTACCTCAATTATTAAGGGTATCTATTATTATTATTATTATTATTATTATTATTATTATTATTATTATTATTATTATTATTATTATTATTATTATTACTAATCCTGTTATATTTAACGAATATATTTATTTATTCACAGTAAGCAAATAAACTCTAGACAAATTATAAAGACAATTTAAATCCAGAATCGCGACACATTTGATCACCGCCCCACCACCACAACAATCAGACGGATCTGACCGGTCTGCCCGCACGCATACGCACATATACACAATATTACAGTTCACTTGAAAAAATACATTTATAAACTCGACTGTTTTTTTTTGACACTTGATTCGTGCATGCCTACCCCTCTACTACCCCCTCCTTCCCTCTAGATCTGAATCAACAGACGCCCTCTCTTTCTCCTTCTTTTCCTTTATGTGTCTACCTCCCCACCACCTCTCCCCTCATTATTTGTTCCTCTTTCCACCTTATATTTTTATTTGTTTATTTTTTTTTATTTTTTTATTTATTTATTTGCCATGTTTAGTTTTAGATTTTAGATTTTAGATTTTTTGTTTTTTGTTTTTAGATTTTTAAATTTTTAATTTTAATTTTTTAACGGCCTTAATTTTTGAAATGTTAAATTTCTTTTCTTCTTCTTATCTTTCTCTATCCCTCCACTTCATTCTCTCCAAATATGATCTGAGGTTAAGATCGGATTCTAACTCTGCCTGATGAGATCTCAGTTTATAGTAACTGTTGATCGATAACATCGACATGCCAGTGTCGCAGATTTTGTACATGTCTGTGTAAATAAAATTATCATATATATATATATGTATATTTATATGAATATATCTATATATGTATATATATGTATATATATATATATATATATATATATATATATATATATATATATATATATATATATATATAGTCTAAAGAAGATTTGGGTGATTTTAAACACGAAAAAGTGAAAATTACATTTTTAATTCCCAGAGAAACTACCTAAATCCAAGATATCGCAGACTTAACATTCGTTGGAAAATTCATAAATAATAAAAAAAGAAGATTCAAGTATTTAACAGTGAAACAAAAACAAGGGACCTTAACTTAAGCGTGAAATATTAAAACGGGGATCATCAGCTGTTTACCATGTAACTGTTTTGGATGTTTAAAAACAGGACAGTTATAATATTCATTGATCTCGAATGGTACTGATCAAACGACCATTTCCCCAATAATCAAGTGTAGAAATAATTCAGCGTAAATTTCACTAACATATACATGAATAAATAATAATAATAATAATAATAATAATAATAATAATAATAATAATAATAAGAAGAAGAAGAAGAAGAAGAAGAAGAAAGAATAATAATAATAATAATAATAATATCCAAACACTACACCCAAGAACCAGTCTGCGATACGGTAGCTAGTAATACAATTATATAGGAATAAAAGTTGCATTGAATATATATATATATATATATATATATATATATATATATATATATATTTATACAAACAATGTTTCAAGTACAACTGACAATATTTTTACTATTGATGCTCATCAAATGTTTCTGGTAAATCCTATTTACGTATTTCTATAAATATTGATTCAACGCATAAATGGACAAATTCAATGGAATATTTTTCGATAAGTCTGAACTCTTAAATTGGTTTCTCGAAATCTAATATTGAAATCTCGCGGAAATATATGTTTTCAATCTTTTCAAAATGGCGTCACATGTAACATAGACATCTACCATTATTTTTAGGGGGGAGGGAGACGGAGTAGTAAATCATGTGTGAAATTTACAAGATAATGCGTTATGAGTACGGGGAATCACATGTCAACATTTTTCTTATGGTCAGAAATTGTTTAAAAGTAATGTCATCGTGTTGTGAGTTGTGAGGCGCGTATTATATCATACACACTTGATGTTTGGATCTTTTGTCATCGATCGATTAACAATAACACACAGGTCTTCTTTTTAATGGAGGATTTATTCGCTTGAAAAATAAGCATCATTTGCATCAATCATATATATATATATATATATATATATATATATATGTATGTATATATATATATATATATAATATTTATACATAAATATTAATTTTTTATTACCTACAGACATCAATGTTTCATACTAACGCAATCTTCAGTGCAGGCAGTTAATTCCCGATGGTCAGCGGGCTCGAACTCCGATCACAAATCGCCACTGATTCGCACTCAAGATCGTTCCCCCGTTGGCCACCGTGTATTAGCTAATAATTAAGGAGGAATTTAACTTTGTAAATACCGAGTCGGCGGGTATTGTTACAACGAGCAGCGAAAGTGATCTTACAACAACAAACTGTGTTGGATCTCGCATTAAGCTATTAGTACTGCTTGTTATTAAACTCGCTCAGAGTTCCCGCTTATAATACTATTTATAAATAAATATTAATTATTTATTACCTTATATATATATATATAAATATTTGTTATTGTTTATATTTTTATCTATGGACGTATACGTTTCGTCTCTTTTCAATCAAGACTCATCAGCATAGAAGTACGACTATTCACCACCGGTCACACGATTCGAAACCCTAGACTACAAGTATTTTTCAACCTACAGTCCAGCGTCGCTAACCGCTAGGCCAGTTCTGAACAGCTTATAAACAATGATAATTTTAACACATTAACGGCGGCGAAATATATATATATATATATATATATCATTTCATGCATTCACAAAAAATATTATGAACAGATATAATCTTTTACGTATCAATTTTCAGGATGTACGTCACCAGTGCTCAGTACGTCAGTAGAGCTGGGTAGTAAGTTATGAAAATATACGGGGATGAAACGCAGAAGCCACTGTTTAACTTAATTGCCATAAATATATGTTCATAACTTTATATATATATATATATATATATTGATATATATGTAGGCAAATATAATTTTATATTTGTTTATAAATATTACTATTGATCCCTTTTAAGAAAATTAAAGTTTAGCACTGTTCAGAGATATTTGAAATAGACACTCACTTATCTATAAAACAATACCCCAAGTCAGTTCGTTGTGTTCTCTCGTTTGTCTTGATGTTTACGCTGTAATCAGCATAACTATAACTTAAATTCTCTGTATGACGTGGTAATCTTCTTTGACCGTGAGGGCAGAGTGAAAGCGTGCGGATTCAAAGTTGGCTCTGTGAACCGGGTTAACTCGTTATGGCTGACTGAAATTATAATTTCCATACACTGATGAGAGAAAGAAGATTGAAACAACGTCGTCTGTAGGTAAATATAATTTTATATTTATTTCTAATTAAAGCGATTAAAGTTGAGCACTGTTGGGAGATATTTAAAATACACATTTACTTAACTACAAAGTGGGTAAGTTCGTTGAGTGTTCTACTCTCTTTTGATGGGTATGCTGTAATCGGCATGAATAGAACTTACATGCTCTGCGTCACGTGATAATTTCCTATGTGCGTGAGGATAGAGTGTAAGCGTGAAGACAAAGTGGTTCTGCTAACCGGGTTCGCCCCTCATGCACGTCTGAAATTATCACTTCCCTTCACCGATGAGAGGAAACCGCTCGAAACGATGTAATCGGTAGGTAAATATAATTTAATATTTATTCATGAATATTATTACACACACACACACACTATATATATATATATATATATATATATATATATATATATATATATATATATATAAAGAGGTGTACTAAAAGCGAACTTTTAGGAAAGGTAAAACCCTATTGTGAAGAGTATACAGCTCAATTTTTACCCTTTTTGGATTTTCTATTTTCGCCGTACCTGAAGTTGTGGCTTCTTGGAATTTAACTTTGAAACCTCTCTCATTACTTCTCGTGCCTCTAACGACCTACCTATCTACATCTTATTCTCTCCGCTGGACTCTTCGACACCGGACTTTTTGGCAATCGGACATTTGCTTGCACCCTGGCACAGTTTTGCCCTGCGTTTCTTTCCCTACAACTTTTATTTCATTTTTTCAAATTTTATATCTTGGCCATTGCCAACTTATCTATCCCAGCGACTTCCTCTGATAGTAAGATTGTGATCTTTGAAAAGCCTGGCTTAAGGAAAATTTAACTTGAATAAATTGCCTTTTTGCGGAATATACCTTGCTTTGAACTTTTGAATTGAATTTTGATTTGGCTTTTGCTTTCTCTAATTCCTTTCCATTCTTCTTCATATATATATATATATATATATATATATATATATATATATATATATATATATATATATATATATATATATATATGTAAGTTTAATTTAACAACAGTGAGAATTCTCTGTTTTTTATCCAGTGTTGATCAATTTATTCTACTGTAACCAAATGTACCCTAACCCTAACACTAATAATAAAAAAGACATAACATCATAAAAAACTATCATATATAAACATATTTCTATTATCGGCAAAAACTCGAATCTTCGATTCCTCATTTAAAACAGCTAACTTATTAATACGTCCGATAACAGTTTACTAAAAACTAGTCATGCCGTATATGTGTTCAAATGCTCAATGTGTGAATGCCTTACTACAATTCATAAATATATTGGCATGACTAGAATAACTATCTTGCGTCGCCTGACATGTCACATCTCCTCTCCTCAGAGATCCATTCACCAACATCTGGTAGCACACGACATTATAAAAAAAAATTCGAAAACATTAATAAAAAACTGCTATCCTCGCTGTCTCAGATTGAAACCTGAACCTCCCCCTTATCGAAGCCTTACCTAGTCATTCGAGCAAACAAACGCAATGATATTGCGTTTGTTTGCTCGAATGACTACCACCCAAGCTCGATAAAAGGAATAAAGGGTATACTAAAATGATTTAAAAACGGGATTAATCGACTTTCTCATTAAATTAATCTCTCATTGTTAATGGCTTACATATCAATTTTATTAACATTCGCAATCTGAAATTTAATCCAAACTTTCGCATTGTAACATAATTTAAAAAAATTCTTATTCTTTTTAAACGGACACATTTAGGTTTTGATCATGATCA
This sequence comes from Sepiola atlantica, assembly GCA_963556195.1. Classification (NCBI taxonomy): domain Eukaryota; kingdom Metazoa; phylum Mollusca; class Cephalopoda; order Sepiida; family Sepiolidae; genus Sepiola; species Sepiola atlantica. Next base: position 11,850,528 of record OY744542.1, read on the forward strand.
GTTATATCCACCTTTTAAATCGAGGATTGACTTCTTGTAAAGATAAGAAACCTAATTTATTTTTGTACTTTGATTTTACATATTTTTATACTCTGTTAATGCCACCACCCTAATTTATTAATTAACATAATCATCCCTTCCCATCCCTTCTATATTATAGAGACCAATCAGTAAATAGAATATCGTTGAAATTCTTTTTTTTCTTGTTTTTTTATCTTTTCTTTTATTCTTTATTTTTACTTTGTTTTAAAATTATTGTCAGATATATAAAGGTGTTAAAATTCTTCGATTTAGGGTTGAATTGTGGTGGGAAACACATCCGAAGAGACCTAGTTAAGGTCGAAATAACTTATAATGTGTACAATCCGAATGTATATCTAGTCTTTTTAAA
>OY744542.1:11858418-11880918 GCA_963556195.1 Sepiola atlantica
TTGTAACTGTCTAGTCAAGAGCTTACTTTGTTAATACACTTGTTAAACCAACCCTCGACTTGACTTCCTTTATTTATTATTCACTGTGGAACAACTTCACAACATTATATATGGTTTCTCTTTTTGTAGCTGTATTTAATTAGAACTGTTAGATAGTGAGGTGCGCAGAGGGTAGGAGACACCTTGGAAATGAGTAGAAGTAGAAACGGAAGTCGTAAAAGACGTCATGACGGTGGAAGGCTTTTTCAATGTCTTTGTTTTTGACTGATTGACACAGGCAGACGTTACAAATCGTCCGGTTCGTTGCTAGTAGGCGAGGGCCGGGCAGTATCCCCAATTGCCTGACGAGATCTTTCTCTAGTTTCTCTCCCTCCCGTGCAAAGCAACCACACAATCTGTGTCATCTATATCTCTGAATAAAAATCTAAAACTAGATCAGCGTCCCTTCGTTATTGTTCAGAAAACAAGATAGACTAGCTGACGAGAAGAGATCAAGGTATTCACGAGAAGGTAAGCAGGGAATGCATCATTACGTCAGCGCATCTATCATAACCCTGTCCACTTGTGGGTCTCTCACGCATACGGGTTGAAATATTATTGTAATGAATAAACGTTAACGAAGGCTGTTTTAAAAAGAATAAGACTTTTCAAACGTGAACGAATTAGAGAGGAAATGAATTATTGCTGCATGTCGTCGACTAACGAGATTTAAGTTGTCTGCGAGATGAGAATTCGTCCTGATAACCGTGTGGATCAAAGAAGAACACGCCATCATAATGTTACATACTTTCGTTTTATATACAACGCACGATGACCATCATGATAATACATATAATTTGACAATTATGATAAGATTAAAAATGTCGATGCATATAAAGTTAAGATTAATATATATTTGGAAAAGAGAAGGTAGAAGTTAACCTACTGTGATTGGCAGGGCTTGACCCCAGGTTCATTTGTAGCATAATAAACTAAAAAATATTGCTGATAGGTCGTATTAGACAAACAAGATAAAATGATGAGGAATATTTTCAGTTACGGTTTAGAATCTAGCATGGAAGAATTGTCTGATTAAGAAGAGAGCGGCAAGATCAATCGCGACTTATCTGACGATGTAGAAACTCATAATTAGGGAAATCGATCCAAATAAGTTAGTGTAGCAATAAACAGGCATTTACTGCTGAGAATCAAACATGTCTATTTAACGGAAGTGCTAGCAAGTGCTAGATCTGTAACAAGAAAATCTCAGTAAGCGTCCAACACACGCCAAAAATGTTTTGTTACTTACCCCCCCTCTCCTAATGGTAAATTATTCTTGCTTAGAGCAGATCGTGACGTTCTTATTTAAACTATATGGAACTGCAAAGCAAACTCTCTTCGGAAACACAGACGTTTCTCTTGTATTTATTTTGTGATACTTCTGCAGAATTTGAACCGAACTGTTTTTCTATCCTAACTCTAACCGTAACATTACCCTGAACTAATCCTAACCTAACCCTAACCTAACTCTAAATTTTACCTAACAAACTTCTTAGGTTTAGTTCGGCCAAATTTAGTTTGATTCGGTTCATATTCGGTAGAAGCACTAATTGTTAAAGTCTTGCCTGTTGTATAATACTGCTGAGCTTAACAGAAAGACAACATGCATGTAAATATAATTGTATATTTCTATTGTTCGGCTCATAGTGTCGGAAAGAGAGAAAGAGAAAGAGAGAGAGACGGAGAGAAAAAGAGACGGAGAGAAAAAGAGAGAGAAAGATTTGAAATAAGTTAATATCTTCAATTCGCTAGCTACCAGCCTTTCTTTCGATTTAAATTTACGCCTATTATATAACATTTGAGACAACCACCCATCCAAAATTGGAATGCATATTCAGCATAGCACCCTTATCCTATTGGGTATGGCTTACATGTATTTTATTGTTTATTTAGCGACGGGTGCAGTTCCGATTCCTTGTCTACAGCTGACCGTTGCATGTGTCGCTGCATTAAACAACTAGATATATAATTTCCGGCCAGACAGATGTGTGTGTCAATAAGCTGGGTTTCATTTATTTCCGGTCAGACAGATGTGTGTGTCACTAATATGGGTTTCAGTTTTTCCGGCTAGACAGATGCGTGTGTCAATAAGTTGTGTTTCATTTTTTCCGGCTAGACAGATGTGTGTGTCAATAAGCTGGGTTTAATTTTTTTTGTTAAAGCATATTCTATGGTCTTATAAAATTATTCAATGAGTTCCTTATGTGGTATTTTTGTAGACGTTGCAATTTAATAGCCTTTTTAACGGAATTTATACGAGCTAATTTCTCTTTTACTAAATTTGAATTTATTACAACCCAATCTCTCTCTCCCTATCTCTCTCTCTCTCTCTATATATATATATATATATGCACACATATATATATACATATATATATATATGTATATATATATATATGTATATATGTATAAATATATATATATATATATGTATATATATATATATACATATATATACATATGTATATATATATATATGTATATATATATGTATATATATATGTATATATATATATGTATATATATATATATATATATATATACATATATATATATATATACAAGGTGATTCATAAGTCACTTAGCTATTTATTTTTGAAATTCTTAAGTTAAAAAATACGGTAATACAAAACAGAAAGTTTATTCAACAAATTCATTTATGAGAGTTTCAAATTACAGCAAATTACAAAATGTCCACCTTTGCACTGCATGCATAGCTTTATTCTTTTTTGCAAGGAACTTACGACTCTTGGTAGTATATTTGATTGATTATGAAATAAATATATATAGAAACAAATATATAAACGAAAACATTTTACATAACAAATAGCAGTAATCAGAGAGTAAGATAACAATTATCAAAAGTTCATAGTATGTTTGTGCTTCATATGGTAATCATTTTAAATAGCTAAGTGTATACATATACATATATATATACATATATATATATATATATATAGATAGATATATATATGTATATATATATACATACATATATATATACATATATATGTATATATATACATACATATATATATACATATATATGTATATATATACATATATATATATATGTATATATATACATATATATATATATATGTATATATATACATATATATATATATATATATATATATACATACATTAAGGCATAGCTCATTCATTCAGTCAGTGTCGTATGATAGCGCAGGTGTAGGGGCGTCGACTGTCAGCTCGACGGTTGAGATTTAATCTCGGCTTGAGGCACTAACTGGTCTAGCCCCACTGAAGAGCTGCGATACAACAAAACAGTCTGTGACTATATATATATATATATATATATATATATATATATATATATATATATATATATATATATATATATATATATATAGTCAGACAGGAATATGTATCGTGAAATGTAATATTTCACGATAAAAATATACAGACACAACTCATCTGTAATAGATGAGTTGTGTCTGTATATTTCTTCCATATTTGCTCCTAACTTCGAAACATTCTCAACTGTATTAGAATACGAAAATAACTTAAGACTAAATGTAGCAAAAGGCTACCCATGAAATCTTTTAACCCAGCTATTAATAAAATATATGGCAGATTTTTATGTCAAAGTGAAATGAGATTCTACTATTTTAATCGTTGTTCAAACCAAAGTGAATTTGTGCTGTTCTTTTTTGTTTAAATGTAAGATAGCGTAGAGGGGGCCGAATGGAAACGGTTAATTGGCACTCTAAAATGGGGGAGTGAAAACTGGAGGTTGATGAAATCACGTGATTTACAACTGAAGAAAACGGAAGTTATCTTCGCCGTTCTTGGAACCCCATCGGGGTGGAGTGAAGTCGCGTACAATGTTGCTAACGAGCAGGCGCCTAATCCGTCCATCTATTTTTTTGCCTGTCGCCCCCCATCTGTATGACGCAAAAGAAATCAATCTGTTTTCTGTTTCTGTTTTAAATAAATCTTTATAAACCAAAGTATCGGTTTGTTTCGTATCAACGGACTTGTTCACTGCGGTGACGACAGATGGCGGCGACGCAGACAGGGAAATCAACACACGTGCGTTTCTCACAACTGAACGAGGGTGTATAACGGTTTATATACCCCACAGTAATATAATAACATTTACGAGAGGTGTAAAGTTACACTGATAATCTCTTTACTGTAGTGCAACGTACGTTTTTATTTCCATTTCTTTATTCATACAACAATCATTGTTTCCTATAGAAGTTGATTTAGTTTCGGGAGTAACCTTGACAATCCATATGTATTACAAAAGTATAAATGAATCGTTTGCCATATTTGCAGACGATACAAATCATGAGCTGGCATGTAAGGTGCAAATATTGATAGCAATATAAGGTGGTTCATTTGAAAAAGAAATCTGCTCTCATGTAAAAATGTATGAATTTTCTTTCTGGAAATATTATATGTTACACCGGCTATTCTTACACAGGGGAAACTACACCGGTTGTCACTATAAATAGTTCGAGTCACCAGAGACACTGAAGACAAAGCACAGTCTTGTAACTGTCTAGCCAAGAGCTTACTTTGTTAATACACTTGTTAAACCAACCCTCGACTTGACTTCCTTTATTTATTATTCACTGTGAAACAACTTCACAACATTATATATGGTTTCTCTTTTTGTAGCTGTATTTAATTAGTACTGTTAGATAGTGAGGTGCGCAGAGGGTAGGAGACACCTTGGAAATGAGTAGAAGTAGAAACGGAAGTCGTAAAAGACGTCATGACGGTGGAAGGCTTTTTCAATGTCTTTGTTTGTTACTGATTGACACAGGCAGACGTTACAAATCGTCCGGTTTGTTGCTTGTAGGCGAGTGCCGGGGCAGTATCCCCAACTGTCTGACGAGATCTTTCTCTGGTTTCTCTCCCTCGCGTGCAAAACAACCACACAGTCTGTGTCATCTATATCTCTGAATAAAAATCTAAAACTAGATCAGCGTCCCTTCGTTATTGTTCAGAAAACAAGATAGACTAGCTGACGAGAAGAGATCAAGGTATTCACGAGAAGGTAAGCAGGGAATGCATCATTACGTCAGCGCATCTATCATAACCCTGTCCACTTGTGAGTCTCTCACGCATACGGGTTGAAATATTATTGTATTGAACAAACGTTAACAAAGGCTGTTTTAAAAAGAATAAGACTTTTCAAATGTGAACGAATTAGAGAGGAAATGAATTATTGCTGCATGTCGTCGACTAACGAGATTTAAGTTGTCTGCAAGATGAGAATTCGTCCTGATAACCGTGTGGATCAAAGAAGAACACGCCATCATAATGTTACATACTTTCGTTTTATATACAACGCACGATGACCATCATGATAATACATATAATTTGACAATTATGATCAGATTAAAAATGTCGATGCATATAAAGTTAAGATTAATATATATTTGGAAAAGAGAAGGTAGAAGTTAACCTACTGTGATTGGCAGGGCTTGACCCCAGGTTCATTTGTAGCATAATAAACTAAAAAATATTGCTGATAGGTCGTATTAGACAAACAAGATAAAATGATGAGGCATATTTTGAGTTACGGTTTAGAATCTAGCATGGAAGAATTGTCTGATTGAGAAGAGAGCGGCAAGATCAATCGCGACTAATCTGACGATGTAGAAACTCATAATTAGGGAAATGGATCCAAATAAGTTAGTGTGACAATAAACAGTCTTTTCTGCTGAGAATCGAACATGTGTATTTAACGGAAGTGCTAGCAAGTGCTAGATCTGTAACAAGAAAATCTCAGTAACCGTTCAACACACGCCAAAAAATGTTTTGTTACTTACCCCCTCCCCTAATGGTAAATTATTCTTGCTTAGAGCAGATCGTGACGTTCTTATTTAAACTATATGGAACTGCAAAGCAAACTCTCTTCGGAAACACAGACGTTTCTCTTGTATTTATTTTGTGATACTTCTGCAGAATTTGAACCGAACTGTTTTCTAACCTAACTCTAACCGTAACATTACCCTGAACTAATCCTAACCTAACCCTAACCTAACTCTAAATTTTACCTAACAAACTTCTTAGGTTTAGTTCGGCAAAATTCAATTTCATTCGGTTCATATTCTGTAGAAGCACTAATTGTTAAAGTCTTGCCTGTTGTATAATACTGCTGAGCTTAATAGAAAGACAACATGCATGTGAATATAATGGTATATTTCTATTGTTCGGCTCATAGTGTCGGAAAGAGAGAAAGAGAAAGAGAGAGAGAGATAGACGGAGAGAAATAGAGAGAGAAAGATTTGAAATAAGTTAATATCTTCAATTCGCTACCTACCAGCTTTTCTTTCGATATAAATTCACGCCTATTATATAACATTTGAGACAACCACCCATCCAAAATTGGAAGCATATTCAGCATAGCACCTTTATCCTATCGGTGTGGCTTACATGTATTTTATTGTTTATTTAGCGACGGGTGCAGTTCCGATCCCTTGTCTACAGCTGACCGTTGCATGTGTCGCTGCATTAAACAACCAGATATATAATTTCCGGCCAGACAGATGTGTGTGTCAATAAGCTGGGTTTCATTTATTTCCGGTCAGACAGATGCGTGTGTCAATAAGCTGGGTTTCATTTATTCCGGCCAGACAGATGTGTGTGTCAATAAGCTGGGTTTCATTTTTTCCGGCAAGACAGATGTGTGTGTCAATAAGCTGGGTTTCATTTTTCCGGCCAGACAGATGTGTGTGTCAATAATATGGGTTTCATTTTTTCCGGCTGGTAAGATGTGTGTGTTAATAAGCTGGGTTTAATTTTTTCCGGCCAGACAGATATGTGTGGTAATAAGCTGGGTTTCATTTTTTCCGGCTAGACAGATGTGTGTGTCAATAAGCTGGGTTTCATTATTATCGGCCAGACAGATATGTGTGTCAATAAGCTGGGTTTCATTTTTACAGCCAGACAGATGTGTGTGTCAATAAGCTGGGTTTCATTTTTTTCCTGTCAGACAGATGTGTGTGTCAATAAGCTGGGTTTCATTTTTTTCCTGTCAGACAGGTGTGTGTGTCAATAAGCTGGGTTTCATTTTTCCGGCCAGACAGATGTGTGTGTGTTAATAAGCTGGGTTTGATTTTTTCCGGCTAGACAGATTTGTGTGTCAATAAGCTGGGTTTCAGTTTTTACGGCCAGACAGATGTGTGTTGTGAATGAGCTGGGTTTAGTTTTTTCCGGCCAGAAAGATGTGTGTGTCAATAAGCTGGGTTTCATTTTCTCCGGCTAGACAGATGTGTGTGTCAATAAGCTGGGTTTCATTTTCTTCGGCCAGACAGATGTGTGTGTCAATAAGCTGGGTTTCATTTTTTACAGCCAGACAGATGTGTGTGTCAATAAGCTGGGTTTCATTTTTTACGGCCAGACAGATGTGTGTGTCAATAAGCTGGGTTTCATTTTCTTACGGCCAGACAGATGTGTGTGTCAATAAGCTGGGTTTCATTTTTTACGGCCAGACAGATGTGTGTGTCAATAAGCTGGGTTTCATTTTTTACGGCCAGACAGATGTGTGTGTTAATAAGCTGGGTTTCATTTTTCCGGCCAGACAGATGTGTGTGTCAATAAGCTGGGTTTCATTTTTACGGCCAGACAGATGTGTGTGTCAATAAGCTGGGTTTCATTTTTTACGGCCAGACAGATGTGTGTGTAAATAAGCTGGGTTTCATTTTCTCCGGCTAGACAGATGTGTGTGTCAATAAGCTGGGTTTTATTTTCTCCGGCTAGACAGATGTGTGTGTCAATAAGCTGGGTTTCATTTTTTTACGGCCAGACAGATGTGTGTGTCAATAAGCTGGGTTTCATTTTTTACGGCAAAACAGATGTGTGTGTTAATAAGCTGGGTTTCATTTTTCCGGCCAGACAGATGTGTGTGTCAATAAGCTGGGTTTTATTTTCTCCGGCTAGACAGATGTGTGTGTCAATAAGCTGGGTTTCATTTTTTACGGCAAAACAGATGTGTGTGTTAATAAGCTGGGTTTCATTTTCTCCGGCTAGACAGATGTGTGTGTCAATAAGCTGGGTTTTATTTTCTCCGGCTAGACAGATGTGTGTGTCAATAAGCTGGGTTTCATTTTTTACGGCCAGACAGATGTGTGTGTCAATAAGCTGGCTTTCATTTTTTACGGCCAGACAGATGTGTTTGTCAATAAGCTGGGTTTCATTTTTCCGGCCAGACAGATGTGTCTGTCAAAAAGCTGGGTTTCCTTTTTTCCGGCTCGACAGATGTGTGTGTCAATAAGCTGGGTTTCATTATTATCAGCCAGACAGATATGTGTGTCAATAAGCTGGGTTTCATTTTTACGGCCAGACAGATGTGTGTGTCAATAAGCTGGGTTTCATTTTTTACGGCCAGACAGATGTGTGTGTAAATAAGCTGGGTTTCATTTTCTCCGGCTAGACCGATGTGTGTGTCAATAAGCTGGGTTTTATTTTCTCCGGCTAGACAGATGTGTGTGTCAATAAGCTGGGTTTCATTTTTTTACGGCCAGACAGATGTGTGTGTCAATAAGCTGGGTTTCATTTTTTACGGCAAAACAGATGTGTGTGTTAATAAGCTGGGTTTCATTTTTCCGGCCAGACAGATGTGTGTGTCAATAAGCTGGGTTTTATTTTCTCCGGCTAGACAGATGTGTGTGTCAATAAGCTGGGTTTCATTTTTTACGGCAAAACAGATGTGTGTGTTAATAAGCTGGGTTTCATTTTCTCCGGCTAGACAGATGTGTGTGTCAATAAGCTGGGTTTTATTTTCTCCGGCTAGACAGATGTGTGTGTCAATAAGCTGGGTTTCATTTTTTACGGCCAGACAGATGTGTGTGTCAATAAGCTGGCTTTCATTTTTTACGGCCAGACAGATGTGTTTGTCAATAAGCTGGGTTTCATTTTTCCGGCCAGACAGATGTGTCTGTCAAAAAGCTGGGTTTCCTTTTTTCCGGCTCGACAGATGTGTGTGTCAATAAGCTGGGTTTCATTATTATCAGCCAGACAGATATGTGTGTCAATAAGCTGGGTTTCATTTTTACGGCCAGACAGATGTGTGTGTTAATAAGCTGGGTTTCATTTTTTTTCCTGTCAGACAGATGTGTGTGTCAATAAGCTGGGTTTCATTTTTTTCCTGTCAGACAGATGTGTGTGTCAATAAGCTGGGTTTCATTTTTTTTCCTGTCAGACAGATGTGTGTGTCAATAAGCTGGGTTTCATTTTTCCGGCCAGACAGATGTGTGTGTTAATAAGCTGGCTTTCATTTTTTACGGCCAGACAGATGTGTGTGTCAATAATATGGGTTTCATTTTTTACGGCCAGACAGATGTGTGTGTCAATAAGCTGGGTTTCATTTTCTCCGGCTAGACAGATGTGTGTGTCAATAAGCTGGGTTTCATTTTTTACGGCCAGACAGATGTGTGTGTCAATAAGCAGGGTTTCATTTTTTACGGCCAGACAGATGTGTGTGTCAATAAGCAGGGTTTCATTTTTTACGGCCAGACAGATGTGTGTGTCAATAAGCTGGGTTTCATTTTTTACGGCCAGACAGATGTGTGTGTTAATAAGCTGGGTTTCATTTTCTTACGGCCAGACAGATGTGTGTGTCAATAAGCTAGGTTTCATTTTTACGGCCAGACAGATGTGTGTGTCAATAAGCTGGGTTTCATTTTTTACGGCCAGACAGATGTGTGTGTAAATAAGCTGGGTTTCATTTTCTCCGGCTAGACAGATGTGTGTGTCAATAAGCTGGGTTTCATTTTCTCCGGCTAGACAGATGTGTGTGTCAATAAGCTGGGTTTCATTTTTTACGGCCAGACAGATGTGTGTGTCAATAAGCTGGGTTTTATTTTTTACGGCAAAACAGATGTGTGTGTTAATAAGCTGGGTTTCATTTTTCCGGCCAGACAGATGTGTGTGTCAATAAGCTGGGTTTCATTTTTTACGGCCAAACAGATGTGTGTGTCAATAAGCTGGCTTTCATTTTTTACGGCCAGACAGATGTGTGTGTAAATAAGCTGGGTTTCATTTTTCCGGCCAGACAAATGTGTGTGTCAATAAGCTGGGTTTTATTTTTTACGGCCAGACAGATGTGTGTGTCAATAAGCTGGGTTTCATTTTTTACGGCCAGACAGATGTGTGTGTCAATAAGCTGGGTTTCATTTTTCCGGCCAGACAGATGTGTCTGTCCAAAAACTGGGTTTCATTTTTTTCCGGCCAGACAGATGTGTGGGTTAATAAGCTGGGTTTCATTTTTTCCGGCCAGACAAATGTGTGTTGTGAATAAGCTGGGTTTAGTTTTTTCCGGCCAGACAGATGTGTGTGTCAATAAGCTGGGTTTCAATTTCTCCGGCTAGACAGATGTGTGTGTCATTAAGCTGGGTTTCATTTTCTCCGGCTAGACAGATGTGTGTGTCAATAAGCTGGGTTTCATTAGTTCCGGCCAGACAGATGTGTGTGTCAATAAGCTGGGTTTCATTTTTCCGTCGAGACAGATGTGTGTGTCAATAAGCTGGGTTTCATTTTTTCCGGCCAGACATATATGTGTGTCAATAAGCTGGGTTTTATTTTTTCCGGCTAGACTAATGTATGTGTTTATAAGCTGGGTTTCATTTTTCCGGCCAGACAGATGTATGTGTCAATAAGCTGGGTTTAATTTTTTACGGCCAGACAGATGTGTGTGTCAATAAGCTGATTTCATTTTCTCCGGCTAGACAGATGTGTGTGTCAATAAGCTGGGTTTCATTATTTCCGGCCAGACAGATGTGTCTGTCAAAAAGCTGGGTTTTATTTTAATCCGGCTAGACTAATATGTGTGTCAATGAGCTGGGTTTCATTTTTCCGGCCAGACAGATGTGTTTGTCACTAAGCTGGGTTTCATTTTTTCGGGCTGTACAGATGTGGGTGTCAATAAGCTGGGTTGTTATTTTCCGGCCAGACAGATGTGTGTATCAATAAGCTGGGTTTCAGTTTTTCCGGCTAGACAGATGTGTGTGTCAATAAGCTGGGTTTCATTATTTCAGACCAGACAGATGTGTCTGTCAATAAGCTGGGTTTCATTTTTTTCCGGCCAGACAGATGTATGTGTCAATAAGCTGGGTTTAATTTTTTTCCGGACAGAGAGATTTGTGCGTCAATAAGCTGGGGTTCATTTTTTCCGGCCAGACAGATGTGTGTGTCAATAAGCTGGGTTTCATTTTTTCCGGCTAGACAGATGTGTGTGTCAATAAGCTGGGTTTATTTTTTCCGGCTAGACAGATGTGTGTGTCAATAAGCTGGCTTTCATTTTTTTCCGGCCAGACAGATGTGTGTGTCAATAAGCTGGGTTTCATTATTTCTGGCTAGACAGATGTGTGTTGTCAATAAGCTGGGGTTAGTTTTTTCCGGCCAGACAAATGTGTGTGTCAATAAGCTGGGTTTAATTTTTCACGGCCAGACAGATGTGTGTGTCAATAAGCTGGGTTTCATTTTTTCAGGCTTGACAGATGTGGGTGTCAATAAGCTGGGTTGTTATTTTCCGGCCAGAAGGATGTGTGTGTCAATAAGCTGGGTTTCATTTTTTCCGGCCAGACAGATGTGTGTGTCAATAAGCTGGGTTTCATTATTTCCGGCCAGACAGATGTGCGTGTCAATAAGCTGGCCAGGTGTTATGTCTAAGTCCGATATTCAACACGTTTTCCACTGAAAATTTGCATTGTTCACCCACTGCCACACTTCGTATGGCTCAGTCACACACGTGCGTGTTATTCTATCCTTGGTTTTTATGCGGTTTGCTTCGCCACTGTCTATACGCAAAGACACACACACACACACTAGATTTTATCTGATAATAGATTCATTTTTAATTCATTTTAACAAAGAACGAATGTATATTATTATCGATTAACACCTTCCACTCAATCTCCTTTTTCTACATTTTTCAGTCGATAACGTGTAGACATCTTCAAAAACCTGACGGAAAAAATATTATCGAATTCATCATGAGACATCAGTTTCGCGTGTTAGTTTAACGTAAATCGGTCCTTCTTTTTGAGTCATGCTAGCGTTTTAGAGCAGTTAACCAAATTTTTATTTTATATTTTTGCTATAGGAAATAAATTCTGCGCGTTTTTATGAGCGGGGATTCTACTCTTTAGGCGATTACATTTTGTTACATCGTGACTATTATTTAATACAATAGGTTTGAGTTGAATTATTTTCGGTTTGGTTCTTACGTGTTAATATTGCCTTATTCTTCCTTATTTTATTATTGGAGTTCCCACTTATAAAGGTTAAGGTTGGTCGTTAATCAAAGAGGAATGATTTACGGCCGAAAAATAAGGCACATTATGGGAGAACTTATTTTAATGAATGTCATAAAATGCATTTGATTGCAAATAGGGCAGTCCATAACAAAGGTGTGTTGACATTGTATTTATGAAGTCCCAAGTTGTAATCAGTAAGAAAGCAGTCCGGCGGTAATATGGGAAACCCACGTAAAGAAGCTCTTAACGAGAAAGATATATACACCACATCGCTATCTAGAAATATAACCACCATCTAGAGACCCGGCGAAAAGGCGATTCAATTATAATTTACGTGTGTAAATTCAGAGAAAAAAAATTATTTACGTTGTGAAGCTCCTTCCAAATAAATGACAATCGCCATCTTGATTCTTCAGATTCAAATCTTCGAAGTTTCTATAATCTGAAAGCTTTCTTTGTCTGGTGTAGGAGTTGATATTCCGGTTGAAAATCGGCCATTTTATGTACGGCAAACCGAACCCATTGTCTCTAAGAGTGAAATATACCGACGAATATGGTGACGCTAAAGCTGTCTTCAATAGTCTAAGATAAAAATGAATAAATAAAGACGAAGCCGCTGCCAAGTTGTCCACTGTGTGGATAAAGGAACACGGCGGATGGAGAGGGTGGACAAAACAGAGCGACAAACTAGACATTTTTTTTTATTTCACGCGCGGAACAGATGAATAGTTTACGCGAGCTTTTTTTACCGCCCAAAAGGCAAGAAAGTTTTGCTACTGTCAACTTTTACAATAACATTATGTTTATTTACTAATTTTTATTATTTTTTTCGTTTTTTGCATTTTCTCTTTCGTAGGTGCTTCCTCATAACTTTATAAGGTGCTTTGTCCGTCAGTCGATCTGTGGGTGAGACCATGAGACTGTCACGTTTCAAAATAGACTGAATAGGCGCATCTTATTTTAGATATGTTCGGCGATCTTTATATAAAAGTGTCCATGAGTCAGCATGTCAAGCTTTAGTCTGACACATTATTTTTGCTAGTCTGTCACGCTTAATGTCAAAATAGCATTCTTCTTCATCTGTCACGTTTTTGTTAAACATAGTATTTCTATTAGTGTGCCATTCTTAAGTTTGACTTAGTTAAGTTTGAGAATTATTGTACGTGTGTCTGTCACGATTAAGGTTGAGATAGCATTCTTCCTCAGCTGTCACATTTTAGTTCAACATAGTATTTCCATTAGTGTGCCATTTTAAATTTTGACTAACTTACGTTTAGGAATTAGTGTACATTTGTCTGTCACGCTTAAGGTTGACATAGAATCTTCCTCAGCTGTCACGTTTTGGTTCAACATAGGATTTCCATTAGTGTGCCATTCTTAAGTTTGACCTACTCAGGTTTAGGAATTAGTGTACGTTTGTCTGTCACGCTTAAGGTTGACATAGCAGTCTTCTTCAGCTGTCACGTTTTAGTTCAACATAGTATTTCTATTAGTGTGCCATTCTTAAGTTTTACTTAGTTAGGTTTGAGGATAAGTGTACGTTTGCCAGTCACGCTTAAGGTTGAGATAGCATTCTTCCTCAGCTGTCACATTTTAGTTCAACATAGTATTTCCATTAGTATGCCATTCTTAAGTTTCTTACTTACGTTTGAGAATTAGTGTACGTTTGTCTGTCACGATTAAGGTTGAAATAGCATTCTTCTTCATCTGTCACGTTTTAGTTCAACATAGTATTTCCATTAGTGTGCCATTTTAAATTTTGCCTAACTTAGGTTGGGAATTAGTGTACGTGTGTCTGTCACGCTTAAGGTTGACATAGAATTCTTCCTCAGCTGTCACGTTTTAGTTCAACATAGTATTTCCATAAGTGTGCCATTCTTAAGTTTGACCTACTTAGGTTTAGGTATTAGTGTACGTTTGTCTGTCACGCTTAAGGTTGAAATAGCATCTTTTTCAGCTGTCACGTTTTACTTCAACATAGTATTTCCATTAGTGTGCCATTCTTAAGTTTTACTTACTTAGGTTTGAGAATTAGTGTACGTTTGTCTGTCACGCTTAACTTTAACATAGTATATTCATTGATCTGTAACGCTTAAGTTGGAAATAACATTGACATTTGTGAGTCTCGCTAACATTTGAGATAGAATGTTCGTTTGTCTGTCACGCTTACATTTAAAATAGCATTTTGCTTAGACTCTTCTGCTGAAGTAAAACATAGTACCATAGTATTTCACCCCCTTCATTCATTTCGTATGAATCAGATGATTCTATTATTGGAATTTATTTACCCGATATCTTTCTAGTTAGAGTGATTTTTAGAAATACTTCGAGTCTTTACGGGAGGGTGAACGTGAAGTTTTCCGACACCCTAAGTGAAAGTGTTTCTATAGAACGAATTTCATTTGAACTTAGCACCACCCGGTTATCAGTCCGTGTCGTTAACAACTTAGCCCCCGTCAGCCCCCAGTAGTGCCACTGATCGTTTAAGTTTGATACAGCTTTGTTGTTTGGATGTCTCGCTTACATTTGAAATTCATAGTTCGTTGGTTTGTCACGTTTTAGGTTGCAAAAAACTATTCGCTTTCGTCTGTCACTCGTAAGTCTAGCATAGTATTCCTATTGACCTGTCAGGCTTAAGTTTGATAGCGAATTGTCGTTTCGATGTCTCGCGTACGTTTGAGTAACAAAAGTTCGTTCGTCTGTCGCGCTTACATTCGAACTAGCGTTTTTCTTGCGTCTATCGCGTTTACGTTTAAAATAGCAAGTCTAATGATCTGTCACGCTTAAATTTGATAGAACATCGTCGTTTGGATTTCCCGTTTATGTTTACGTCTGTCGCGTTTACGTTTAACATAGACATTCTAGTGATCCGTCACGCTTACGGCATTTGTCTTCCTCACTTACGTTTCAGATAGACTGTTTATTGGTGTGACACGCTCAAGTCTAAAATAACAATGTCTTTCGTCTATCACGCTTAACTTTTACGTAATATTCACATAGTCTGTCAGGCTAGTGTTCGAAATAAAATGTTTTCTATTCTGTCTCGCTTACGTTTGAAATAGAATTCTTATTATTAAATGTAAATACTAATTGAATACATCTTCGATGCGGACAAGCATCGTTATTAGATGCTTTGTTCGTTAGTCGGTCAGTAAAATACAATTTAATTTCATCTATTGGGTCATACTTCAAAATATAATTTTCGTTAGTCTGTCACTCTTATGTTTAAAACATCACGTTAGTCTGTCACGCTTATGTTTAAAACATCACGTTAGTCTGTCACGCTCATGTTTAAAACATCACGTTAGTCTGTCACGCTTATATTTAAAACATCACGTTAGTCTGTCACGCTTATGTTTAAAACATCACGTTAGTCTGTCACGCTTATGTTTAAAACATCACGTTAGTCTGTCACGCTTATGTTTAAAACATACCGTTAGTCTGTCACGCTAATATTTAAAACATCACGTTAGTCTGTCACGCTTATATTTAAAACATCACGTTAGTCTGTCAGGCATGTGTTTAAAACATCACGTCAGTCTGTCAGGCATGTGTTTAAAACATCACGTCAGTCTGTCACGCTTATGTTTAAAACAGCACGTTAGTCTGTCACGCTTATCAGGCTTATGTTTAAAACCGCACGTTAGTCTGTCACGCTTATCAGGCTTGTGTTTAAAACAGCACGTTTGTCTGTCACGCTTATCAGGCTTATGTTTAAAACAGCACGTGTGTCTGTCACGCTTATCAGGCTTATGTTTAAAACAGCACGTTAGTCTGTCACGCTTATCAGGCTTATGTTTAAAACAGCACGTTAGTCTGTCACGCTTATCAAGCTTATGTTTAAAACAGCACGTTAGTCTGTCACGCTTATCAGGCTTGTGTTTAAAACAGCACGTTTGTCTGTCACGCTTATCAGGCTTGTGTTTAAAACAGCACGTTTGTCTGTCACGCTTATCAGGCTTGTGTTTAAAACAGCACGTTAGTCTGTCACGCTTATCAGGCTTATGTTTAAAACAGCACGTTTGTCTGTCACGCTTATCAGGCTTATGTTTAAAACAGCACGTTAGTCTGTCACGCTTATCAGGCTTATGTTTAAAACAGCACGTTTGTCTGTCACGCTTATCAGGCTTGTGTTTAAAACAGCACGTTTGTCTGTCACGCTTATGAGGCTTGTGTTTAAAACAGCACGTTTGTCTGTCACGCTTATCAGGCTTATGTTTAAAACAGCACGTTTGTCTGTCACGCTTATCAGGCTTATGTTTAAAACAGCACGTTAGTCTGTCACGCTTATCAGGCTTATGTTTAAAACAGCACGTTTGTCTGTCACGCTTATCAGGCTTATGTTTAAAACAGCACGTTTGTCTGTCACGCTTATCAGGCTTATGTTTAAAACAGCACTGTAATCGGTCTGTCACGCTTACGTTTTAGTAGTATTTCTATTGATCTGTCACGTCGACGTTTTATGTAGAAGTTCGTTTGTATGTCTCGATTACGTTTCATACAAAATGTTAGTAAGTCTGTCACGCTTAAGTTTGAAATTAGAGTGTTTTTCTGTCTGTCACAATTAAAATATGGCATTCGTCTGTCTGTCACGCTTGACTACGAGCGACCATTTGCATCGTACAACGCGTTTATTGAATAGGCGCATCGTAAGAACATTAATGTTTGTTTTATTTAGAAAAAAGGGCAGGTTTGAGATGGGTTCCGTTGGAAGAGTAAGCAATCTGCATGAAATGAGAAGATTTGTTTGGCACACACATACATGTATATATATACATATATATATATATATATATATATATATATATATATATATATATATATATATATTGTGTGGTGTGTTATTTTTTCGTTTTTCAAATCATAAATAGAATAGAACACGGAATAAATACTTAGGATAACAGGGAAGAGCAAAGAGCAGCGAGACACTAGGGGGAAAAAACGACATTCATAACAATGTCTGATATGTTTTCAGCACTAATGGAAGCTAATAATTAATATATATGCATATATATACATTTATATATATATATATATATATACATATTTATATACATAATTATATATAATATATATATACATACATGTATATAATATATGCATGTATATATATATATATGCATGTGTATATATATATATATGTATGAATATATATATATATATACATACATGTATATAATATATGCATGTATATATATGCGTGTGTATATACATATGTGTATGAATATATATATATATATATATATATACAAACATATATATATGCATATATAAATATATATATATATGTGACTACATACATATATATACATGTATATATATATGCATTTATATAAATGCATATATATATACATGTATATATATGCATATATATGCATTTATATATGCATATATAATTGTATATATATGCATGTATATATAAGCATATATACGTGTATATATATGCTGATATCTAGATATACACAAAGAAATTAAGCTTAACACACGATAAACGAAACCAACTAATTTATATGTATATGTGTATGTGTATTAATAATAATACGCATACTCTCTCAATATATATATATA
The DNA here is from genome assembly GCA_963556195.1 of Sepiola atlantica. Classification (NCBI taxonomy): domain Eukaryota; kingdom Metazoa; phylum Mollusca; class Cephalopoda; order Sepiida; family Sepiolidae; genus Sepiola; species Sepiola atlantica. Next base: position 11,876,268 of record OY744542.1, read on the forward strand.
TATATATATATATATATATATATATATATATATATATATATATATAAGTATTGTAAAATCATGATTTCATATTGAATGTTCACGTGATAGAAATATGCTACAATATTGGGATTGAGCATTCTATAGGAAAGACTATTACATACTGTACAAGTTTATTATAATAACATATCATAATAAGGAGTATTTTATGAAAATCTCTGTTAACCCTAGAATTTTCAAATCATATATTCTATACTCAGAAAGAGAAAACCAATACATTTTTAGTTATAAATTTATGTTTAGCGTTGAGTAATTGACCCATCGACAAATGGAATGCCTTGGCGTATGAATATAGTTTTTTGGACTAGTTTTTGAAAGCACGGTCGCGCAAGTTTTTTTTTTCGGATAAAAAAAAAATAGAGTTAGATTGTACCAGGAAACAGACGTGCTAAGGCTGATTTCGTCTAACTAACCAGCCTAAGATTTGAATATGTCAGGATGCGGTGCTCTTCATTTTTGTGAAAGTTATTATTGGATATTTTTAATTCCTTTCCAGTTCTGCAAAAATAAAATTATTTATTTGTAATCTAACACACTCATCGTATCCTGTTTCTTCTGTGAATCGGAACGACATTTTATCTAGCTGTTGAGAACATGGAAGTAGTGGGACCGCCATCTTTAATTAAAACTTTAATAAAATGTTTATGGATACCCAATCACATAAACGTCACCATTTTAAAGGATGCATCAGATAAATTCATTTTAGTTGTTATCATTTCAATTTTTAGAAAATATAAGGTTTCCTTGACTTTCTCATCGAGTTCATAAATTATGAGTGATTTTTTTAATGCGTCGTCACTCATCAAGGTGTGGGGGCCACTCGAGGATAAGGGTTACATAGATTGTCAGATGATCGCCACCGCGAGAGCATTGGAATCAGTGGATGAAATGGGCAGAAGATTATTTAAGAGGAATCAGTATGCAAGAGGACGGCGCAAGAAGTTTTTGTTTATATTAGACTTGAAGAAGACCATGTTGTAGTTGGTTGGAAAGAATCCTTGTGGTATTTTAGTTCTAGGAAAGAAACTTTCTTTATGAAAGTTTCGTTTGTTTTTTTGGGGAAAGAAAGAGAGAGAGATAGAAAAGTTTGTTGCTGTGGTTGTAACTAGACGAGTTCTTGCTGTAAAGTTTTTACAGGGTGGGCCAGGGATTGGAGCTCAGTCGAGGACCTACCATAAAGGTAACGATAGAGTAGAGAGAGACTAGCCACATGTCTTCTGTATGAAAGAGGCTGCAGGTACTAAAATAGATGATCCCCTGTGTAAACGGGTCCTATTTGCATTGAAACATCCTATGTTTTGTATCAATGAAAGACTCAGAATTTAGAATGACTTGAAAGTTGCCTCGTCAAATCGGAAAGTAAGAGTGTAGTTATATCGTCGGGTTAGGGTTAAGATATATGTTTTTTACGTTCCTTTTTATTAGTTTTTATTTATTTATTGATTTCCTCCCATCTTCATCAATTCTCGTCATTGGTTTATTACTTAAAAAAAAGAAGAAATCCAAATATCAATCACGTACGTATCGACATATATACACATATCATCTGACTCAATATACAGCAGTTGCTGCAAAACAATGTTTTTCCTTTTTATTTCAGATCGGCGATGGACATTCCTCGCTTTAACCGACTTCTGTATTACGTACACAAAAAAAGCCGACCGTGCACTATGAAAGAAATCGTCAATGACTAAGAGTCACGCTAAAATGATTAAAAAAACAAGATGTCTTCCCTCGTGACCCGATACATGCTTATACGCATGCGCGTGTTTATCGACTATAAAGAAAGCGAACACGACTCAGAACAAATATCGTTCTTTCTGCTAGTGATCTCATTGATTTTTTGCCTTGCATACGATTCAATTACTAGGCTTGGGAAAAAAAACGAATATACGCTATTAAATTTTAAGCAGTAGCGCACACACATACTTTATTACTGTTATTAAAATAAAAAAGTCGCCATCAATAAAATTATAGATTTAGAAAAGAGATATTCGTTCTTAGAGTAAAACCAGTCGATAAAGAAACTATAAGTTGATATAAAAAAATTAAGTACATAATGTTTTGAACTGGAATTTCTGCGTTATTCAACCTAGACAGATGTAAAATGTGATAATATTTTAAAATATTCATAGGTGAATGTTTTTTTCACTATTTGTTGAATTTGTGTTCGCTCGAAACAAGGCCTATTACAACTGAAGCGCAAGGGGCTACAGTGATAGGAACCATATAATGGGGAGTGTCGCAGCAAGATGTTTGTTAATATTACATTTACATTTATGCGTGTTTGTACGATCAGGGAAACAGGGAATAGGAAGGGAATTAATAAGTCAAGCGGTCTGAGAGAAGAAGACATTCGAGTAAAAAACCTTCCGGTGTCTAAGGACCTCTAACGTAAAGAAGTTGGATTTTGGTGCTAGTCGGATGGCTGAGAGTATTTACGTTTCTTCTTTCGTTTGCTTCACACCATCTCACTGTTAGATCACCAGCTCGGTTGAGAAAAGCCATTTTAATGTTTTGTTGTCTAGCGCAACTATGCCGGCTGCGCCGTTATGTGGTCGATATTTAAGGGATGACTCGATGATGTGGTCTACTGTCTGTTCAGAGTGACCACAGTCGCAGACAGCCGAGTCCCTGAGTTCCCATTCTTTCCTGGTCGCGGCGAAATGGCCGACCCCTGTCCTGAGGCGGTTGAGCATTTTCCACTGCCGGCGAGGGAGATCCATGCCTGGTAGGTTATCCGGGTCCTCCACAAATTTGTGCAACCTTGATTTATCTGCTGCTAGCCATTCCTCCGTCCAGCAACGTTTCAGCCAGATTCGTTTTGTGACGTCACCGGGTGTTGAAAGCAGGAGCTGGTGGGCATGCTCCGAGAATAGGCGTCGTGACTTCAGGCGAGCTCGTGGAGGGGTCTCTGTGGCGAGCTTGTGGAGAAGGTGGTCCTTATCGATAGTGTCCTTCCTTGACAGTGCAAGGACAGCGGCCTCACGGCGCAGGGTTGGTGGTGCGATGACGGCGAGTATCGGTAGTTGGTTTATTAGTGTGGCGCGCAAGCAGCCAGAGACTGTGCGTAAGGCGGTGTTGAGTGTTACGTCCAGCTTCTTGGTGTGGGAGTATTTCCGTTGATAGGATAGAAGTGCAGTAAGTTCATCGGAGCACATTGCGTGAAAGTACTTGTAAAACAAACAGATGGATGCAGAACTGCGGCGATGGTACAGAGGCTGCAGTTTGGCAGACAGTGAGAGACCAATTCGGTTAAACATGTTTGCACCCTGACCAAAAATGAGAGGCTATTAGTTGGTTTACCAGCCCAGATGTGCAACAATACTCCATGTACGGGCGAAGGGTTGGTTAAGAGTGATATATGATGCTGCCATCTATGAGAAGTTTTCAAGCCCGGTAGAGGGAGTTTAACTTTATTGTTACAGATTTTTAAGATCTAATTTATTTATGCATTGCCTGTACCAGGCATCACCCCCACCAATTCGATAGCAATTTGTCTCAGCCTTTTCTGTCTATTTCTGTCTATCCTATTTTTGAATCCTATCACTTATTCAAGTTCGGCTCCCGCAACGTCCTGGTCATAGAATAAACTGCATCTAGTAGTGTAACGAGATTACCATGAGGTAATCGAAAAAAGATAAATGAATAAGTACTAAAATTTAGATTGTAACGTATTGTACGCCAGGAATGTGGGTAAGTGTTGATTTTGGATTGCGACTGCGATTGTTTGATAATGAAAGGTAAGAAACTAAAATTTAAATTATTAGAATCTAACATTTATAATAATCGGCTCATTAATTTCGTAAAATAATTTTCAATTATTATTATAGATCAAAAATTGAATTATCAAATTAAATTATGTATATATATATATATATATATATATATATATATATATATATATATATATATATATTTGTATAATTGGGCGGCATTCCCTCTCTTATACATGTTTGATTAAACAAGAGTGCCAACTTCTGCTTATTCAGCTTTTGATCTGTTTTTTCTAGTCTTCGTACGACGGATTTGATGTTATAATCCAAAGAGCGTAAAAAATCCTCGTATTTTGTGCGAACGTTTTCGACCGACATCGGTCGTCGTCAGGCGGTTGCAAAATGAAATAAATTGGTGAATCTATCAAGAGGTCGATCTTTTAAATTATTTCAATAGCACTTCAATACCCCTTCACCCCCCCCCCCTCATAACGGGAATGGTTGATGTTTGGTTTATTAATGCGTATAAACAATGCTTCCATTATGGGGAGGCGAACACTGCAACCCGAAACCGCCAGAATAGATATGTTATTTGTTTAATTGTTCATAAATTCGTTTTTTGGGATGCCATGCTTTATAAGAAGTTGGTATATGGATCTTTGAGGGGAGGTGAGGTGGCAAGTAAGTCGGTGTAATATGATTGTCTTAGTCATGCCAATATACGTGCTGTTTGCAGATACACATTCTCCGATAGGGCATTTAAATACATCTATGGCATTACTAGTTTTAAGTAAGCCACCACCAGCTGGGCTATTTTTTATTAATGAATTACTAGTTTTTGACTTTTTGAAGTATATAATGAATCTGATTTTAGAGTTATCATCAACTGGGGTTAC
>OY744542.1:11883418-11888418 GCA_963556195.1 Sepiola atlantica
TATATATTTATATATATATATATATATATATATATATATATATATGTATAACAAGGAATAGGTAAAATAAATACCTTTTGAAGCATTAAAGATGCGATATCACTTTAAAAAAAACAATAAAAATAAATCGAAACCGATTTTTTTCTTCTTTTTTATTATAAACTTCCATTTTTTTGTTAGTTTAAAGTGATACAGATATTTCGCCAATAACTTGGCCTCATCGGTGTGTAATATATCCTGGTGTAATCGGATTTGTATTTTTTTTCTTATAGATGCTTCTTAAAAAAATATGAACTTTAAAACACTTTATACCGATCACGTGCGCATTCATGATCTCATATTTGAAAGTGGGAAACAACAACTAAACCCCTTTGGCCCGGCTGCAACAACAGAAGCCGGTAAGAAAAAAAAATCCAAATCCGGTGACATCAGGATATATTACACACCGATGAGGCCAAGTTATTGGCGAAATATCTCTATCACTTTAAACTAACAAAAAAATGGAAGTTTATAATAAAAAAGAAGAAAAAAAATCGGTTTCGATTTATTATTATTTAAAAAAAAAATGATATCGCATCTTTAATGCTTCAAAAGGTATTTATTTTACCTATTCCTTATTAAATTTAACAATAGATGTTTCTTAAAAAAATATGAACCTTAAAACACTTTATACCGATCACGTGCGCATTCACGATCCTATATTTGAAAGTGGGAAACAACAACTAAACCCCTTTGGCCCGGCTGCAACAACAGAAGCGGTAAGAAAAAAATACAAATCCGATTACATCAGGATATATTACACACCGATGAGGCCAAGTTATTGGCGAAATATCTGTATCATTTTAAACTAACAAAAATAATGGAAATTTATAATAAAAAAAAGAAGAAAAAAAATCGGTTTCGATTTATTTTTATTTTTTCTTAAATTGATATCGCATCTTTAATGCTTCAAAAGGTATTTATTTTACCTATTCCTTATTAAATTTAACAATAAATGCTTCTTAAAAAAATATAAACCTTAAAACACTTTATATATATATATATATATATATATATATATATATATATATATATATATATATATATATATATATATATATAATGTTTTAATATATATATATATTAGTTAAATCAAAAATGGTTTGTTTCTACTTTTGGTTATTGGGGAAGTGGTCATTTCATAAGTACCACTACAGAGCTATGAATGTCATAACTGTTCTGTTTTTAAATCTCCGAAACGGTTACATTGTAAACAGCTGATGATCCCCGTTTAATATTTCACATATTAAGTTAACGTCCTCTGTTTTCATTTTTTGAAATATTTTGTTACACTGTTATTTACTTGAATCCCCTTTTGTATTTGTAAATTTTCTAGTTGTAGGTTGGCTTATACAAGTACTAAGTCTGCGATATTTTGGATTAAGTAAGTATCCCTGGGAATTTAAACTGCATCTTCTTTCTTTGCTTAAAATGACTCAAAATTTGTTAGAATATATATATATATATATATATATATATATATATATATATATATATATATATATATATATATATATTCCATGATAAATGCCAGTATACTGAAATCATATGCCCTTAATATGGTTAAGATGAAAATTCATATACACTAAATGTACAAAAGCAAGGAAATTCCCAAATGTTTACACTTTTATTGTCATTAAGGGTATGCGAGCACAACAAAGCTATGTATTTTACTGGTAGGAATTTTTTTTCAGCGCACCTCACACACTTCATTCACTCATGCATAGATATTTATACTGTAGTGATGTGATAATGAAATGGTTTGGTTGATATGTAGTCATACCCTTAATAACAATAAAAGTGTAAAAATCTGGGATTTTCCTTGCTTTTGTACCTTTAGTTGTATGAATTTTCATCTTAACCCTATTCAGGGTATTGATTTCAGTATATTGGAATTTTTCATGGAATGTCACTACTTTTGTAAAAGCTATGCCTCAAGACAATGGTAATTTTTAAGGGTTTTTTTTTTAATTTTCTGGAAAACTAAGATATATGGTAAACTGAAATTAAAATGCCATCAACTAGACCCTAGAACCTCTATCTCTGCCAAAAGTCAGCTGAATCCATCAAATAGTTGATGAGATACAGGGTGGCACACACGTACGTACGCACGTACACACGGACAACACAAAATCACTCCTGACCTTTCTGGATCTCTGGGTTGCCTTGACTAATGATGCTGAAATTCTACACACTTATAGAACTTATCAAATGAAAATTTTGTGCAAAGTTTTAAATAATTTGGTTTATTCGTTTTTGAGTTATGACTGATCAAAGAAATAAGATTTCAAGCATAGGTCGTTTTTGAAGACTATTAAGGGATAGAGCGCTATCGCGCCTCCCTTGGTATATATATATATATATATATATATATATATATATATATATATATATATATCTAACGTGATAAATGTAGAGATTAATTAAGAATCCTAGTTTTTTTGGTTGCCTAAATCGCATAAAATGGCATTATATTTCGTATTTTTATCTTTACATTGTATATATTGAATTTGTAGGCTTTCACTTGCTTTTCTATTCGATGAGATTCGTCTTACTTAACTTCTCATTCCATTATTCCGTTTTTTACCGTTGATGTATATTTACCCTTTTTTGTTGCAGCTGCACCATAATATGCGCTACTTAATTATTTCCTTCGTTATAACTATCACTTCTATGCCCTTCTTCATATTATTTACTACCTTGCCAGGGGGGTTGACACAAGGTCAAGTGTGCTTTTGAAAAGTACACGCACTTAGGTAAGCGCACTCTTGCCTACAAAAATTCCCGAACGCTTCGTCAGGATAATATGAAGGGGCGTTTCATCCGAATAGTTATAAACTAACCCCTTCTCAGGGAAGGTGAACCTCATAAGACTAGACAGAATCATTCCTTAGCCAAACAGCCACAACGCCTCTGTTGAGCTGATTTATATCATAATTATGTGACGCCCTTCATTAGTTCTCTTTTTCTTTTCCGTAGTCTTTCATTCAATTCCTTTCTGTCATCTTGTTTATTTTTGGTATTTCTTTACTTTTTTTCTTCTTTTCGTTATGTTTTCCTTCGTAGTTTTATTCTTTCTTTATCGTCTTTCTTTCATTCCTTTTTTTCTTTTCAAAGAATTCTTTTCATCGTTTCTCTTTTCTTTTCTGTAGTCTTTCATTCAATTCCTTTATTTCATCCTTTTTATTTTTGGTATTTTTTTCATTTTTTTTTCGTTATGTGTTCCTTCGTTGTATTATTCTTTCTTTATCGTCTTAATTTCATTCTCTTTTTTTCTTTTCAAAGAATTCTTTTCGTCATTTCTTTTTTCCTTTCTGTAGTCTTTCATTCAATTCCTTTATTTCATCCTTATTATTTTCGGTATTTCTTTCATTTTTTTCTACTTTTCGTTATGTTTTCCTCTGTTGTGTTATTCTTTCTTCATCGTCTTACTTTCATTCCTTTTTTTTTTTTCAAAGAATTCTTTTCGTCATTTCTTTTTTCCTTTCCGTAGTCTTTCATTCAATCCCTTTATTTCATCCTTTTTATTTTTGGTATTTTTTTCATTATTTTTCTTCTTTTCGTTATGTTTTCTTTCCTTGTGCTATTTTCTTTCATCATCTTTCTTCCATTCTTTATTTTTCTTTTCAAAGAATTCTTTTCATCATTTCTTTTTTCCTTTCCGTAGTCTTTCATTCAATTCCTTTATTTCATCCTTTTTATTTTCGGTATTTCTTTCATCCTTTTTCTTCTTTTCGTTATGTTTTCTTTCCTTGTGCTATTCTTTCTTTATCGTCTTTCTTCCATTCTTTATTTTTCTTTTCAAAGAATTCTTTTCATCATTTCTTTTTTCCTTTCTGTAGTCTTTCATTCAATTTTTTTCTTTCGCTCTTTTTATTTTCGGTATTTCTTTTATTATTTCTCTTCTGTTCGTTATGTTTTCCTTCGTTGTATTTTTATTTATCGTCTTTCTTTCATTCATTTTATCCCTTTTCACTTCTTCTGATCTTTTGTGTCATAGGTTCTTCTTTTGTTTCATTTCATCGGTTCGTTTTATCTTCGTTTCTACAAACTATTGTTGTTCGATGTCGTTTTCTCTACTCCTTTCTTCTTTTTTCTTTTCTACGTTGTCATTTCTTTTACATTTCTTTCTTTCGTTTCTCATGTCGTTCTCTTTTCTGTTCGTTATCTACATTGGCTGTTCTTTTGTTCTTTTCCTTCATGTTCTAATTAATATTCTTGTTCTTTTCCTCTTCCGGCAGCAGTAAAAATAGCAACAGTCATAGTCATCATCAAAATGGTATCGTCATCATCATCGTCATCAGTAACGTCATCACCAGAATAATCAGCATCAGAATCAGCACACCTAGCGTATTTATCAGCATCACAATCATCATCAGAATCATAAGCAGAAGCATCAACCTCAGTAGCAGCATCATCGTGTCATCGATATTATTGTATCGGAATTATCAGCATCATTAGCAGCATAAAGAGACATAGCAGAAGGGATCATCATCATCATCATCATCATCATCATCATCATCATCATCATCATCATCATCATCATCATCATCATCATAGCAGCATCACCATCTTTTATATTTTATCACCATCTGTTCTTATTTTCATTAGCACCAAGAATTGCACCTGGAATAAGAAACTCACAGAGAAAAAGAGAGCGCGAGAGTGTGTGCGTGTGTGTGTCGCGAAAATAAATTCTGTGACTACATTTTTAAAGGAATAACCATTTAGGCAGACATTTCTGCGTCTTTTGTGAGAATACGTTCTTAAAAACTTCCAAACTGGTGGTAATTTTTTAATGCATGTTCAAGAGTCATTCGTTTTAAAGCGCCACCTATTTCCGTTTTTACATGAATGCCAGCTTTCAGAAGAAGTCCAATGCTGGCAGCTATTTTCTAACATTCTCAATGTACATATAACGGTATGAAAGAACGGGCAGAAAGGGCATTTATTGAATTGCA
>OY744542.1:11893418-11895918 GCA_963556195.1 Sepiola atlantica
GTACGGTATAACTGACGAGGATACACTTGCCGTTATATAGTTGATTGGTTAGTTTAAGTGGTTAGTATGGTATATTTGAAATTAAGACTTTTGTTGTTGGTACCGACTAGTATAACAACCATCGTATTATGTGCGTGTGGTGTCAGAGAGTAAGGGGTATGGTTAGGGTTAGGGTAAGTTACGATTAGGGTTAGTTAAGATTAGGATTCGGGTTAGTTAGGGATAGAGATTAGAGTAGAGGGTTATGGGGTTAGGGTTAAGGTTCGTTAGGGTAGAGTTTGTTAGGGTTAGGTTTGTTAGGGTTAGGGTTAGTTAGGGTTAGGTTTAGGGTTTTGGTTGGGTTGGGTTAGGTTAGGTTAGGTTAGGATAGGTTAGGGTAAGGGTAAGGGTTAGAGTTAAGGGTTGTGTTTGTGCTTGTGTTTGGGTTAGGGTTAGGGTTAGCGTTAGTTAAGGTTAGGGTTAGTTAAGATTAGGGTGCGGGTTAGTTAGGGATAGAGGTTAGAGCATAGGGTTAGGGCTTAGGGTTAGGGTTATGGTTAGTTAGGGTAAGGGTTAGTTAGAGTTAGGGTTCGTTAAGAGTAGGTTTTGGGTTAGGGTAGGGTAGTTTAGGTTAGGTTAGGTTATGTTAGGGTTCGTTAGGGTAAGGGTTAGAGTTAGGGTTTGGGTTTGGGTTTGGGTTTGGGTTAGGTTAAAGGTTAAGGTTCGGGTTAGTTCTATACTTACTAGGATGTGTCACCTGAGTCATTATTTTTGATAATGACCAATCACCATATTTGCTGATTGCGCAATCTTTTTTTAAATGTGAGTAGATGTTTAAGGGTTAGGGTTAGGGTTTGTTAGGGTAAGGGTTAGTTAGGGTTAGGGTTAGGGTTAGGTTAGTTTAATTTAGGTTATGTTAGGTTAGGTAAGGTTTGGTTAGGTTTGGTTAGGGTAAGGGTAAGAGTTAGGGTTAGGGTTAGGGTAAGGGTTTGAGTTTAGCTTTGGGTTAGGGTTAGGGTAGGTTAGTTTAGTTTAGGTTAGGTTAGGTTAGTTTAGGTTATGTTAGGTTAGGTTTGGTTAGGGTAAGGGTTAGAGTTAGGGTTTGGGTTAGGGTTAGGGTAAGGGTTAGGGTTAGGTTTAAGGTTAGGGTTCGGATTAGTTCTTTACTTACTAGGATTTGTCACATGAGTCATTATTTTTGATAATCGTTTACTTCTAGCAACATCGGATTAATTACCAATCACCATTTTTGCTGATTGCGCGTTTTTTTAATGTGTGTGCAATCTGGTAACATACGTAAAAACATGAAATGCCTTAGCGTGTTATAATTCTCATTAGGAGTAGTTATAGTATTAATATTATTTTGATCATCATAATTGTAAACTTTCAATGTTACCGAAATGCATAGTTCTTAAGATAATGAATTCTAACACTTACATGCTGTCGGTTCTCTTTTGGGGATTTTATCGGTCAACTTTCTCCACAAGTTTCTATGTGAGACGCATTGAATGATATATCGTCATCGTATGACATGTGATATGGATCGTCATCTGATCTTCAATTTAGACTTGTACGGATAATTTGACATGTAATCTGAATATCATTGTCTAAAGATTATATGGAATCATTAAACTATTCGACCCCAAACCTGCTGTCCTCCTTTAATATATGTAGTTCTTTCGAGATCTCTCAGTCGTTCCAATTCGTCCATTCCGTCTCTATCTCTCACATTCTCTCTCTCCATACGGCATAAGAGACTCAACAAAGTGCGGACATTTGTTGATCACTAGTTGATTTGAAACCGACCTTTCGAATATTCTGTAATATATATATAAATATATAAATACATATATAAAAATATATAAATACATATATAAAAATATATAAATACATATATATAAATATATAAATACATATATAAAAATATATAAATACATATATAAATAAATAGCGCTTAGTTGTTTCTTTTTCCTAAGTATCGCGCACTCTGCTGGAGTTCTCTCCCACTAACCTTACAAAGATATATATATATATATATACATATATATATATATATATATATATATATATATATATAGAGAGAGAGAGAGAGACTTATTAACCCCACAAGACTTATTTACCCCACAAGACAAGAAATAGGGAACATCAGTAAAAAGATATTAGAAAGGGTAAATAAACAAATAAAAACATTTTATGAACTTAATCAATGGGTAAACACAACAGAAACCATACATTGGTTTTGTAATATAGTAAATAAAGTCAATTGCTCGTTCATCAAGTTTGACATCATTTATTATTACCCATCCATATCTAAATAACTTTTTGAAAACCTTATTGATTTTGCCACTCTTCTATCTGATATTTCCGTAGATGAAATCAACATCATTAGAAAATGTAGAAATACAGTATTAATTTACAAATAATAACAATGGACAAAAAGCAATCAATTTGGATCCTTTGATGTCTCTATAGGCTCTCTGGACTCAGCAGAAGTCACTGATATAGTTGGTATTTACATATC
>OY744542.1:11900918-11910918 GCA_963556195.1 Sepiola atlantica
TGTCTCTGTGTAAGACTAGTGTGTTAGTGAGATTGTTGTATTTGAAGTCCTGTTTGTGATCGTAAATACGGGATTTTATATTTATGTCTGTTTCACCGATATAAAACATTGGACATAAAGCACATATGATTTTGTAAATGCCGGCTAGGGAAGAAGTGTATTTAGGGGATATGTGGAGACGGAGTTTTGTGTTTAGTAATCATTAATTGTTTTAGACGTTGATGTTACTATTTTTATGTCAGAATTGTTTTTGTAAGGGAACAGATATGAGATTATTGGGGAGAACTATGCAATATTTATTTCAATCAATCATATCGGTGTTATTTGTGCTGGTGATGTTTGTCTGTGGCTTCTTGTGAATATTAAAGGGTTGCGTTTAGCGTTTTGGGTGATAAATAATTTAAAGTTTTGTAAGTGTTCTCGATATAGGTTTACTGTAGTATAAAGTGTTGTATCGGGTTAGGGTTAGGGTTAGTATAAAGTGTTGTATCGGGTTAGGGTTAGTATGAAGTGTTGCATCGGGTTAGGGTTAGGGTTAGTATAAAGTGTTGTATCGGGTTAGGGTTAGTATGAAGTGTTGCATCGGGTTAGTGTTAGGGTTAGTATAAAGTGTTGTATCGGGTTAGGGTTAGGGTTAGTATAAAGTGTTGTATCAGGTTAGGGTTAGGGTTAGTATAAAGTATTGTATCGGGTTAGGGTTAGGGTTAGTATAAAGTGATGTATCGGGTCTGTTGTCATAAAACTATCCTCTCCGGAAATACCCCCTCCTTTTTAGGGGTGTTGGGGAATCCTCCAATGTATTACACCTATTCTCCTTTGGGGAGGGGGTAATTCTGTAGTCATGAGACCATTTCCCAGGGACTACTACTCCTTTTATGGGGTGTTTTTTGTAGTATTTGTTCTCTTTTAATAATATCACACTCGCATCCATTATCTATTTATTTTATGGGTGATACCCTAAGATTTCATACTTTCCCTGTTTTGCGAGAAGGTAGTGTAGTATCTATTCTGTTATCTTGATACCATCCTATCGGGCATTACATTTCCCTGGGAGGCAGTGTAGCATTTGTTCATTTGTTCATCATGATACTATCAACCCAAACATTATCACCTCCTTATCAAGAAGGAGTGAATCTCCCAGGCTTTACCTGCTCATTTGGGAGTGTTGTGGTATATCTTCATACATCCAAGCTAGACATTACGTCTTTTTTTTTTTAGGGGGGTATGGTATATGTTCGTTCTTCATGATATCATCCTCCAACGTTTACGATCTTTTTTGAAGAGGTAACGTATTATCTGTTCTGTTCTAATAGTATCACCTTCCCAGGCATTACTTTATCCTTTGTAAATCAGTTTAGTATATGTTTGTTCACATCATACCATACTCACAGGGTAACAAAAATACGCGACTAGAAAGAGAATACATCTGCTTGTATATATATATATATATATATATATATATATATATATACGAAAAAAATTCCCGCTTCCCGCACTAAGACGCGTAAAAAGTGTTTTAGTGATACTAAAACTTATGTATATAATTCAGATTCTTATTTTGATCAAATTCTATTACATGAATTTGATTCTAGAAATTGTCTAAAAACCTAAGAAAAATCATAATTCAGGGAATTTTGTTTCATTAGTGTCTAATGAGTACTGATCACATGCAACGCAAATCTGATATATTTGAATTTTCAAATGAGAGTTTTATCCAATATTATGCTCCCTAAAACCGTTTACATACTCCCAACAAATTAAAATAAAAAATATTTATTTATATGTTTAATAGCTTTTGTTAAAATTTCACAAAATCGGAGATATCTTAAATTTCACCAAAGGCTTTCACTTTCCCTTTTTTAACGTTGCATAAAACTAAATTAAACTAAACATATACCACATTACAACCCCTTACACTTAGCAGCTCTGTTCTTGATGATCGAATACTTAGCATATAAGTGAATCATGTATATGAAATAAACCCCAGCACATACATCTCTCTCATGGCATATCAACCCATTTCAGGTTATTTAATGCTGAATCCGGTCATTTTGGTGAAGGTTTTTATGCTTCAAGTTCTGTATATGTTTAAGTATTTATTCATGGTGTTTGGTTGAGTGAAAGGGGGAAGGGAGAGACAGGGAGAAAGGGAGATATGGGAAGGAAAGGAAGAGGGAAGGAAATTGTTTTTTTGCAGAATATGATTCAGTTTTGCAATGACAAAAACAATAAAACATCAATGTTTGGTGCCTTTTGAGTCAGGAAGTTTATAACTTAATACAGCCTGATTTGGTAGTGCAAGTAGGTTCTATTTGACCTATAGATAAGGACCCTTAAATGTAATACCACTCCGGGCCAGAGTGGACCTGGGAGTAATTGTAACTAAGGGGCAACTCCACATTCCCCACAGCTCCCAAATGGAGGCCTAGCCACTTGATGTCTTTTAAGATCATACCCAGGACCATATATATATAAATATATATATATATATATATATATATATATATATATATATATATATATATATATATATATATATATATATATATATATATATATATATACCCTTTGTAAGATTAGTGAGAGTGAAACCCAGCTGAGTGCTGAATTATTAAAAAAAAAAATCAGAGCGTAATATTTATTTATATGTTTATTACAGAAATTCAGAACAACATCGATTACTTCGGTTTTAAATCAAACAAGGGGGTAGCAACACGTGGCCGCCCTTTATGAACTCTCCTCAGCCATCGTTGTGGTTATTGCTTTGGAAAATGGGAGTCGCCATTTTCTAAAGCAACAGACCACAACGAAACCTGAGGAGACTCTACAAAGGGCCGTCATATGATGTTCCCACTTCTTGTTTGATTTGAAACCGACGGCACCGATGTGTTTCTGAACTTCTGTTTTATATATATATATATATATATATATATATATAGAATTATAAAAAGAAAAACTATACACACATTAAGGTTGTACACATAATAACTTATTTCGACCCCTTTAATTAGGTCTCCTCAGATGTATAGACAACCACGTCAAAAAAAAGGGTTTTTTTGACGTGGTTGTCTATACATCTGAGGAGACCTAATTGTGTGTATAGTTTTTCTTTTTATAATTCTGTTTTGCTCTGTTTAAATTACATTGAGCTCTGTTATTCAGACTCTTTACACAAAATTGAAATCTACACACACTATATATATATATATATATATATATATATATATATATATATATATATATATATATATATATATATTTATGGGAAATGAAAAAGGAAAAACTATGATATATATATATATATATATATATATATTATATTCACCAACGTTTCGTCTTTATATGTAAGCCTTCCTCATGATGATAATTTTAAGAAAAATGTCATGCAAGTACATCGAAATATTGGGTAGAAATGATGGGTCGATGAGAAAAAGTAGTAGCCGTGGCTTCTGACAGCACTGGACCAAGGTCTGGGCTGAGAGAAGTCAGTGGCAGGGAGTGAAATGAATGTGGCTAGCTGTGAGTGAAAAAGGGAGGGTGGGAGTGTTAGTGAATTTGTCTTAGGGTGGAAGAGAGGGGAAGGGGTGCTGAGGTTTTTGTCGTGGTGAGGTTTAGCATGGATTTTGAGGGGCTGGGGAAAGAGTAGGGAATGGGAGGGGGTTGAAACTGTGTCTTTGGTATGTAGGTAGTGTCATGGTTTTAGAAAAAGATTTGAAGAAATTAAGAAAATTTGAAAGTAGTAAGAGTGTGAAAGAAGTAGTCGAAAGGGTGAGATGGGTGAGGGGAGAGAGGGGAGATTTTGTTGTGGTTAGGTGTGAAATTTTTGGAGGGTTAGAGTATTGACCAGTTGGCTATGTCAGGAATGTGTGAATATATCTAAAACAATATCTCTTGATTTTTCCTTTTTCATTTCCCATTACGTCGGAATACTCTTATCCTTCCTTTCTCATATATATATATATATATATATATATATATATATATATATATATATATATATATATCACTGTGGATGTTTTCAGTTTCCAGCGTTGTTTTAGCGTCATCTCAGGCCATTGATCTCGCCCGATCTCACGCGTGTTAACGCTCCTTTCCACCCGACTGATTTGTCCAGCAAAACGAAAACCCTAACCCTAACCTTCTGATAAACGGTAACGAGAATACAATTGGTTGAAACCGCCATGAAACGCTCGCCGGTCAGACAGAAACGGACGGAATATCGATATTGATCAGTGCCCGTGATGAGAAACAAATCGATAAGGAAACTTGTGCTCGCCTAGTTTTGTTTTATCTTCTTTGCTTGCTGTTTTCTTCATCCCAAAACCCTGCAGTTTTTTCCCCATTTTCGTTAAAAGATTCGTGCTATCAAGGGATTTTGCCAAACGGTCCGGCCGGATCTTTTTTGCACGCGAGCGATTATGTAGTCACCTTTATTTAAAACACAAAAATAAACATTCTTTATTTCTTAGTGTTTTTCCTATCTTATTTTTTTTAGATCATAGCCATTTCTAAATGACTAATAAAAGTGGATTATACGGCGATGTCCGGGTGCCAAATACATTGAGCATTATACAAGTGTACACCCTCCGTCTAAAATTACGTTAAAAAAGATTCTTCGCTATTTTTAATTTAATTTTGTTAATTTTTTGTTTTACTTCTGGTGATAGTGTCACGATAAAACACTAGTCTCTGGTCAGCCACTCAACTAGTTTAGGGGTAGACTTTATTTTTCAGTCAGTTTTGTAACACCTTCTCTCCCTATTTTGGTTTTGAACAGCTAACTATTTGCCTAACTTTTTCGGGGTCCAGCGGATTGATCGCTGGATTTGAGGTCTCTTTCAAGCTTGATTTGTCTGATAACTGACAGATAATAAGGATCATTAAGTATCTTTTGTAGAGGGTGAGATCAGAGTGTTTTTCTGGGTGATAGTGTAGGAGACCGAGCTGGGCGATACCTCTTTAAGATGCTTCTCAATCAGCACTCATCAAATATCGGGGTTTTCTTAAGTGTCATGTTGCGCATAAATATGTGTCCATTGAGCTATTTCTGGTATCGATTGCTGGGTCCGTCACTGTCATAATAATGGTTCGATTTCAGTTTCGATTATTTTGCTTCGGAATATATCACCGTTAGTTCAAAGACTGTCTTGTTTTAAGTGCGTCTATTTTTCCTCACCTTTTTGTTATCATGCAATTTAATCATCTTCTGTTATTTTTGGTCGTTTACATCAAGTGGCTTCATGCCTTGTCTGGGCGACTTTCTTTTATTACGGGTTGCTTCTGCAGTAGCACTCCATTATCTAGTCTGTTCTCTTTTATGACCCATTTCTTCTTCTGGGTATTTGGATTATTATACTGGTCATTTCTGTTTTCCTGTGTTTGGTCTGTGTTATTGTTGTACTTGAAATTAGAGGGGTTACTTGTTTTTTTTTGTTCGTGATATTCTTGTTCGAGAAATTAGAAGACCTAACATCCGCAGGATGCCGACGGGTCCTCCTTGTTGGCCAACGAGTGGATATCTATTGATCATGCCACTCAAATATTTATTCGAAATCATTCGGCTTTTATTTAGTATTTAGGACATTTTTCATGGTGTGTTTTTGCAGAAACACCAGGCCCAGGCTTATTTTACCTCAGATACTGTCACAATGATAGTGTTTATCTCTTATAAAAATGAGTTATAAGTGCACTATCACTTACTAGACAGTTACACACAGAGAAATGTATTATTATTATTATTATTATTATTATTATTATTATTATTATTACTATTATTTGTACTCAAAATTCTCACACAAGTCCTTTTTAGCGATTGTTAACTGATAAAAAACAGTGGTACTCCGTGTAGTCTGAGTGACAGCAAGCCTCTCCAGATTTCCAATACTCTTCCCTTCTTTTCGATAACCATTGCAAATGACTTTGCAGTATCACAAGAGACACTTACTATTGATTTCTCGCTGGTAACGACCATTGGTCTCCTCTGGGGTTTTCGTGGCAATAAGCCTCTCCAAGGTCCTAGTACTCTCCACACTCTTCTAGTGGAGGTCTGGTTAGTGCTCTCCCTCCTTGGTCTTCCCCTCTTTTTTGACTCTTCACGACTATTTTGTGTTATATCAGCCGAGGTTGGTGCATCACTTTTTTGGGATGGTATCAACTTTCTTTCAGTTTTTTTTCCTTGAGTTCATGTCGTGGTCTTATTCCTGTGGTTTTATTTACTTTCTATTGTGACTCTCTGTTTCTGCATTCGAGGATTTTCCTTAATATTTCGGCTGTTTTCATCAATCCCGTTCTGTGTATGGTCTCAATGATCCCATTGATTCCAATTTCTCCCAGTCTTTTTTTCCCAGTGTTTTTGGGACTGTCCTTAGTGCTCCTACGATTAATGGTATTATATTGACTTTCCGCATGCTCCATCTAATTTTCAATTCTTTGGCAAGTTCCGTCTATTTGATTCATTTATTCGTCTTTTTTATCTTCACTTTGCTGGAAGGGCAAAATCTACGATTTGGCAGAATTTTTCCTTCTTGCTGACTTGTATGCCATCCGGTCTCATTTCTTGTATGGGATTATCTGTTTGCCTTTCCACATCACAGAGAATGGTGTAAATTTTATTGTCCAGTTGTTTCATGTTTCTACCATTTGTCAGCGTGTTAGAAATGCAGTTATTTGCATTGTTCCAAGTAAACTACTTTCCCCACGCAGTCGTGTCTGTTCTTCTATTTGGGGGGAGGGGGGGGGGGCTAGTTTCTTGCATTGACTTATAATGTGAGTTACTGTTTCGGTTCTTTGTCCACACAATCTGCATTTAGTGTTTTCCTGAGTTTTATCTATTTTAATGTAGTTCATCCTAATCGCATGTTCCCGTGCAACTGTCGGTAGAGATTCCGTATCTCTTATCTTAGCCATGCCCAGGAATGCTGGTGGGTCTCTTCTCTTGTTATTTTCACTGAGACGGTGTCTCTTGCTGCGGTGATCAGCCTTTCTGTCTTCTGGGTTATGTATTTCTCCAGCTCTCTTTTTTGTCTTACCAGTCTTCTACCTTCTTCCTTTCTTTTCACGTAGTCTGTAAGTATGCTCTTTTATGTTTTATGCGTTATTCATTGTCATTATTTCTTATGTCTTCTGGTCAAGGTGCCTTAGTTCTTTTTTTAGTCCAGCCAATGAATGGTCAAGAGTATCTTATTAGTGATACTGCCCAGGTGTTTATTCCTTTTACTAGATTTCTTCTATATTGTTTTGTTTCTAAGAGTTTCATTGTTCTTCTCAGGGATACTTTTCCGATCTTCTCTATAGATTTGATGGTGTTCCAAAACTCCAAAATATTTATAGCTATCCTGTTCGCTCAGCGCCCACATTTCCTCTTGGTTGGGCAGTTCCGTGCCATCAATTTTCTCCAGTTTTCCCATGTTCATCTTTTCATCTTCAACACTGCACACTTTTCCATTCTAAATTATATTATTATTATTATTATTATTATTATTATTATTATTATTATTATTATTATTATTATTATTATTATTGTTATTATTATTATGTTATTGTTATTACTATTATTTTTATTATTATTATTATTATTAATATTATTATTTCATTATTATTATTATTTTATTATTATTATTATTTTATTATTATTACTATTATTATTATTATTATTATTATTATTATTATTATTATTATTATTATTATTATTGTGGTTTGACATAATACATAATGCCACATATTTTTCCCAAATAGTCACTCTTAGGTGAGAAAACCATGTTAAACGCAGGAAATTAGCTTTTAAATGTTCTTGTCGTGATTAATTAAATATTTATTGCAAACAAAACATTTTACTAATGTGTCACGACTTATCACGAACCAAAGATCATTCGATTGATTAATGAGATTGTCAGTTGGACGATGAACAATACATTGAGAGGATTTGAAACGATGGGTGGAATCGGAAGACTTTGATTATTTAAGAAAACGACAATGTTGTAGTAAGCTGAGAAACAGCTCTGTGGTATTGTGTTCCGCAGATATGAAGTTATGTGAAGAAACTTTGTTCATGGACGTTCCGTTTATTTTTACGTGGAAAGAGGAAGAAGTGAAAATTATTGGCAGTACTTGTAGGAAGATGAGTACTTGCTGTGCATGTTTTACTGGTAGGAACTAGAATTTGAAGCTTAGTCGAAAGTCTAGCATGATAAGTATGGTCGAGTAGAGAAAGACTAGAAACACTTCTTCTATGCGGAAGAGTCTAAAGGGAAGACCGTCTCTTAGAGAACTTTTCGCTGAATACAGCTCGCTCGACGAAGCTGTCCTCTAGACGAGACTTTAACTCGCAATCTTGCATTGTTTTCGGAAATGGTTTGGCAAACTTCGTTTCATAGACAGGGTATGTATTTGTATTTGAGGGAGAGTTGAAGGTTGAAAATCTCATATGCGAAGCCACTTCTATCTAAATCACTTGCAAATGTTTTGCATCGTTGGACGTTACAAACTGTGGAATATTACGTAATTGCTTCCGAAAGATCAAAAGTTAATGCGTCACCGGTGGCATGAAGGTATCGATTTATGCTGAAGTTCCATTCAGCAATTACTTAAAGCATGTGATGACGAAACATCGATGAGATATTACAACTGCATGATTCTATAGAAATATGGAGTTGTAAGTTGACGATTTTATTGTAAGAAACAAATTTGTTGGGAAAGAGTAGAAACGTGAAAATAATTAGTTATGTTTAACTTGTATAAATTAAATTGCAGATGTTTATAAAGTGATTAAATTCTTCTTTGTGTGTTTTTGAAGTGTCATGTCGTCATACGATAGTTGCCCACTTTTTCATGTCGCTATACGACAGTTGCCCACTTTTTCATGTCGTCATACGACACTTGCCCACTTTTTCATGTCGTCATACGACAGTTGCCCACTTTTTCATGTCGTCATACGACAGTTGCCCACTTTTTCATGTCGTCATACGACAGTTTCCCACTTTTTCATGTCGTCATACGATAGTTGCCCACTTTTTCATGTC
Organism: Sepiola atlantica; assembly: GCA_963556195.1. Taxonomy (NCBI): domain Eukaryota; kingdom Metazoa; phylum Mollusca; class Cephalopoda; order Sepiida; family Sepiolidae; genus Sepiola; species Sepiola atlantica. The sequence goes on from OY744542.1 coordinate 11,909,936, forward strand.
GCTATACGACAGTTGCCCACTTTTTCATGTCGTCATACGACACTTGCCCACTTTTTCATGTCGTCATACGATAGTTGCCCACTTTTTCATGTCGCTATACGACAGTTGCCCACTTTTTCATGTCGTCATACGACACTTGCCCACTTTTTCATGTCGTCATACGACAGTTGCCCACTTTTTCATGTCGTCATACGACAGTTGCCCACTTTTTCATGTCGTCATACGACAGTTTCCCACTTTTTCATGTCGTCATACGATAGTTGCCCACTTTTTCATGTCGCTATACGACAGTTGCCCACTTTTTCATGTCGTCATACGACACTTGCCCACTTTTTCATGTCGTCATACGATAGTTGCCCACTTTTTCATGTCGCTATACGACAGTTGCCCACTTTTTCATGTCGTCATACGACACTTGCCCACTTTTTCATGTCGTCATACGACAGTTGCCCACTTTTTCATGTCGTCATACGACAGTTGCCCACTTTTTCATGTCGTCATACGACAGTTTCCCACTTTTTCATGTCGTCATATGACAGTTGCCCACTTTTTCATTTCGTCATACGACACTTGCCCACTTTTTCATGTCGTCATACGACAGTTGCCCACATTTTCATGCCGTCATACGACACTTGCCCACTTTTTCATGTCGTCATACGACAGTTGCCCACTTTTTCATGTCGTCATACGACACTTGCCCACTTTTTCATGTCGTCATACGACAGTTTCCCACTTTTTCATGTCGTCATACGACAGTTGCCCACTTTTTCATGTCGTCATACGACACTTGCCCACTTTTTCATGTCGTCATACGACAGTTGCCCACTTTTTCATGTCGTCATACGACAGTTTCCCACTTTTTCATGTCGTCATACGACACTTGCCCACTTTTTCATGTCGTCATACGACAGTTTCCCACTTTTTCATGTCGTCATACGACAGTTGCCCACTTTTTCATGTCGTCATACGACACTTGCCCACTT
>OY744542.1:11915918-11920918 GCA_963556195.1 Sepiola atlantica
ATCATCATTATTATTATTATTATTATTATTATCATCATCATCATCATCATCATCATCATCATCATCATCATCATTATTATTATTATTATTATTATTATTATTATTATTATTATTATTGATGATGACCTCAATAAAAGAAAATACGATTTTTTTTTTTGTGGGGGAGTTCTTTTAATAATTCATTTCAGGGGTGGAATTGTCTGACTTTCTATATGCTTTCTTGCTTCCCCTGACCACTTGGAATAGTTTCGTCCGCAGACTAGAAAAAGCATGTGTTCTACTCGATGACATTTGTGTGATGGGACGGATTTTCATTTATTTATATACAAATAAATACACATTGATTTTTATTATAGAGTAGACGACTGATTTAGTTACATGTACTCTATGGGTTGGAAGTCGGTGTAAAAGTCGGACGTCCGCAAATCATGATTAAGTTATTCGGGATCGTTTATTAATAGAATCCGTAATGCTAAATCGACTTCCTACATCGTACATGGGCAATCTGGTGTTTCTGACGTAATCGGGTATCGTTTTTATTACAGCTGAATGTCTTATGCCTGCTTCTATTAGGTCGCACAATATATAAACCAGAGCCGCGTGTTAAAGAGATTGTTCTCAAATCCTTTTAGTTTGTTTGAAAGACATACGTTTCTTTTAAGATTGGGCTGCCCAGCTGCTGGAGTTCCCAATACTATATCAGTCCGATTTCCCTTAATGTATTGCATATTGAGGTGCTGTTTATTTGAAATAGATTCATTTGAATTATAGGATTGACCGGGCTCAGCCTCGTTTGACCTCAAACATTAATCAGCCTCATCCCGAGTAATCCAAACACTAGAGTCCCTATTCTATATTATCAAGACTGGCCTCGATGTATTGACGTTGTGTTTTTGGTGTAGTGTTCATCTCATACATTAGTTTGAACTAGGCGTGATCAGGCTCAACCCGAGTAGCTCGACTTTACATGAGGAAGACTGACCTAAATGCATTGACATTCTATGTTGTGCGTGTGAGGGTTGGCCACTTACATTCTCACGCGAGGCAGAGAGACGCACATCTTGTGGCTGACGGATTATGTAATCGGGCCAGCATGTCAAAGGTGAGATGACGTTGCCGCATGCAGATAACGTAAATCCCCAAATGCGATAAACCAAGAAATACGAAGAGGAAAGGCTGGCACGCACAAAAGAAGCTGTAAGTCGGCTCCGCTTCTGTGTAACCTTCTAACGCAGCGTCTTAGCTTTTCAAACCCTAACCTCACACTAGAACATCAACCTCAAATTTATACAGCTCTCTAACAAAAAAACCTACATGCCACACGGTAGCTATTAATTTAGCTATAAATATATTTTTTAATGTATAACATATATCATATAGCTTTATTATACGCGTATTGCAATTGTATAAACTAATGGATGCCATTTGAATTACCTCCCTTGAAAATTAATGAACATGATATTTTAAGAAGTCTTTTAGTAAATAATTGTTTTTTTTTAAATCGCTTTAGTTAATTTCTGTTAATATTGGGGAAAAAACTAGTACACACACACACATATATATATATATATATATATATATATATATATATATATATATATACATACACACAATAGAAAAGTACCATCGCAAATGAATAACATCACATAATAATTTATTATTAACTGTTTATGAACAATTATGAAAATTAGGAATGCAAATAGCTGTATTTGCGCCTTTGTTATCAAGTATATATATATATATATATATATATATATATATATATATATATATATATATATATATATATATATATATATATATGGGAAGAGAAGGATGAAGGTAATCCGACGTGATGGGAAAATGAAAAAGGAAAACCAAAAAATTGATGTTTTTTATGTGTACATCAACGTTTCGTCTTTATTTATAAGACTTCATCAGGATGATAAAATATATATATATATATATACAGTATTTAAAAATGACTGATGTATTATTAGTTTAAATAACGGTGACTATTTTTATAATGATAACACTTTTTGCGTATATATTAGAAAAAACGAGACAATAAAATCGAAAATGAATTTTTAACTGAAGCCATGACAAAATATTCACTTTTTATCATTATTGTTTAGGAGCGCCGCCTGTCAGCTCGACGGTTGAGTTTCAATCCCGGCTTGTGACACTAACTGGTCTAGTCGCACTAAAGAACTGTGATACAGCGAAACAGTGTGTATGTGGATGACTATATAAAAAGCGCCCTTCTGGGTAGAGCTTATTTTGTAAGGATATCGCTAACTGCCAATTAGCTTTAAGGCATAGCTCATTGAGGAAACCTAATTCGAGCTCCGGCACTTGATAATGTTTACATTGTGATATCACTTACAATCAGTCAGTGCGATATGATAGTGCAGGGGTGGGAGCACCGACTGTCAGCTCGACGGTCGAGTTTCAATCCCGGCTTGAGACACTGAAGAGCTGTCATATAGCGAAACAGTCTGTATGTAGATAACTATATATATATATATATATATATATATATATATATATATATATAGAGAGAGAGAGAGAGAGAGAGAGATAGATAGATATATATATATATAGAAATATATATATATATATATATATATATATATATATATATATAGCCGCACTGATGAGCTGTGAAACAGCGAAGCAGTCTGTATGTGGATAACTATATAAAGCTCCCTCCGGGTAGAGCTAATTTTGTAAGGGTATCGTCAACGGCCATTAGCTTTAAGGCAATGCTCATTAGGTAAAACTAATTCGAGCTCCGGCAATTACAATGTTTACATTACGTTACATTGAGATATTTCTTACATTCAGTCAGTGTCGCGTGATGGCGTAGGGGTTAGAAGCGTTTCGATCCCGATCTTGAGGCACTAACTGGTCTAGCCGCACTGATGAGCTGTGAAACAGCGAAACAGTCTGTATGTGGATGACTATATATATATATATATATATATATATATATATATATACATGTAAATGTTATATATACTTTTCAAACAATTAAAATAAATCTCTCTAAGGCCCCTTCAACTATCATCTCATCAGGAGAACATCGATAGTTCAGATAGATAAATAATATGGGCGAAAGAATGAATTATGTCGGCAGAAGAAATTCGTTAAATCATTGAATCTCTTTGGGGAACTTTAAACCTTTTAATTTAATTTTATTTTTATTCAATTTTATTTCATTTGATCGTTTTAACAACTTTAAATTAAAGTGATTTTAATCGCCCATCGTTATTTTTTTGTCACGTCCAATTCTACTTTCGCCAATATTATTTATCTATCTGAACTATCGATTTTCTCCTGACGATATGATAGTTGAAAAAGCTTTAAGAGGATTTCCGTGAATTTTTTTAAAAGCATATATATATATATATATATATATATATATATATATATATATATATATATATATATATATATATATATAATTTATTTAGATACTGTATATTACATAATTTAGCAATGTACCGCGGTTTCATCCAAAAGAGCAGATTTAGACATCTTTAGTAAATCTCCGTGCCCAGTGGAATCATCGGCAAGCTGAAACGATTGTAGTCACGTCCGACAGGGAATGGCGTCAACAATAACAGAAAACGTTGTATCTCTGAGGGGGTCCCCTAAAAAACCGGTGTGGGATAGTGATTAACTAAGGCTCAAGGGAGGCCTTCATTTTATTCCCTAGCATGTTTTATTTATTTATTTATTTATTTATTTATCTGTTAGCAAGTTTTATTTATTTATTTATTTATTTATTTATCTGTTCGTTTTGTAATGTTATTATTATACCTGAAAAAATACGAAAGGGGTGGCTATATAGTTTGCTGTTTGAGTTTGTGAAATTAGTGTGCTTTTTTGTTGTCGTTTTTGGGAATAAAATTATGTATCGGATTAATTGTTCGATATAGAGCTGAAAGAGATGATTCAAATATGTTTTTATCGACTTTATGTGTTTGTTTATTTTTGTTTATTGAATTGATGTTTTCGTATTTTCTGTTCTTTTTGTAATGTTATTGTTATATCTGGTCTGAAAAAATACGAAAAGAGCGGCCATATAGTTTGCCGTTTGGGTTTGTGAAATTAGGGTGCATTTTTGTTGTCGTTTTTGGGAATACAATTATGTATCGGGTTAATTGTTCGATATAGTGTTGGAAAGCATGATGCAATAATGTTTTATGGACTTAACGTATATATATATATATATATATATATATATATATATATATATATATATGACCTTGGTTTATTTCTGTCTTCCCGGAAGTAGCTGTTCACGCCCTATGTTAAGGGGTTGCCCGTCTTAGATCACAATTAAATCAGACTCATTTATGTCTTACGTAAGTCGAGAGTTTATTTGAATATATTCTCTGTTGGCCTTTTAAGACCCAGATAGATCGACATTTCCACTTTCTCCGTTCGGCGGGGGATTTCTTTATGTTGTTAAATATTTATAGTTCTTTTAAATTTTATTCCTTAATCTTGTCTTAATGTTTGGATAAAGATTTTAAAATTGGGATCAGAAGTCAACATACGATTGGTATTGTATCGACATACATTTTCAAAGAATAAAACAAACTGTTGTTGTCCGCTCATGACTAAAATACAGCCATAATTTGCAGCTAGAAATACCCAATCACTAAAAATGATGAGAATTAAAAGAAAATCGAAATCTCAGACAATTAACATAACCGGGAAGAAATTCCCTAGATTAACTCGACAATCAACTAAATCCCATCCATTCACTGTGGAGGTCCCCAGATGTCGGAAAGCCTTCTACTCAAATAGCTTCTTTCCTCGTACTGCTGGCCTCTGGAACTCTCTCCCTGCCCCCTGTTTCCCCGACAGAACAGACATGCAGAAGTTTAAAACAGACATCTCGCTGCGCAGATCTCAAGTTAGGTTGACCCCCCCTTCCTTCTCCCATTTTCTTTTCTCAGTAGCCCCTTACGTCTACAGTGGCGGCTTGCCTTGTTTGGGGTGAACTA
>OY744542.1:11923418-11945918 GCA_963556195.1 Sepiola atlantica
GATCAATGGAACGCACCTAATTATACGTGCGTCTAAGAATGTTGTTTTGAAGCTGTGTCCGTCAATATTTTAATTAAGCCTTAAAAATACGGACATCACTTTAGTTCCAACCCTTGAAATACGGGACCGATGGTATCTCCAAACTTCTGGAGGTGTATCTTTTCGAAATATCCCGTATAGATTCCCAAGTTGGACGAAAAGTTGCAGCTAAAGAAGACGGGTGGTAACATCGGCCGAAACGTTGCGAAATTAACAACCAAGATGAGAATTGTAGTCTGCCCATGGTACAACACTACCAGAGGAGGTTGTAAAGAGGCCTACGATATTCAGATTTAAAGCTGCCTTAAGCATTTGAACTGCACATGCACATTTCATTCTAATTGTCACTTTACATGGCTTGTTGCACTTGACTATATTTTGCCAATAATTTGATTTCATAAATCTAAATAATACAAAGTATGAATCCTCATCTGAAGAATTTCCATACCTGAATAAGTATTAACATCGATTGTAATGAATTATAGAGTAGCATTGCTACATCTGGGCTGGTGGACCAACCAACCGTCTCTATTTCTTAGACAGAGTATAAAACAGAGCGTCTAATCTAATAGGCCCCACATTGTCTTACAAGCTCAAGCCTTGCCCCATCGCTGCAATGTTGCATAGCTCTGCTTGTTTTACAAGTACTTCAATGGAATGTGCTCCTACGAACTTGCTGCACCTGTGCTCCATCAACGCATATACCTCCGCCCAACCCGACCATTAGCAAAATTCCACCTCCTCCTCTTTATACTCTAATAGCTTTTTACCTCGAACCGCTAACCTTTGGAATTCCGTTCCTTGCACTCTGTTTTTCCCGTCTGTACACACATGTAAAAATTGAAATGTCGTGTTAACAAAAACCTCGCTGCAAAACTCCCCACTTAGGATGCCCCTATAAATCCGGCCCCTAATTCAAAGTAGCACCTTACGTCTCAGTGGTGATGTGCCATATTTGGGGAGAATGTATGTAATAGCATCTGTTATCAGGCGGACATCCTAAGAATGTTCTCTCTGCTCACCCAACGACTACACCGGTAGCTTGGTCATGCCAGCTGAATGCACGATTAGAGGATCCAAATGGATATTCTTCATGGTAGGCTTGTAACCGGCTCCAGACCAGCAGGAAGACCTGTCCTACGCTACAAGCGAGACGTAACGACAGGTGTAATCGACCAAAAAGGCTGAGTCTCCGTGACTGAAGACCGCAGCCGCTGGAGCAGAGCTGTAAAAAAACATGCTAGAAGAAAGAGTAAGGAGAGGAGATACTAGCCCTTGAGGGAACGGAGAGAGAATAAACAGCTTAAAGGCTGAAACACAGCTTGCGTACCCAGACATCTGTGATAACTGCAACAAAGCCCCCCGAACCATATTGGCTTGCATAGTCACAGCAGACGCTGAAACTCGAAAATGGACTAATATGAGGCGCAGATCTATTTGTCTCCTAAGATTAACGGATGCCAAAAACAATATATATATATATATATATATATATATATATATATATATTTCAGAGACGTACTGTGGTTTTATTAAGATAGATTACCTTTTTTCCGTTTAAAAAGACATTAGAGACCATTAAAATCCTCAGCGCCTCACATGTTGAAAATAATCGAAGAATGAAATTCAGAGATCTACGCTTTTTCTTCGATTTGTTTTTATTTCGTTAGTCCATGATAATTTGAATAGACTCAAACTGCTTTCATAAACATAACAAGGTAAATCCATGCCAATGAAACCATGGGACGTCTCTGAAATATTGAACATATATTTTTAAACAAAAATTCGATCGAGCACTTTATTTATTTCTTTTCGCCATATCCCGACGCACTATCTTTCTCTCTCTTTTTATCTCCACTCTGTCTCTCTCTCTGACACTCTCTCTCTTTCTTACCATATATATATATATATATATATATATATATATATATATATATATGTATGTATATAAATTAGGCTTTATTAAAAGAATATATATTTTGAAGTTAACATCCCTTTTAATATTATTCAAATATTTCCGATTATAAGCTCAATTAAGTAACATTTCCGACCTCAGCGCATATATATTGATTGGTTAAATTCCAATTCCAAAGATTATTCTTGGCCATTGGAATGAAACTAATATATATATATATATATATATATATATATATATATATATATATATATATATATATATATATATATATATATAAAGTTAGTTGGAGAACCCCTCAGCAGAGTGTTCAATTATTAAGGAAAATCAAAAATGGGAGCGTTATAATTATTTAAAAACGTGTTACAGAAAACTAGAACAACATTGGTACCGTCGGTTTTAAATAGAAACAAATGGTATTTATAATTAGTCGTTTTTACCGTACTCTCTTCAGCCTCTTCTTATGTCAATATTCAATACATATATATAAACCAAATCAATTGGTTAGCAATAGTAAAGTGCTCTACAGCGATCAAAACCTAATAATTACGTCGAAAAATATATGAACGTCCGGATTTCACACTGAAATTATACGCTTCAGAAATTTCCAATTTTGTGGAGAATATTATAAATGAAGCAAAATATCCCAGGTATAATTTCAGGATCTCTGTGCTGCATAGTGTTGCTGTGCTTTAAAGAATATAGACGAACACTTATGTATAAAATATAAATGTCTACATGGTTATTGTTCGGTTGCGGTGAACAGGTAGTATTAGTGGGAGTCGTAGGCGCAGAGGAATACACAGAAAATAACGACGATTCATTTTCTGATTTCGCTAGCCAGCCGATTTATCTCAATCTCAATTCAATGCGGTTGAAATACATTTTGGGCACACACGCATACTAAACTGCAACGCCCATTCATTTATTTTGCTTACACACTCCAGCTATATATTGTTTATTTAGAAAACAGAGGTATTTTGCCACCTGTGTCTTCAAGCTATTTTACATGTGTCTCTGCCTCACACAGTCGCATGTTATGCATCAACCGACGTGTGTGTCTCTAAAATATTCGGTCATTGTTGTTGTATGAGAAAATCTCTTCCAGTACTGTATTGTTCATTTAGTGAACGAGCGTATTTCGTCCACTTCATCTGCAGGTCTCGTTTATATATTTCTGCGTTAAACAGATGGGTGTCATGCTTCCTTCTAAGTAGGTGTGTTTGCATCTACCAGCTGCATGTTATGCTTCCGGCCACGTGTGTGTCGCTGCGACAATTCGCCGGATGGTATGTCTTCCGTCCAAGCGTTGTCTAGGTACGATATACCCTATTTTCAACATTGCGCAGTGTGTAATATAATGTTGTCATGGTGAAGAATAGCTTTAGACCTCGCATTCCAAAGAACAGGAATGTCACAAATGTGGCATTATGAAGACAATTCCGCCATAGAAAGAGGTCATTGAGAACAATTCAAATTACATTAACAATGAAATAAATATAATATGGTTTATGTAGTTTGCTTGAAGCATTGCTAATTGTGTATATAAAGGTAATTAATAGAAGGTTATACAATACAGAGGTGTAACGGATAAACGTGAACTGAAGAAAGTTTAGACATATAACCGTGGAATGAGATTCCGCCTTTTATTGATATAATTATTTCTTTTGTTTTTTATTACAATCTTAATTGCCGTCAGTGCGGTTCAATGGACGTTCCGTCTAACATACTATTTCGGGAAATCAATTCCCTTCCTCAGATGGATGTTCAACATTAATTCAAACGTGCATAAGAAAAACCGTTGCCGGTGGGAATAGTTCTGCAAAAACTATTGAATAAAAAATGTAGTTAAAATGCTTTAACTTTAATGTTAATCTTACACTCCTGATCAAATATTTAAGACCACTTGATATTTTAAAAAACGAAACCTTTTGTTAAGGATAGATTTGAAACTCCCCCCACCAATACTAATCTAAAAGGTTATGGAAACAAACAGCTACCTTCCAAAGATTTTATTCAGAAATTTACATTTTTATAAAATGGGGCATTTTATACTTGATTAAAAGTATAAGACCAGATCTATTGTTATTTCAATGTTTTTAGTTCAGGTAGAGATTAGCAATCACTGTGTAACGGTTTAACCAAGCGTAAAGCAAGCAAACTTACCGAAGTTGAGCGTGCTCGAATTCTAGATTTCCATAAGCAAGGTTTTTCACAGCGGGTGATCGCAGCTAACGTAAATCGCAGTACAACTGTGATTTGCCACTTTGTAAAGAACAGTGAGAATTATGGAAAAGCAAAATCAACTAGTAGCTCCAAAACATTTCTCCTGCATTAAGTAGGAGAATAAGACGGGTGGTTGTGAAAGACAGTGGGCTTTCCTCTAATCAAATTAAGGCAGTCACGGATGCTGATTGCAGTCCAGTAACCATCAGACGACACTTACAACAAAAAGGCATGGTAAATTAAAAAGTGTACACAAATTTCTCGGTTGCTTATACGTCACAAGGTGGACCGCTTAAGGTGTAGGCGTGAGTAATAAACATGGGACGTTGAGAAGTGGAAGAAAGTCCTGTTTTCAGATTAGAAAAAATTGAATCTAGATGGTCCTAATGGCGTCCAACAATATTGGCATAATAAAAACATGCCTCCTGAAATGTTCCTCACGCGTCATAGCCGTGGAGGTTCCCTAATGGTATACGGTGCCTTTTCTTAAAGAAGGGCGATGGATTTCTAGGTGGTGCAGGGTCGTCAGACAGCGGCTGGTTATGTTAGCATGCTACAAAAAGCATCGTTGATGAAGGAGAGACATCGTTTCTGTTGGGATGGATGGTCATTCCAACAGGATAATGCTGCAATCTAGGCTGCACGACGGACCTTGACCTTTCTACAAGAAAATGGGGTCAATCTCTTGAGACATCTTGCATGCCAACCGGACATACACCCAATTAAAAAATGTTTGTGGATACATGACAAGATATGTTTATTGAAATAGCAAATAATATTCAACAAAAAATGAACTTCATGAAGCCATCTTCAGAAGTTGGAGCAACATCCCTCGCACCTTAATGGAAACGCTTATTTCTAGCAAGCCCCAAATAATTTTTGAGTCATCAAAACCAGTGGAGGTAGAACTCGTTATTACATCTGGGTTTTTTAATGTTTTCATACACTTTTCGTAGAATTTTGTAGAAGTTTTGTCTCTCGTCTTAAAATTTTGATCAAGTGTAAAATGCCTTATTTTATACGAATGTAAATTTCTGAATAATGTTTGGAATGTAGCTTTTTGTTTCCATAACCTTTTAGATTTTAGCATTGGTAAACTTAAGTGGAAAGAGTTTAACATCAATCCTATAAAAAGGTTTCTTTTAAAAGATTTTCAAGTGGTCTGAAATCTTTGATCATGAGTGTATATATATATATATATATATATATATATATATATATATATATATACATATATATATATATATATATATATTCTCTTTTATGCATATTTCATAACATATGTATGTATATTTTATAATATACTAGCTGGCACGGGAGAAAAAGAAATGAATGAATTTAAATCTGTCAACATCCGACGGAACGCAAATAGGTCACATCAGTATGTTATCATACTAGGTAAAGTATTAGCTATTACATTGATTTATTTCAAATGACTACATAATAACGTTGATTTAAAAAACAATCCGGCCCAAAGTCATCTGCCCCCTCCCTCATAGGCAGAAGTTTAACAATGTAAAAAAAAAATTTAAAAACTTGTGTAGACGACTGGAATTGAACCATAAACCTCTGTGCTACTGATCTACGCTTCTACCGTTTTGTCCAGGAAAGCGAGTACAAAATCTATAAAAAAAATAGGTGATTTATACAGAAGAAATCTGTAGCTGACATGTGAGTTATCGTACGATTCGCTATAAGTCGACCGAATGTAGGGTCCACTAGTTACACGTTTTTGGTCATTTATATACCAAGAAATCGATGTTTTTTTCTAATTCTTTGATATTATGCGTGTAATAGATCTATGAATTAGAACATGTACACTTTATGGTTTCGGTCGAGTATCTTGGCGTATAGTGACTTCATTCGGAAGTCGAGTTGTTGAAGAAATTTTAGAAGCAACATCGAAAGATGAAATACTGAAAAGAACTATGTTCATTAATGGCATACTCTAAAACCCGGAATACCTATAAATATATATGTAATAAGAAGACATAACGTAATCCTACATTCTCGAAATTCAGTGGAATTAGCGTGAGCTAATAACTGTGTGCGTAATGTTTTGTATTATTTTGTAAAGTGATAGCAGACTAATAGGAAATAATAACGGAGAATTAAAAAACAGTAGACTTTGTTTATAAATTCTCGGTGTCGATGGGAAGAGTGTCAGTAGTTATGTGTAAGGGGGAAAAGTTTATGCTACCACCTATATGGAGTATGTGTTGAGGAGAGTCGGAGATGATTGGCCAAACGCAATATGTAGTATTTTCTAGGGAAAAATAATAACAACTTTTAGTAAAGTTGTTATTATTTTTCTTTAGTGAATATCGTAATATAGTGGTGAGTTTAGTAGCTTGTGATGCATGTGGTTATTTTTCTATTTTTCAAGAAGGTACAATGAAAACATCGTCTTAACTTCATATATAAGATACGATTGTATTTAATTATATACTATTGTGTGTTAATTTATATATAGTGGTGAGTTTAGTAGCCTGTGATGCATGTGGTTATGCGCCTATATTTGAAGAAGGTACAGTGAAAACATCATCTGAACTTTATATATTAGGTAATATTGTATTTTAATATATAATAGTTTGTTCTTATTTCATGATATACTAGTAGGACCCGGGCCCTGGCGTTGACGGGATGAAATAGAAAATAATGATTTATCTTTTAACACAACGTAAGCCTCAGTCAGTGTTGCAATACAAAAACCTGTGCATTAAAACAATTGTATCAACCCACGCGGACGAAGACTTTGTTTATTTTTTGTCACACTAATTTCCTGCAGGAATTAAATAAACATACCAAAAATAAACAGCACAATAATGAAATGCAGACGATTGAATTGAGTAAAAATTGTTTGTAAACCAAAAACCCTCACTAAACTGAACGAAGGAAGAAGGTAACTGTTTTTTCTGGTATAAATATGTGAATTCATTGGTTTTAATGAATACTGAGTATCCACTTTCGCGAAACGAACAACGATACATGAATACACGCTTGCAATATGTGGTTACGTCAATAGGTCACAAATTCAATGTTGCTGCTGCTGATGATGATGATAATGATGCTACTGCTGCTGCTGCTGCTGCTGCTGCTGCTGATGATGATGATGATGATGCTGCTGCTGCTGCTGATGATGATGATGATGATGATGATGATGATGCTGCTGCTGCTGCTGCTGCTGCTGCTGCTGCTGCTGCTGCTGATGATGATGATGATGATGATGATGATGATGATGATGATGATGATGATGATGATGATGATGATGCACTGGTTTTGTGATGACGTAAACATAATCGTTCCCGGTCAATCGAAAAATAAAAATGTGATGGAATTTTTAAAATAATTAGTTATCAGATTTTTAATTAAGAGGAAGGAAGAAGTAACAATAGTTGCTTGAATGGATGGCTATATCTATGCAACCGGCTCTAAACTGTTGAACTTAAAAGAAACTAGTTCCGTTGTTAGCTTCGTATCGAAATGACTTAAATAGACATCTGAAGGCTAATTGGTGTAACTTTAGAAAGTAAAAAATACCCTCAAGTGAATCAGACTTTTTATAAATAAATTATAGAATTTATTAACTATTTAAAAAATATTACTGAATTAAAATTTATAAATGTCTGCACAACTTTTAGGATGTACTAGCTCTGAACGAAACATTTAAAATGGCGTATTACTGGGTTCCCCCACATGTGAGTTTGCTCTTTTCTTTTTTTTGTTGGTTTCACCCAAACATGAATAAAAATAAAAATAATAAAATAAAAACATGGTTATATGACTATAATATAGAACTGACTTGTATATATATATATATATATATATATATATATATATATATATATATATACATAAGAAAAACATAAACTCAACTGAACTGAGAAAAATATAAACAACTAACACTAAGATCATACATAAAAACAACTGCACTAACAGACTAAAAATGTTCGAAGCCCTACACATAAAAAATTTACAATCTACAATTAACAAAATAGCATTCATCACCAGTACTAACGCCTTATCAGTCTTAAACAATTAACACATAATACTAATACTAATACTAATACTAATAATAATAATAATAATAATAATAATAATAAAATTAATAAAAATAATAGATTAAACATAAAATAGATAAAAACAAATCAATAAAAATAAAAACTAATAAGTAAAAAAAAAGATAGAGATATATATATATATGTCTATACACATATGCAAATAATTAGATCTAACCAAAAATAAAATCATAAATACGGCTCTACACACAACAACAACAACAACAACAACAACAACATACTACCTCCTGAAGATGGTCGCGAGACCGAAAGCGCTCGACTAATGGCCCAATAAACAACATTAGGCGCCACGATCCATCAATTATTACCAGAGACCCGAAGAATCGCTCGCCGAGCTGAGAAATTGACCAAAAAGATTATAAAGAAAGAAAAAGCCGTGGTATTTAATGACGCATGTCTAACGACTTGCTGCCGAGATATATATATATATATATATATATATATATATATATATATATATATATAGGGTGGGCAAAAATAAGGGTCCTATTTTTAAAAATTCATAACTTTTTTATTTATTGATTTAAAAAAAAATTTTTTTTAGAATAAGTAAAGAACCCCTTCCGAAGCAAGCATGAGCCGTATTAGCCCTAATAGGCCGTCGGCCCAGAGCAAAAATTATTACTTTTAATAAGATGTAAAAGGGGTGGGCATGATTTTTAGATATAATATCTATAAAATCATAAGAAACATGGAAAAAAATTTCCCATGCAAGATTTTGGTGCATTAATTAATAATTTTAATTTTAATCCCTCCAAAAAATGCTGACTGATTAGTTGCTTTCGTACAAAAAATAGCGAACCAGAATACGTCTTTCATTTACTGTTTACAATCAACCAATCACAACCAGTGTAGCATCTGTTAAAATTCAAGATGGCTGCCTCCAGCGAAGACGAAATTTATGTAAACAAAGACAAAAACGTGTGCGTTATGTGCATATTTCCAACTAAAAAATGGAAAGTTAGATCTTTTTCAGAGAAGACATGGACGCGCTTTTTAGAATATGTTCCAGAAATGTCGAAAAGCTTCGACTTTAGCTGTGATTCAAGTACCATACCACCTCGTATTGGATTTCACCAAAGCTGCTATTCGCGTTTCACGGATTGTCACAAATTGAAAGAATTAAGAACAAACTAGAAAAGAATACTGATGACGTTTTCGAAGGTAAGTTTAAGTTTTTAATAGTGTTATCATTTTTATTGATACACATCTTAGAAGAGACGATTTTATTTTTCGTTGGTAAATCACCCCCCTAAAAAGAATGAGATTCTACTTTTTCAGGCGATTACGTGTGAACTGAACACCATGAATAACTTGATGGAAGGAAAAATTTTTTGGTAAAAACGCACAACGGCCGGGAAGAAGGGGCAGCCAACTTACATGCAAATTGAATTAATTTATAGAACATTTAGCGAAGAAATAACAATTTGTGAAAATCAACATTATATTGATGTGACATTTATTGAAGAAAAAAAATAAAATAAAAAATCTGTTAATCCAAACAAGAGGACTGTTCGTTTTGAAATGAAAAAATATACTGTTGATTTTCCCACATTCTTTTTTCTTCAATAACCTCAAGTCCGAGTGGCACAGAGTTAAAAGCACACGTAATCGTCTACCCCCCCACACAAAAAAACCCGCACAGAATTTATCTCCCATAGCAAAGAAAAAATGGTTATCTGCCCTAAAACGCTGGAATGGCCCAGAAATGGGATCATTTTACTTTAAATTTATATGCAAAACCGAGTTACCACTCCAAATTCTAAAATAATTTTTTTTTATATATTTTGAAAATCTCAATTTTAAACCAAAAAACTAGCGTTTGTTTCTATTTACTTGTTTTACTTATATTATTATATTTACTATTTACTTAATTCATTCTTAAATTTTTAATGAAATGTTATGGATTTATCAAATAGCGGTTGGATATCATTTTTTATTTGAACTTTTGCATGACCTTTTTTGTGTTATTTATTCACTTCAAATGCACATTAAACCCATGAATATATTTATTTTCACAGGGTCTCCTTCTCAAGAAAACAACAGTGCAACAACTACTGAAAAAGATGAACCACCAGCTAAAAAAAGACGGGTTCTTCGTTCCAATTTTGAAGGACCATCTTTGCCAACTAGATCAAAGCATATTTTACCAGATGTTTGTATACTCTGCCAAAAAGTAAAAACTATAGTGTGCAAAGGATCTGGCAAAAAAAACAGGGAAAAGCTTGTAAAATGTTCAGCAATAGAAGCTGTTAATTTAAAACGAGCAGCAGAAGAAAATGAAAATGAAACACTCCTCATGCAAATAAGAAATGAAGATTGTGTGGCAATTGAGCTGAAGTACCATAACTCCTGCTACTGTGACTTCACCCGCTACTTGACCAAACCAACCAAAACTGAACAGACTGAGCAAACTTCATACAGTAAAGCATTCAAGGTTTTTGCCAAATTAGTTCAAACCCGATTATTGAAAACAAGGAAATAATAAGACTCAAAAGTTGAAAAACTTGTTTGTTAAACAGATAAAAGAAACGCATGGAGTTGATGCTCACTTATATAAAACAGGTTACTTAAAACAAAAGTTGATTAAAAAATTTCCTCAACTGTGCTTCATCACTCTTAAAATGAGGTCACAAGGTGATATCGTCTATGTAAATGACATTACAGTGTCTTCTCTTGTAGAGGAAAAAACAGTACTCCATGAGGAAACACATTCCATAACTCCAACTGAAACAGACTCGTCAGAAAATGAGACCCACTTGCAATCACAACAGCAAACAAGTCATATACACTCGGATCCAAATCCTTTATCTAACTTGTACATAACTGCTATGGATCTGAGAAATACTATTAGACAAGTTAAACCTTCTTTGTTATGGCCACCAACAGCAGAAACATTAAATTTGCAAGAGGCTGAAAAGACAGTACTCCATATTTTATTTAACTTTCTTGCATGGATAGTTGGGGCATCTGAAGAGTTATGTACAGGAAAAATAGTGGACGTATCTGCATCTGTCCACAGAAAGCTTTTGTCCATTTCACAAGACCTTGGCTTTGAATGGATGGACATTAATGCCAAAACATTTATCACTTGGTATGGCTGTACGCCATCTGTCTGGATCTGCCCAATTGATTGGTTTGCTAAATGGTTTGGGACATTGTGTTTCCCACTCAGTTATTTTAAATCATGATACAGCACTAGATTAATCGTGGAAAAAATTCTATTCCATCCACTATCCAGGCAGGTATTCCAACAACTTTGGTCTGGGACAATAATGATCTTGGCGAGGAAACCTTATCTGGACATGGAACAACCCACAACACAAATGGGATAATTATTCAGAACAATGTATGTCCTACATCAATGAAACCTTGTTCCTCTAACATTGCAGAAGAAGGACTCAAGAGAACAAGGAAAAGAACATTGGAGCCACCAGAAGTAAATCTGGCCACATACTCTGGAGGAAGGAAGGATGGCCCACATCCATTTGCTGAACATGTGTCACTTCAGTCTGATCATATATTTTCTCTGCAAAATGCTATAAAACTTGATATAGCATATTATATCACAAAATTCGGCAGTGAGAATATATTACCATCTTGGACTGGATTCAACCAATTCCTTTGCAAAGAGGAAGTACCATCAAAATCTATTATCGGTTACTTACCTGTAATTGATGTTAGCCCCTCAGAAATGGATACAGTCCTTACACTTCTACAAAATAGCATTGACATTGCTGATCGACTGAAGTTAGAAACTATTGTTATTGTAATGGATCAAGCAATCTATTCAAAGGCACAGTTGATCAGATAGAGAAATCCACTTTTCATGAAGAGATTGGTCATTCGGCTTGGCGCCTTTCATACAGCAATGTCCTTTCTTGGGTGTTTGGGAAAGCGTTTTAGAGATGCTGAGCTTCAAGATATTTTAATAGAATCAGAAGTTGTTGCTGTAGGCTCAATAAATGGAGTGTTTACAGGGAGGCACTATAACAGAGCAGTTAGAGCCCATAAATTAGTGGCTGAAGCAATGCAGCATATGCGTCTGACTACCTATTTAGAGAGCATTCCTGAAGAAAAGGCAGAAAAAGTGAAACAGCTAATGACATCCTTGTCACAATCATTCCCAGGATCTCAATATCATGAAATTCTCGAGGGAGAAAATCTTCAAAGTTTCCTATCATCCTATGAAGAGTTTATACAGGTTGGCAACAAGAAGCAGACTTTTGCATTCTGGAATTCTTATATCGACATTGTAGAAATTCTTCTACTTTTCCTTAGAGGTATTCGAGAGTCAAACTGGGGGCTTCACTTGGCAAGTGTTAGACAGATACTACCTTGGGTGTTTGCATATGACCATGTTAATTACAGCAGATATCTTCCAGTTTACTGGTTGGAGATGTCTAATCTCTCTACTACTCATCCATTGATATATAAACAATGTGTAGAAGAAGATTTTGCTGTTCAAAGTTCAGATGCCTTTGAGAAAACCATCGAGCAGACTGCCAATCGAGACTCCAAAACAAAAGTCAGTGTTTGGTAGTTTTGTTTTACGGCATATCAACCCTTTTTGGGTTATTTAATGCCGAATCTGGTCATTATAGTAAAAGTTTTTATGCTTCAAGTTCTTTATATCTTCAAATGTTTAATCATCGTTTTTGGTTTGGTAGTTTTGTTTTACGGCATATCAACCCTTTTTGGGTTATTTAATGCCGAATCTGGTCATTATAGTAAAAGTTTTTATGCTTCAAGTTCTTTATATCTTCAAATGTTTAATCATCGTTTTTGGTTTAGTAGTTTTGTTTTACGGCATATCAACCCTTTTTGGGTTATTTAATGCCGAATCTGGTCATTATAGTAAAAGATTTATGCTTCAAGTTCTAAAAATAAAATAAAAAAGGGGAGGGAGAAAGGGAGAGGGGCTGTTGTTTTTGGTTTTGTAGAACATAATTAAGTTTTACAAAAAAAAAAAAAGAAGAAAAACAAAAAACGTCAATGTAGGTGAATTTCGTCTCAAGGAGCCACAGGGCAGCCTGATCTGGTATCACCAGAAAAGTCAGTGTAAAGATGCAAATATTTGTACATGTTTACAAAACAGGGTACAATGCACAGATCTGTGCAAGTGTGCTAGAGATACATGCTATAAAATCACTGGAAACAATGCTGTAGAAGATGATGATGATGATGATGATGATGATGATGATGATGATGATGATGATGATGATGATGATGATACCGATAATGATGATGATAGTAATAATGAAGTGGCATAAGCAATGATATTATTTACACATTGAAGATAAAAAATATGGGCTGAATTTCTTTTGGATAAAAATTGACAATTATTGCATATTTTATCACTTTGGTGTGAACGAACGAACTTGAAAATGACACAAAATTGCGAATATATCTCAAGTTAAAATGATATTACTACATACAAAAATATGACAATAATTTTGTGTGACTAGTAATATTGGTAGAATATAAGTTCCTCTACATGAGAAATATCAAAATTTAACAACAAAATATTTTTTTAAGTTATACACAGAAAGTATTGAAGCTGTATCAAAGAAAATGACTGAAAAAAGGCTTTTGTTTTTACAAATATTCTTAGCTTTGAAGCAGAGTAAATATATTAAGTCCAATATCCATATATTAAATGATGCAGAATTTAATTGGGAATAATATATGCTAAACTACATGTTTTTATCTTTATTGGTTTGGGTGCTACTAGGGTTTAAGTAAGTCATGATGCTCTATTTGAATGATTGTCGGCCATTTTTAAAGATGGCCGCCGTTCTCATTAATGCGCAACATTTACGCTTGGGAAAAAAAGTATGATGTTTAGGAGTCTATTGGCATTCATTTGCCACCATTTATTCTTCCACCCCCAACCAAGGTCACAGAATCAAAAATCTAGAGTGATTTTGACCTTTGGGCCCATAGCCTATAAGGAACGTACCCTCATTTAGAAAACATTATTTTTGCTTAAAAAACTCAAAACAGTGTAAAAAACAATACTTTAGTTTTTGTAAGTTTTATAAAGTGTTTTTCGGCTAAAATTTGTTTTGTTTATTTCAAAAAATCTCGGAAGGGTCAGTCTACACACACATAAAGTTTGGTGAGTTTAACTTTTATTTTGTGGAAGTTATTCAAATTCAAGTTATTCAAATTTAAAGATAGGACCCTTATTTTGGCCCACCCTGTATATAACTTTTTAGTCTGAAGCCCGCTAAGAGTATGTTAATGAAAATAGTTTTGTTTGCGTTGATGTTGGGGGGAATTTAAGAAGTTTTGAGCAAAACCACTTGAATTGTAAATTGTGATGATGAAAAATATCATGTTAATCTTTTATTTGTTTGTATATATGTGTTGAATAAAAATCGCGAGAGTTTCATAAATATATAAATGAATTTAACTTATTATGAACATAAACAAAACATTAAAAAGCAGACAAAGCAAATGGTAAGAAGTTATTTTTGTGTGATGTGACTGCTTTTTAATAAAAGTAGTTATGTGTCAGTAAAATAATATGTGATGTAAATAGACAAAGCCAAATAAACAAACGCGTTACAACATAAATTGAGTTAATTACAAATAAATTAAGGAAGGATCAAAGAGTTACATCAATAGAGAGTGCAAATAATTGCTACCTTCTTTATGGAAGCTGTGTTTTTTCAGAAGCAGACATGTAGCATTATATGTAATAATATTCTATAAAAAATGCCAGTATACTGAAATCATATGCCCTTAATAGGGTTAAGATGAAAATTTATATACACTAAATGTACAAAAGCAAGGAAATTCCCAAATGTTTACACTTTTATTGTTATTAAGGGTATGCGAGCACAACAGAGCTATTTATTTTACTGGTAGGAATTTTTCTTCAGCGCACTTCACACACTTCATTCACTCATGCATAGATATTTATACTGTAGTGATGTGATAATGAAATGGTTTGGTTGATATGTAGTCATACCCTTAAATAATGACAATAAACGTGTAAAAATTTGGGAATTTCCTTGCTTTTGTACATTTAGTGTATATGAATTTTCATCTTAACCCTATTAAGGGCATATGATATCAGTATATATTTGTAAAGGCTATGCCTCAAGACAATGGTTATTTGTAAGTTTTTTTTTTAAATTTTCTGGAAAACTAAGGTATATGGTAAACTGAAATTAAAATGCCATCAACTAGCCCCTAGAACCTCTATCTCTGCAAAAAATCAGCTGAATCCATCAAATCGTTGATGAGATACAGGGTGGCACACACGTACGTACGTACACACGGATAACACAAAATCACTAGTGACCTTTTGTGGATCTCTGGGTTTCCTTGACTAATGATGCTTAAATTGTACACACTTATAGAATCTATTAAATGAAAATTTTGTACAAAGTTTTAACTAATTTGTTTTATTGGTCTTTGAGTTATGACTGATAAAAGAAATGAGATTTCTAGCATGGGTCGTTTTTGAAGTCTATTAAGGGATAGAGCGCTATCGCGCCTCCCTTGATTTGTATGAAAAAATCGACTTTATTTAAAAACATAGCCTCCTTATAGGGGGATACACTTATTACAACGTTTCTCTAACAATTTGGACATTATTGTATAATGATCTCTTTAGCCTCAAAATAAACCCCAGTTTTCGATATCACTTCTTTATTGGAAGCAAATCTCTTTCCCTGGTGCATTCTCTTTAGGCCAGATCTGGAACATAGTGTATGAGCAGAAGCAATTTAAAGTGAAATTCATTGCAATCAACTAATGATACGGTGAATGTTCTTGATGAAAGATCACCTTTTTCTTTGTTTGTGCCCGTTTTTTTTGTCTATTTCGTCCTTTGAATGCACCAATATTGCGATACAATATTCGTTATTGATGGTTATCTCTCAAGCTAATCGATTTACAAAATACCCTGCGCACCCCAAAATACGGAGGCCAAAATTTACTCTCTTATATTAGCGTCTTTGGTAGCTTTGAACGGCTTTCAACGGCTGCTGGCAACTTAGCTGACTGCAGCTTTTACTTTGTGAAACACGCATTTTTGCCGAAATGTGTAACCTATTAAGATGTTCGTATTAAGTCTATAATTGCCGAAGGTAAAATGGAAAAACGACTTTACTTTATTCTATAGATACTATTGCGTTTTTTTGTTGTTATTGCTTTATTAAGCACAAAATACGTACGGGACTTTTGTTCCAACCTGATTCGTTGAGAAAGAAATTACCGATTTTGATACATCTTGAGAATAGAAAACATAATGAGCTTTGCGGATTGAGCGCGAAACGTGTTATTCTTTTATTTTACGTTTTGAATAATTTAAATAAGAAATCTCAACGTTACATTAAGTACATGAATGTTTGCTACAGTTTTCGCTTGATCGATGCTATCCAATCCCATTTTAGCTTACCCTACTCTATCCCCTTTCACATCGCCTCTGGGGCAAATTTACTGATATGATGAAAAAGCACATTTTTCTTAAGATGGTTCATAAAATGCGCGCGTTTCGCAAAAAAATACAGTAGATGCGACATTCTCGCAAATAACGCAACAAACAACGCCCCAAATGTTGAAGAGGTTAAATTCTCTAAAATAACATAAACTAACAATTAACGCAACAAATTACGTAACAAATAACGCAACACATACTGTAGAAGAAAATTCTCTCAAATAACATAAACTAACAATTAACGCAACAAATAACGTAACAAATAACGCAACACATACGGTGGAAGAGAATTCTCTCAAATAACATGAAATAACAATTAACGCAACAAATTACGTAACAAATAACGCAACACATACTGTAGAAGAAAATTCTCTCAAATAACATAAACTAACAATTAACGCAACAAATAACGTAACAAATAACGCAACACATACGGTGGAAGAAAATTCTCTCAAATAACATGAAATAACAATTAACGCAACAAATTACGTAACAAATAACGCAACACATACTGTAGAAGAAAATTCTCTCAAATAACATAAACTAACAATTAACGCAACAAATTACGTAACAAATAACGCAACACATACGGTGGAAGAGAATTCTCTCAAATAACATGAAATAACAATTAACGCAACAAATTACGTAACAAATAACGCAACACATACTGTAGAAGAAAATTCTCTCAAATAACATAAACAAACAATTAACGCAAAAAATAACGTAACAAATAACGCAACACATACGGTAGAAGAACATTCTCTCAAATAACAAGACCAACATAAAACGCAACAGATGTTGTTGATCATACATTCTCCCAAATAACACCAACAACACATAAGTCAAGAAATACCGAAACAATAATATAGATGCTACATTCGCGAAACAACAACAAAAACAATTAACGCAACAACAACTACTACAGATGCTATGTCATCACAAATAAAAATCGAAAATTATAACGCAAATAAATCCGAAAATTACTCGGCCTTACGGCTATGATCAAAGTGTAGTATCTGTTCTGATGGATACTACACTCTATAGGGTGGTATGGTCTTGGCCTTCCGGGCCTGGTTTACGCCGGTCTATGGGTCTGTCCTGTGCAGTTCTAGGAGGTCCACCCTCCCAGGGTAAGCCTTCTCACCCTTTGAGAAGAGATTTGTTTATTGCTAATCGCCTGAGGTACCCCTACCTTGGAATGCCGACGGGGCTGCCCAGGCAATTTTTAAAGGTCAAAGTGCTCTTTCTCTAGGGTGCTGACTTATAAAAATCCACTCCCCGACCTTGTGTCACATCTTGTCGCTGTGGGAGGTAGATAAAGAATTATACAGTAGAAAAAAAAAATTCTTCTAAATAAAAAAAACAACAAATAACACAACAGGTTATGTAGATGCAACATTGTCCTAAATAACAACAAAAACATATAACGCAACATGTTCCCCAACATATACTGTAGATGCCATATTATCCCAAATGACAAACAAAACATATAACGCAACGTGTTGCCCAACATATACTGTAGATGCCACATTATCCCAAATAACAAACAAAACATATAACGCAACATGTTGCCCAACATATACTGTAGATGCAACATTATCCCAAATAACAAACAAAACATATAACGCAACATGTTCCTCAACATATACTGTAGATGCCACATTATCCCAAATAACAAACAAAACATATAACGCAACATGTTCCCCAACATATACTGTAGATGCAACATTATCCCAAATAACAAACAAAACATATAACGCAACATGTTCCCCAACATATACTGTAGATGCAACATTATCCCAAATAACAAAAACATATAACGCAACATGTTCCCGAACATATACTGTAGATGCAACATTATCCCAAATAACAAACAAAACATATAACGCAACATGTTCCCCAACATATACTGTAGATGCAACATTATCCCAAATAACAAAAAACATATAACGCAACATTTTCCCCAACATATACTGTAGATGCAACATTATCCCAAATAACAAACAAAACATATAACGCAACATGTTCCCCAACATATACTGTAGATGCAACATTATCCCAAATAACAAAAAACATATAACGCAACATTTTCCCCAACATATACTGTAGATGCAACATTATCCCAAATAACAAACAAAACATATAACGCAACATGTTCCCCAACATATACTGTAGATGCAACATTATCCAAAATAACAAAAAACATATAACGCAACATGTTCCCCAACATATACTGTAGATGCAACATTATCCCAAATAACAAACAAAACATATAACGCAACATGTTCCCCAACATATACTGTAGATGCAACATTATCCCAAATAACAAACAAAACATATAACGCAACATGTTCCCCAACATATACTGTAGATGCAACATTATCCAAAATAACAAAAAACATATAACGCAACATGTTCCCCAACATATACTGTATATGCAACATTATCCCAAATCAAACAACAACATTAAAGCAACATATCATGTAATCGATCGAATGCAAAAAGGACGAGGACATGCTTGCCAACAAAACGAGCGTATTATATGACGCATCAGCATGTTACATAGAAGAAAGATAACAGTTGTTGAGCGAAATGTATTTTATTTACCTCCTTTCCAGAGGGTTAGACACAAGATCAGGTGTGGGTTTTGATGAAAATTTGATGTGGAACTAACCGGATTCGAACGCAGCATACCCAGATCGCCAGTCAGCGTCGTTAGCCACTTAGCCACCATTCCATCGAAACGGATAAACTCGCAACATCATATCAAATAATCTTTACATAAAAACGTATTTTCCCTCGACTTATTTTCTCTTTCTTCTGAGTAGATTCCACCCGTGTCTTCCTCTCATGTATCATTTTTTGGCTTTTTATTCGTATAGATCTCAGAAAATGTATCTCATCCATTTTGTAACATCTGGAAATTAATAACACCTTTGTATTTGGGGCTTTTAAATATTTATCAATAAGGCATGAATTGGATCAAAACATGATATGAATTTTGTAAATCTTATTTTACACGAATTTCTTTTACGTCATTATTTATAGAATATACAGAATTCTAATTTTCTATTAACTAAATGAAATAAAAATAACTCTCTATCTGACGATGATTTCTAAAATTGTTTATTCAATATTGTCTCTTTTTGCTTTTATAGATATGTATATATATATACATATAGATACATATATATATATATATATATATATATATATATATATATATATATATAGTCTCAACCATTAAAACTATATTAAAAAAAAACAAAAAAAACTTATAGTCCCAAGTCTTCGAGTGGAAAATCACTCATGTAAGTCAATTTATTTTTTACAGTTATTATATTAGTTTATTTCTAACACTATTTAAGGGATCATCAGTTGTTTACCATGAAAAACTGTTTCGGGAATTATATATATATATTTGTATATATATATATATATATATATATATATATATATATATATATATAGAGAGAGAGAGAGAGAGAGAGAGAGAGAGAGAGAGAGAGATAGAAGAAAAAAGAGTGGACTCTTTTTTCTTCTATCTTTACAATTGCTCTATCTCGTATATTGAGCTAATCCTCTTCACAATAGGTTCCATCTACTATATATATATATATATATATATATATATATATATATATGTGTGTGTGTGATTTTTTGAAGGCTTACCAAAGCATTCCGTTCAGGAGACCAATCATCACCGTAAAAGTGTTTTTCTTACTAATATTATTTATTCAAATTAAGGAGTGTAGGAAAAAACTCCTTAATTTGAATACATAATAAATTGAATAAATAATATTTGTAAGAAAACATCTTGTATGGTGATGATTAGTCTCCTGAACGGAATGCTTTGGTAAGCCTTCAAAAATCACATATAAATGCTATGTACCCTGTAATCGAGTATCATTGAGCTTGTTCTTATTGGCCTAATCTCGGTCTTCACTGAATTATCTATTTTCTAAGTGAAAAGTCTAAATCGTTATATATATATATATATATATATATATATATATATATATATATATATATATATATATAAATCTAATGTATATATATATATATATATATATATATATATATATATATATACATTAGATTTAATGTAAGACACAGTACCGCAGCCCACACAAACCATGAAAGACAAAAAACTAGAAGCCTTAGACTCGAGTTTCGCTTTTCTTTGGGTTCATTAGTAGGACACATTCGAACTCAGGATTTAAAATTTGAGTCACTTCTATGCGAGGTGAATACTCTGCAACCTGCGTCATCATGCTACATGTACGAAGTCTATTATGAAAACCGCGGCCGATTATAAGTTGTACTTACTCTATGGTTTGTGTAGGCTGCGACATTGTGTCTGATTGTTGATATATATATATATATATATATATATATATATATATATATATATATATATATAAATATAGAGGCAAACAAGCCTTCAAAAACCATGTATTAAATGCGAGTAATTAAATCAAAAGAAAAAGAAAAATATTTCGAAACATTTAATAAAATATTTCAAAATACCTTCCGTTTTTTTTTTTCTTCATCTTGATTTTTTTTTTTAGCTAATATTTCGCTTGACAAAAACAAGCCTCATCAGAGCCAAGACAAATAAAGGTATAACCTTTTTTTTTTCCATAATTTACTTCCTGGTGTTGGTGAAGTGTCACGTCCGGTGTTGTGGACTATTGTTGAAAATGTCTGTTTTAAATAGAATAGAACTTGAATGCGCATGCTCGCTGCGAGTTATAAATTAGGAAAGTTCATTTTATAAAGCATCTTTTGTAAGTTAATATAAATATAGAGGCAAACAAGCCTTCAAAAACCATGTATTAGATGCGAGTAATTAAATCAAAAGAAAAATAAAAATATTTCGAAACATTTAATAAAATATTTCAAAATACCTTCCGTTTTTTTTTTTCTTCATCTTGATTTTTTTTTTAGCTAATATTTCGCTTGACAAAAACAAGCCTCATATATATATATATTAGAAATTGGTGTGTTTATATTCCTTTAAAGCATCTTTTAAGAGATTTAGCATCAAAATATAGACATACACCTAAAGGCACAGAGGATGCAGAATACAATAATAAAATAAAAATCAAGACATCTTTTTTTTCTCATTTTAAATATTATGTATATATTTCAAGTAGGCCGAATTACTGGTGAGAAGTGTTAATTACTCCAATCGAACCTAAGATCTCAGAGAGGATTTTCTGGTCGAAGACGAGGCCAGTAAAAGTGGAGAGGAGTCTGAGATTAAGGATGTGGGAGGAGTGGGTTTAATAGAGGAAACTATGGCTGATGCTGAGAATTGGGGTAGGAGAATGCTTGTTTAGTTACAGCTCATCGCTTGTAAGCAACAAAGTAATTTAATTACTTCTAGTTTATTTGTCAGGCCTGATATGGCATTAGTTGGGAGTTGGAGTGGGGTTTCAACGAGTTAATACAGTAGCGCTCTGGTCAATAAGTAAGCAGTTCGGTGAAATATCCCCGTATTTAAACGGATATTTTTAGACAAACTTATATATAATTCAGAAAGTTTAAAAGGGTTCAAATTAAGAATTAGGGCTCAGACGGTTAAAAATCTGGAATTTGCGTGTTTAAGATGTAATTATCAGGACATTTATAGCATTACAGAGTTTAATGTATAGATTTCCCAGTTAGTTAAATATTAGAGGCGTGACTAATAAAGATACTTTAATATATTTCTGATGTTAGGATTGGGAACGGCGTTAATATGTTTGTATCTACCGAGTTCTAGTATAAGGATTATGGGA
>OY744542.1:11950918-11978418 GCA_963556195.1 Sepiola atlantica
GAAAAATCGGAGGTATATGAATTTCCATGAAGGACTCCGCCCCTGTTTGCATACAAGTAAATTAAACTACATAAATCCCACAATACAACGTCTTATACCTTGCAGCTCTGTCCGAAAATTCATAATGATCGGCTAATTAACCAAGAAGTGAATCATGTACATATAATATATATATACATATATATATATATATAATACACACAATTTAACTTTATATACATATATATTGATTTTACTTTTAGATTTATAGCTTTAAAGGACTCATTGAGTTGCATCGATTTAGTAACATAATATCTATATAAGAATATAATTAATAATTTAATTTTACACTATAAATAAATATGAGTAAATAGAAAGATTAATACAAAAAAAAATTATCTTGTTTGAAAAGACAGAAAGAGGAACAGACAGGACTTGAATGCCTACAGGAGAGGACTTGAATGCCTACTAATTACCACCCTCGGGTGTATTCGGTCTCCCTGTACAAGGGTTTGTCAGAGACCCTGACATGAGGATACTTTTTACTTGAAGTAAACCCTGACCAAATATTCAAAACAAATGGTGTGCTGTTTCCTCAACCCATCCAGCACGTCTCCCGAATTGCGGACGGGGCAACCCTCTGCTCATAGAGGGCAGCTTCGAATAAACATTTAGAAGCCGTTGACAATGAGGAAATGAACAATAAAAAATATGAATAAAAACAAAACTAAATACTGGCAGGCCGGCACCCAGGATGAAAAAGGGCCCATCAATCTGTGCATACACCAGGCGGGAAGATGTAAGCAATGGTCTAAACCTTCCTGCCTGTGGAAATGATGCTTCAGCCAATACAGAAGCCAACCAGGGTCAGCCATCATGCCTAGCGACAAAAGGTCCTGGCCCCCTATTTCCATCAAATGCAGCAACACAAGAAATAAACATAAGAGGCTTAAAAGCCCAACCATGGACTGTTGCACAAAAGAAGGTGCTATTGTTTTGCTACCACTACTCAAAGTTTGAAAAGTGGAGCAAAACATCCAATAAGATTCTAGCTGATAATATCCAAGAATCTACTCTCCCCGAAGAAAACGATAACTTACTGAGGATAGAAGTTGAATGCCTTCTAGAGACTGTCCTCGAGTGTCTAATGTCTCTGTACAGGGTATTATCAGGAAAACCTGGCATAAGAATCTTTCATCCTAAACGTAAACCCTGACTAAATATTCAAAATAAAATTGTATTCAAAGCCCTCAAAAGATCCCCTCCGTATGACTACATACTGGCTTATACAAAAAATGATGTATCTTATCCAAGTGATGTCGCCTCATGTAACACGACTAAGCTAGATACTCCACCAGACTAGATGAATTAATGTCCTAGCATCCACCAAGCAACATATAAAAAAACATAACTGGCCAATTGGGTAAATGGAAAATTAATGTTCTTCACTTTTTTATGAACTCAACGTTTGAAAGTTGAACACTCGGATATCTATGTATCTCATACAAAGATCAAGTGTTGGTTCCAAGAAGATGCCCCTTTATCTCTGAGATTTTACCGTGAAGTAAAAAGGGGTAAATATTATAATAATACGAAAGTGAATTCATAGAACAAAAAAGTTTGCACAAAGTGTATGTCCCCTTGCTAAGATTAAGTACAATTTAATGTATTCTTACTAAAATTAAATACAATTTCATATCCCCTTACGCAGATTAAATACAATTTCATGACCCCTTACTAAAATTAAGTACGATTTCATGTCCCCTTACTAAGTTTGAGTACAATTTCATGTCCCCTTACTAAAATTAAGTACAATCTTATGTCCCCTTACTAAGTTTAAGTACAGTTTATGTCCCTTACTAAGATTAAGTACGGTGTTATGTGCCCTTACTAAGTTTGAGTACAATTGTATGTCCCCTAGCTAAGATTAAGTACAATTTTATGTCCTCTTCCTAAGATTAGTACAGTGTTATGTCTCCTTACTAAGAGTAAGTACAATTTTATTTCCCCTTACTAAGATTAAGTACAATTTTATGTCGCCTTACTAAGATTAAGTACAATTTCATGTCCCCTCACTAATATTAAGTACAATTTCATGTCCCCTTACTAAGATTAAGTACAATTTTATGTCTCCTTATAAAGTTTTAGTACAATTTTATGTCCCCTTACTAAGATTAAATACAATTTCATATCTCCTTGCTAAAATTAAGTACAATTGCATATCCCCTTGCTAAGATTAAGTACAATTTCATGTCCCCTTGCTAAGATTAAGTACAATTTTATGTCCCCTTGCTAAGATTAAGTACAATTTTATGTCCCCTTGCAAAGATTAAGTACAATTTTATGTCTCCTTGCTAAGATTAAGTACAATTTCATGTCCCCTTACTAAAGTTACGTACAATTTTATGTCCCCTTACAAATATTAAGTACAAGGTCATGTCCCCTTACTGATACTAAGTACAATTTCATGTCCCCTTACTAAGATTATATACAATTTCATGTCCACTTACTAAGATTAAGTACAATTGTATGCCCCCTTACTAATAATAAGTACAATTTCATGTCCCCTCACTAAGATTAAGTTCAATTTCATATTTTCTTGCTAAAATTAAGTACAATTTTATGTCTCCTTGCTAAGATTAAGTACAATTTTATGTCCCCTTACTAAGATTAAGTACAATTTTATGCCCGCTTACTAAGATTAAGTACAATTTTATGTCCCCTTGCTAAGATTAAGTATAATTTTATGTCTCCTTGCTAAGATTAAGTACAATTTTATGTCCCCTTGCTAAGATTAAGTACGATTTTATGTCCCCTTGCTAAGATTAAGTACAATTTTATGTCCCCTTGCTAAGATTAAGTATAATTTTATGTCCCCTTGCTAATATTAAGTACAATTTTATGTCTCCTTATTGAGATTTAGTACAATTTTATGTCCCCTTACTAAGATTAAATACAATATCATATCTCCTTGCTAAAATTAAGTACAATTGCATATCCCCTTGCTAAGATTAAGTACAATTTCATGTCCCCTTGCTAAGATTAAATACAAGTTTATGTCCGCTTGCTAAGATTGAGTATAATTTTATGTCTCCTTGCTAAGATTAAGTACAATTGTATGTCCCCTTGCTAAGATTAAGTACAATTTCATGTCCCCTTGCTAAGATTAAGTACAATTTTATGTCCCCTTGCTAAGATTAAGTACAATTTTATGTCTCCTTGCTAAGATTAAGTACAATTGTATGTCCGCTTGCTAAGATTGAGTACAATTTTATGTCTCCTTGCTAAGATTAAGTACAATTGTATGTCCCCTTGCTAAGATTAAGTACAATTTTATGTCTCCTTGCTAAGATTAAGTACAATTGTATGTCCCCTTGCTAAGATTAAGTACAATTTTATGTCTCCTTGCTAAGATTAAGTACAATTGTATGTCCCCTTGCTAAGATTAAGTACAATTTTATGTCTCCTTGCTAAGATTAAGTACAATTGTATGTCCCCTTGCTAAGATTAAGTACAATTTTATGTCTCCTTGCTAAGATTAAGTACAATTTTATGTCCCCTTGCTAAGATTAAGTACAATTTTATGTCCCCTTACTAAGATTAACTACAATTTTATGTCCCCTTGCTAAGATTAAGTACAATTTCATTTCCTCTTACTAAGATTAAGATATCGCTATATGCTACTAAATCTTAAATCTAGACTTCTTTTTGTAATTTTGATCAAATCATTTAAATTATTTCGATTCAAGAAAATTGTTTTACATGTAAAGAGACCACAAAAGATATAATATAACACAGTTAACTGGTCAATTAAGAGGACGAACATTTATGTCTTAACTTCTTTACTAAGTACACGTTTGAGAGGTAAACGAGAACTCTTATTGAACACTCGGATACTTATGGATCTCATATAGAGTTCATGTGTTAGCCTTAGGAAAGGGGTCTCTTGATCTCTGAGAACTTACTGAAGTAGAGTGAGAACTTACTGAGATAATGGAGAGATAATGGAGAGACACATACATACGGAGAGATAAAAAGTAACGGACATAGAGAGAGAGAGAGACAGACAGTTATATCTATACAAACCCACCATTTGCCCATGCATGGGATATTGTTGTGACATCTGGGCTGGTGCATCATCTACTAGTATCCCCCTATTAGACAAGGTCCATAAAAGAGTCGCTAATCTAATAGGTTTCTCACTAGTCACCAAGCTTCATCCCCTGTCTATCGCCGAAATGTTGCAACCGTGTGCTTGTTTTACAAGTACTTCAATAAAATGTGCTCCAATAGGCTTACTGCTCTGGTGCCACATCGATGTAAATTCACTCGACCAACCCGACAATCTGCTGAGTCGCATCCATTCACTGTGGAGTAACTTAGATGCTGGAGTGCCTTCTACTCCAGTAGCGTATTTCGTCGTGCCGCCGGTCTATGAAAATGCTTCCCTGCTCCCTGCTTCCCTGACTGTACCGACATGCAGCAATTTAAATATAATGATAACAAGCATCTCGCTGCGCAGCTCCAAATTTAGGATGCCCCTAGTACTTCCACCCTAATTCTCAGAAGCCAGTTACGTCTACAGTGGCAGTATGTCTTGTTTGAGGTGAGCTATGCTAATATATATATAAGAGGGGGAGACTAGTAGATAATGCATCGGCCTAGATGTGACAACAATACTGGCTTTGTATATATCCAAATACATCAAACATAGACCACATCTGATAGTGCAAATAATGTCAATATAACAATAAAAAAACCCATATAAAATACACACCTACAGTGGGGCTAGTGCCTTTCCCGTTAAGAACCGAATCTCCAACAATATCTACTCTTTCAAAAGCAATAACGACAATACTGCTGGCAACTCTCTCTCCAATTTAATAAACAATGTAAGCGTAAAAGCATTCCCTATTCCTTACATTGGTCAGTACTGACAAAGTCTATACCCTATACCACAGGATCCAGATTTTGCCAACTGTGTACGTTAGAAACGGTTATGAAAGCTACAGCAGCCAAGAGTAAAAAGATTATTAATTCTAAAACCAAACTCCTTTCGTATTGGCAACACACACAAACATTTAAATATATAAATTTTGTATTCCCTCTGACACTCTCCCCTGTCCAATAACCAACCCCGTTTCTAACAATAGTTACACTCTCTAACTTTTTAACTTATTTACTTTCTAACTTTACAATAAATCAACGTTTCTTTCTGTGCATCGGATCACCTGATTAATCCATAATTCTTTAAAGCATATTGAGAACTAATACTAGATTTTCTTAAACTTTTAATGCATAATTCCCCTCTCCTCTATGAACCAAACATCTTGAATATATTTTCAACTATTCGTAAACCCCATCTTAATACTTATCCATCGGCTTGTTCATTTACCTTTGAATACAATCCATTGAACTTGTTGATGCTATGCTTACCACTGACAATCTATTCCTATAAACTTATCCATGTAATTTCTCTGATGATAAGATTTCGATCTTTGAAAAGCCAGGCTTAAAGAAAGAAAAACATAAACATATTTTTAATACACCTTGCATTGAAGATTAAATAGATTTGTTATTTTTACATT
Source organism: Sepiola atlantica (assembly GCA_963556195.1). Taxonomy (NCBI): domain Eukaryota; kingdom Metazoa; phylum Mollusca; class Cephalopoda; order Sepiida; family Sepiolidae; genus Sepiola; species Sepiola atlantica. Next base: position 11,956,486 of record OY744542.1, read on the forward strand.
TTCTCTTTTTCTTTTTTCATTTATCTATCTATCTATCTATCTATCTATCTATCTATCTATCTATCTATCTATCTATATATATATATATATATATATATATGTATATATATGTATACACACACACACACATATATATATATATATATATATATATATATATATATATATATATATATATATACTAGAGATGAAAGATGAGAATACCAAATTTAAAAATATAATATTTATTAGAACATCAAAAGTTCAGAGCAAAGAGCTTCACATCCTTAATCCATGGATTTTCAAAGATAAACTCTTTTCATTAAAGGATAGGGAAAATCCGACAATGTAATTGTAAAAATTATAGGCAACATTTTACATGAAATGAAACAAAATAAAGGCCACAAGGTAAAGAGTCTTATGTTGAGATGAAAGCGTAAAGTCAGAGTGGACGATGTCCAAAAACACGTCAAAATAAAAGCAGCTGTTGTGTAAGAATATATATATATACATATATATATATATATATATATATGTATATATATATATATATATATATATATATATGTATATATATATATATATTTAAATCACTATTCATTTGTTTTACCTACCATCAATACCTTATCACATCAATAATGTGTTAGGTCATCGACTGAATAACTTACTCATTTGGTATCTTTAGTATGTGAGTCGGGTTTTTAGTATTTCTGTGATCGAAGGTATTGGTGGACGATCAAAATATATTTAAGGTTGCTTTTCAAGACAATGAAAGATGTAAACAAAATGATATACATTAAATATTAACAAAAAATTAACAATGAAATTACGGAACGTGAATTGGGAAAGCTACGCTGTGCATATAGGGTGCATAATTTTATAAACATCTGTTAGATATTGAGCAGGTAGCTTCTCTAATATAATATTTGGTTAGTTGAGAATAACAAGAAATGTAAACCGCTGAAAGTTTAGCAGAGATAAACTTAATGATCCCGAGTTGTGGGTATATACTTAAACAGATTTGACGTCCCATGAAGGCTCAAAGAAATGAGGTCATAGATAAGAGAGTTAGTTTTGAGGCAAGCGCGTGCGTCGGACGTATAATGACATGGACTGACAATAGATAACTCATTAGTTATTACGATCTCTCTCTCTCTCTGTCTTTCTCTCTTTTTGTTAGAGGTTAGCAATGCGAATTTGATGATCTTATTTTGAAAACTGTTTAGGCTGCGGGAAACAGATATGATGTCCCATGGATCAAAAACAAAGGATGATAAAATAAAACAGTCCGTTGGGGGCACGTGAGGCGTTTGTATGTATAACGATATGGACCGTTAAGATATAATTAATTTGTGATATCGATCTCCCCCTGTGTTCCCCTTTCACTGTTCACTGATTTGGAACGAAGATCACGTTGAAAAGAGGTCTTGCTCTCTTCCATCAGTTTTTATCGAGTTAATATCTTTAAAGGTATGAATAATTACATTGTGGCATTCTTTCAGTCCTGAAGATGATCGCAGAATGCCATACAAGAGGAACGAGCGGCAACCGATTTATTGATGACTTTCGTCAACTTTAATGTCTCTGTGATATTATTTACCACAACGTGGGTTCTGTGTTATACAACGCTGAAACAGAAACCTAAAATAAAAAATCTCGGAAAAAGACAAAATAAATAAAGTCTAATCAAGTTGTTTAGCAAAGAATTGCAAATTTCAACAAGCCATGTAAAAAGGGCAGTTAGAAGTTGTGTACATATATAGATCGCCTGAATGTTTTGTTCAAAGCGACTTTTATCCTGGATATGACAGACATCGTCACTACCTCATGTTATGAAGACGAACATATATATATATATATATATATATATATATATATATATATATAGGGTGGGCAAAAATAAGGGTCCTATTTTTAAAAATCCATAACTTTTTTATTTATTGATTTTTTTTTTTTTAAGAATAAGTAAAGGACCCCTTCCGAAGCAAGCATGAGCCGTATTAGCCCTAAGGAACGTACCCTCATTTAGAAAACATTATTTTTGCTTAAAAAACTCAAAACAGTGTAAAAAACAATACTTTAGTTTTTGTAAGTTTTAAGAAGTGTTTTTCGGCTAAAATTTTTTTTGTTTGTTTCAAAAAATCTCGGAAGGGTCAGTCTACACACACATAAAGTTTGGTGAGTTTAACTTTTATTTTGTGGAAGTTATTCAAATTCAAGTTATTCAAATTTAAAGATAGGACCCTTATTTTGGCCCACCCTGTATATATATAAATATATATATATATATATATATATATATATATATATATATAAATATATAAATATATATATATAAATATATATATATATAAATATATAAATATATATATATATATATATATATATATATATATATATATATATATATATATATATATATATATATATATATATATATATATATATATATATGTATGTTCTTCTGGGGAATGTTTCGTCTCCTTAATTTGAGGCAGTGGTGGTTGTGCTAGGATAATGAAGAAGGCGACCAGTTGGATTGCCGTCGTAGCACCACTAAGAAGTTGAGGAATAGGAAGACGTCAGTAGAGAAGAAGACAAACAAATTATTTGATGGAGATGATGACCCACGCATCTAAATGGATGTGTATTAAATTCACCGTTTAATTAGAATATCTGCTAAGTTGGAGAACAGAAACAAGAAGAAAGTTAACGTGAAAAACAAAAAAGTTACCTTCGAAAAATAGCGTAAGAACAAAAACAAAAAACAAGTGCACGATATAGATTTTAATAAAATTAATTTATTTAAAGAAACAGATTGAGATTTAAAAAAAATTCCAGCCGATAAAAATAACATAATATTCTAGCAGCAGGTTACACTTTTTGAATGAGATTCTTTTATTTATTTTAGTTCGCTTAACTAAGTTGATAGTTTCGGTAATTTAGGCAATACTCCCAGGCATTACCACCTCCGTATGGAAGAAGGGGTTATCACGAATCGCGAACAAATAATAATGCATTTCTTCTAATGAGATCAACACGACTATGGTACATAATTTTCAAGGTTTCGTGGAGACGATGACTAGGCGCTGAAGTGAAACACTTCTCTAAAAGTGTATTCACACGATGTTTTACGCCAGAAATGCGTCCCCACGAATCGTTCGCTAATTTTGGCTAAGATCAAAGTGTAGTATCTGTTCCGATGGATACTGCACCCCATCGACTGGTATTGTCTTGGCCTTCGGGGCTTGATTTACACCGGTCTATGGGTCTGTCCTGTGCAGTTCTAGGAGGTCCACCCTCCCAGGCTTCGCCTCCCCTCTTTGAGGAGGAGTAAGTTTATTGCTTACTGCCTGAGGTGCCCCTACCGGGGAATGCCGACGGGGCTGCCCAGGCAATTTTTAAACCCCACTTTCCCGACCCGACCTTGGGTCACATCTTACTTGTGGGAGTAAGATAAAGAGTGGCCTTGTGCCTAACTCCTGGAGAGGAGTAAATCAATACTCAAGTGTGGAGTAATTATCCAAAGATCAGCGGCCAAGGTGCATCTAGCGCTGTCTTGATCTGTTTGGTTGTATGTAGACTGACTACGGCTTCTAGAAGCTTGTTCTACAGTGCAAATACCTGAACCAGAAAAATTCGTTTTCCGACTATTTAGCCGTAATTGTTTCTAGTGGAACTGGTCTGACCGTCCACAAAACCCTTTTTAAGGAGAGAAAAATAGAAATATTGTTTGTGACTTGTGAGATTGGGGAAATGTAAAAAAAGTATCTGTATAAAAACATTTTTATTTATGTTTCGCCGACTAGATATGGAATGAAACAGAATAGACTGTTTTATGATCACGTCGATGCTGTACGACGAACACTACACTAATCAATAGAATCCATAGCAAGAGTGTAATATTATAGTCGATAAAACTGGCTCAACAATAATATTACAGGAGGACAAATATTCTCGTTAATAACGAATATTTTTCGGAGTTACTTTTTGAATGCGTGTCTATCTAATCGATTCGCGACTCGCAAATAATCATATTTCCCTAGTTTCTCGCAAAGATTACCGGTTATATCCGGTTTTAAATCCAGGCAGAAGAAAATATTTCACGAAATTAAGCCGAGAATCATCCGTGTTAACGGTGAGGTTATAACCTTCAAATTGAAGACACGTAGATTCTTATATTATATAGGGAGTCCCCAGTTGCTTAACGAAGTTAGTGTAATACAATTAGAAGTCCGACCACTGAACAACAGCACGCTCGTATTTACTCGGCTCTCGTTTGCCAATAAAAAGACAATTGCTTTCGATAAGTAGAAACATTTACGCCGAAACCAATGGCTGTTTAATCGCAAATACGAACGACGAACGATGTGTTTTTTCTTAAGTTTATGGTTTACATCGTGTCGAACTTCCGAAGACCCACAGATGACAACATCTGCTCGGGGTAACTACAATACACTTAACAAACTACCAGATAAAACATGCTCCCCTATCCCGGGCGCATATTTATGCTAGCCTGGGATGATAATATCAGGGTGAACGAACACATACTACACTGACCTCCAAAGGAAAGTGTACTTACTGAGAGGATAGTATCATGACAGACGCCCCACGAATAGAGAAGTTAACGCCTGGGATGAGGATATCATGACAACTGAACAAATAGCACACTGCTCACTCAAAAGAGAAAATAATATTGGACACATGATATCATGTGGAACGAAGATATACTATACTGTTCCTTAACTTAGAGGATCGCCCCATAAAAGGGGTAGGTAATGCCTGTGGGTATGGGTTTATGGCAACAGAACAGATACTACACTACTCCCTCACTTCTCAGAAAAAAAGAAAGTAGACCCTGGGAAAATAGTTACATAACAACAGAACAGATACTACATTAATCTCTGCCATAAAGAAGGGTATAATAGCTGAGAGAGTTACCCCCACACATAAGAAAGAATAAAGGAGTCAATTGATGATAGGCAGGGAAATAACCTTCTCTTTTTACTGAATCGACAGATAGGGAAAATAGCTGAAGAAGAAGAAGAAGAAGAAGAAGAAGAAAAAATAATAATAAGAAGAAGAAAAAAAATAAGAAGAAGAAGAAGAAGAAGAAAAAAAGAATAATAATAATAAGAAGAAGACGTCTACAAAGAAAAGCAGAAACTTAAGCTACCGCATCCCCACTGCGACTACACTAATACGAAAATCGCGTTCCGTCGACAAAGTAGACACATTTTGTGAATGGAAGGACACGAACTCTGGGGAGAACCGGGCGCTGACTGTGGAAGTACAATATTTCTTCTTAATCCCTTCAGACACGGCTTAAAATTTCGATTATATTCATTGAAACACTTTATTCATCTTCCTGTAAGTAATTTACAAGTCAACTGGTGTTTCCTTTTTATAACGCAGTTGAAACCTGTCCAATAAACAGGACAGTGTGGTTCCCATCCGTGTATCTTCCTATTTTAAAGAGGTCCAATACATTAGACTACGGGGACGGAAGGGGGTTTTAACGTATGACATATTATACAAATGAGATATATTTAAGTGCAGAGTTTTGGAAGGAAATAAGAAGAAAAGAAACATCACGTGTCTTTTATAGTCACGTGGTATTCTGAAACCGCTCTCCTCATTATTAAAAGGCGCCAGAGGGAAGAAAATCAATAATAACTCAAATTCGGTTGCGGTCTATAAATTATTTGTTAAGCATATGTTGTAAAGTCTAAGGCACTGAAAATTCAATCAAAAAAAAAAAATAACTTACGAATTTTCACGCATTTTCTTTTCTCACATATAGAGTTATATTTGTCCGATTTTAGAATTAAAACCCATATAACATCGCACCTCACCCTAACTCGAACCCTCACACCTGCACATCGATATTTGATTCTGCCTAAAAATTTTGACTGTTTTCCCTTCCAACATAATTTTACAAAACCAACATATATTTATCTTCAAGATTATTGAAATTGAAAATAGAAGCCTTTATAAATGCAAGACCTATATATCTTAACTACTGGCGTGTCTATGCGTCTTCGTTCGATAACCAGAATTTTAATTCATAACCGCCAAGAACATCTCCGCGGATAACACCCATTACAAGGACATTATATCAAAAAACAAACAAAAAAGTTTGTTTATTTTTATTTTTTGAAAACATGACACAATACTGGTCAACTCTGATGATGAAATATTATTCCGAAATTAATAAGATTAAAATAATTAAAAAATATTGCATTGATAAAGGCTTCTATTTTCAATTTTAATAATTCTGACCCACCAATGCTTTTAAATGAACGACCTATTTTTCTATATTTATCTTCAGTTTGAGTGAAAAACATATTCCCATTAGAAAGATTGTTATGCTGTCAACATTCTTAAAGTATGTCAGCGTCGTAACAATTTCTTAGCTTTCGGGCTAATATTGGAGTGTAGTATCTGTGCTGTCTTCGTTCATGGTAGGAGGGGTCCTTCTTGATTAGGTCATTTTTTTTTTATTTTGGTCTCATCCAGAGTACCCCCCCCCCCCTTTGAGGAGCTACATATCTTATTTATAAAATAAAATCACCTTGTGTCTAACTTTACCCTCGTGGGTAGGAAGTAAATAGGGACACCCTTAAATAAGGGATCAACTAATCTAAGGAGATCAATTTTCACAGCTCAGTTGGTGAGCCAACAAATCACTCTTTTTCTCGTCGTTTTTTAAGTTTTACAGAATGCTGAAAATTATTTTTTAAACTTTAGCATGACATACCAAAGAAAATTATATTACAAAGCTTTGTGAAAGAGTTATCATCGAACATAGGCCCCCTTTTATAGTTTACATTTGCCAAGGCCTAAATGCCACTCGAGGATAAAGGTTATTAAGATTGCCAATAAGATTTATGAACAATCGCTGTACGCCTTAGCTATTGCCGCTGCAGCCGTCATCTCGCCTTTTATGAAGATACGTGGACGATTCTAAAAGAATCTCTGATGTATTATCGCTAATAATAGCTGGCGGTTTCACTTGCCACAGTGCTCAATTCATAAAAATGTTCATTCTCGCCTCTTATATTCTGTTGAGAAAACTATTTACGTTATAGTGAAGCTGTTAGCTCTAAAAATGTATGTCAAATATTATCGATTAGTTTTGTCTGCATTGCCAACCGATGATAGGACAAACTAATCCACCCTAATAATTTGTGTTTGTTATTTGTTTTTGCTGATAGCATTGTATTCTAAAAGCCAATTTATTCAGGAATATTCTATATTGGATACTCCATTGTTATAACGTTCAATTTGTAATATATTTCAATTTCATATTTAATTAACATTGTTTGATTTGATTTGTTGTTTCTTACACAACAAACAAATAATTTACCTAACCTTACCACTAACCCTAAGTCTGAATGGCAACATTTTTAATAAACGCTGTTTGATGTTGTTATGTCTTAATTAATTTTTATTTGCAGAATTATAAAATTAAAAATCCGTAAATATTAGAAAACAAATTATTTGCAACATGATACGCAAAATGAAAATTTAACCAAAACACATATTAGTATTTGCAAGATAATCCGTAAACAGTCAGAACCCAAATTAATATTTGCAAAATAAATAATGAACAAAAAAGCAGAAAAATCCGAACAATATTATTTGCAAAATAATATGCAAAAGAACAATTTAATCCGCAAAAATCAGAAAATAATTTTATATTTACAAAAAAAATACAAAAAAGATATCCGCAAAAATCAGAAAACATGATTTGCGAAATCATCTGCAAAAAATACAGTTTAATCAGAAAAAAAAAACAGAAAAACAAATTAGTATTTATCCAATTCTTTTTTAAATACCCAAAATAATATGGTGGATTAATTTGCCATTTCACTGGTTGGCAAATTAGACAAAACTAATCGATACCATTTGGCAGCATTTTGGGAGCTAACCGGTACAATATAATCCTATTAAAAACTTAAATGCGACGCATTGATCGAAATTGACGGACAAAGCCTCGAATTGAAATGCGAGGACGAATTTGCAAAAAAATAACTTAGTGGTTCATTTTTGCTTTTCGGCAAAAAAAAACGTTTTATGAAAATATAATTTGTTTTGGTATCAGGTGGAAACACTTTTACGTTCCATCGATTTTACTCAAGACAAAGAAATTCTTTGGCTTTTCAAAATAAATATTTTCGTTTTTCTTATTTTTCCCGCTAGACAGTAGGTGACAAAAACGCACCAACATGACACCGGCATGTTACGTTACTAGCTGATCTACCAGATTAAACACGCAATGATATTTGGATTATTCTGTTCTCTTCTTGAATGTTATTCTCACAACGTTTCAGGCGATAGAACCTCTGACCTTCTTGAATTGTGTCTTGTCGAACTCGAATTTGTACGCAATTTCGAACGCAACCCTTTCTTAAAATCCACGTTGAAAGCTTGTTCTTATTGCGTTCGTGATTACAACTCTTATTGCCATAACCGTCTTTAGCTCCGATCAAGTGTAATTACTGAAACGCGTGAGGAATATTAAAAGTGTATATATTATGACGGTATATATTTAACTGCAGACTTTAAAAATCTTCAGAAATTCTTTATTGTATGTTTAATGGAAACCACTCAAGACAATGCAGGAAGCCAATTGATGTAAGGAGCTAACAATAACGAAATATGATTATCGCAAAGAAGGAGATGCTTATGTGCCTTTGTCTTGAAAAGACCAAGGCTATAGGTACAGGGGAAACAGTCAACAGGGAGAAAGATTCACAAGCCTGTAGTGCTTGGAAAAAAGCAATCAAAACATCGAATTGATTGAGACCACTAGACCAACCGGTCAAACGAGCTGGAACAAAGTAAACAGAAAATAAATTAGACAATTCTGAAGATCATATGCCATAATATTATTTATAGAAATGACTAAGACTAGTATAACAAGTATATAAAATTCCTTAAGGTATTGACCACTATGCGCTGCTGAAAAATTCAGGATTCTACTGGCAATAAATAACCCTTCTATAAATTGCATGGACATAAAAACCGAGATCTTCAAAAACTGTCCCCACAAAAGATAATTCTGCTAGCCCATTGACTAGCAACGAATATACATAACTAATAATCCCCACATCATAAAAATATATGATATACCCACCCCAAGATCTTTAAAAAACTTATCATTTTTTTTATATATAAAGATTATTTATATATTTAAAATACTTTTTTTATACAACCTAACTCACTCCAGTTATATAGTACATCCCACAACAACCACCACCACCACACCCCTACCAACCCCATTATAACCTACACTCACGCTTTTTTTAACCCCATCTATCAGAAATATAACATTAATCATTATATACTCTATCAAATTTTTCAAATATATAACATGATAAATACATGATTCTCTCTAATAGAAATATAACTACTAATCCCATTAAATTACAGGATTTATAGATGGCTAAGACTTAACCCCCTCCTCCGTCTCACACAGACTCTAGAACAAACTCATATACATTATTAGATAAATCCAACAAAATTAACTAAATACAAACACCCAACACAAATGCATATTGCAATGATACACTGATAAAGATACACCCTTCTTTAACATACAGCAACCACATAGCAATTAATCTACCTAACTATAGTCCCCGATGAATATACCTTTTTAAAACTATAAATAATAAAGAACTAAAATATGAAATGAAATAAAACACCCCAAAAGATACTAAACTATTAATAAATTAACAAAAAATAAATAAATAAAATAAATAACTTAATAAATCCCACACATGACTTAATCAATAAACTACGCCACACAGTTACCCCTAAAATAAACGCACCTTTAAATCAATAAAACACCCAATATCCATTATCAAGAATTACATTATCTCAAATAAAACTTAATTACGATTAAGACCCTTATATTTATATCGAGACGCTGAATATTTCTCATGGACTATAGACGTTTTTTTAATAGAACTTTTAAAAATACAATCTTTAAAATACAATCTTTAAAATACAACTTTAAAAATACAAAACTATAAATAAATAATGAAATAAAATACTTAATAAAATAAAACATTTAAAAAATTACAAAACTATAAATAAATTAAAAATAAATGAAATAAAACACTTGATAAATCCCACCCAACAAAAATATAACTCTGATAGCGGTACTGCTTTCAAAAGGAACGCTTCAGCAAGACACCGGGTAACGGTGAATACAGGCGCCATTTACACCTGTAGTTTACATGTCGGGACGCTGATGATTCCTTATCGGTGATAGACGTTATTTTTAAATTTAAAAAGCCAGTCCATCTGGATGAAACTGCGGTACGACTCTGAAATATGTAACGTATAGTGTTTTAAATAAATTATTCCTATTTAGCTCTCACTTTTTTGCGATCGAGTACTTTATCATTTCTTTTCGGCATAACTGACGCACACACACAGGCACACACACATACACACATATATATATATATATATATATATATATATATATATATATATATATATATTTACAAAATAAAATGTGTCTCATGTTCGATGTTTTATATCGGCGAGACGAACAGAAATTTAAGTCAAGTAAAACACTAATTGAAGTCAACTAACACACTAGCGATATACAGAAACAATTTTACCCGCAATTTTAACTTAAAAACTGCATCCTCCTAAAGACTAAATCCTCTCTCCCATGCCGCAAGTGTATTGTGGTTAATCTTCTCTGCTCACCATCTGACGTAAACCTTAATATCTGACGTAAACCTTAACCAAATGTATGGTTAAAAACGCACTCAAACAATGCGATATACTTCGCTACTGTATAAAGTAACTCCGATCCCGGTTAAAGTATCGTTTACTTTTTTTTACTGTATTCTATTCATGTTTCTATTTGGGTGTTTCACTTTTCTTTTTTCCCAACGCTTTTCTACTTTTTTAACGTCTTTGTCGCACGCGCTGCATATTTTTTCAAATAGTTTCGACTGTTCCAAAAATATCCCGTTGTGAATCTTTATCTTTTTTCTAATGTGTAAGATTATTTAATAAATCTAAAATCTTCACTTTTTCTGAAGACGTTCATTCAATCGAACGAAACCAGTAAATATGTGGTTCTTGATGATTTATTCATGTGTTTAATTTGTTTTTCCTTTTGCCTTTTTCATACATCTTGTCTCCACGGCATTCCATGTTATCATACATCTTGTATTTTATCCTCACATACACACATACACACCCCCCCACACACACACATATATATATATATATATATATATATATATATATATATATATATATATATATATATATATATATACTTAATGTACAAGCAGGCGTTGGCCGGAAAATTACTATCAAAATGTTTTATAAATATCAAATGTAAAACACAAGTAAGAAACGCTAATAGCTAATATGAATAACTCTTATTATTTTAGTAAACGTTATTTCCCTTGGATGACTTTTCTTTGAAGGTGACTATTTAATAGTTTTTATATATTACCACACTGCTTGACCATATTTAGTTTATTTTCTAAAATAACGTGTAGCGAAGTACTAATTTACATGATACAACAATAGCAAATATAAATTTGCTAGTGCGAATACAACGTGAATTTCTAGACTTAAATGCTATTTCGATCCAACTTTTAAAATCCGGGCAACATAATTTTATAGTTATAGATATATATTATAGTGTCGTGTCCGGTTCGCATGATATTAAATGACAGTAGACGATACTAGGTATCGCTGTCAACCATTTGTCTTGTGAGTTATTTGGTAAGGTCAAAGGCTAAGAGAGTACGTCCCGACAGAAAATCTGTCACTGCGCCGATTCTAATGTCACTGACATTATATTGCGTCTCAAATAACTCATAGAGAGGCGTTATTGTATGGCGCGGCTGGTGAATATGAAGGAGTTCGGACGTTGTTCGTTGTCATTCCGGTGTAAGGTTGTTGTTGATTTCACCTTTCCAGACCTTTGGTTGTTTCTCTCTGGAAGTCTCCTTGTTCCACGTATTTCTGTCGTTTACGTGTCTTGATTAAAGTAAGTGGCGATATTTCAATTTTAAATCAGTATATTCATATTTTATTAAAAATAGTATACATATATATATATATATATATATATATATATATATATATATATATATATATATATATATATATATATATAAGCAATGCACTATTAAATCAAATCTGCAAAGAAGGTGGGCTCCATCTACCGTTCTAGTAAACTTCTCACACCTGACATTATCCTATATCTGTACAAAGCCACCATCCGCCTATGCATGGAGTATTGTTCCCACATCTGGGCTGGAGCATCATACACTAGTCTTTCTCTCTCTCTCTCTCTCTCTCTCTCTCTCTCTTAGACAAGTTCCAAAAAAGAGTTTCCAACTTGATAGGTCCCTCACTATCAACGAAGCTTCAGCCCCTGTCCCATCGCCGCAATGTTGCTTCCTTGTTGCTGTTTTACAAGTACTTCAATGGATTGTGCTCTGATGAGCTTGCTGCTCAGGTACCCCCACGATGTAAATTCACTAGACCAACACGACAACTTGCCAAATTCCATCCATTCACTGTGAAGGCCCCCAGATGCCGAATAGCTTTCTACTCCAAAAGCTTCCCTTTTCGTGCTGCTGGACTCTGGAACTCTCTCCCTGCTCCCTGTTTTCCTGACAGTACTGACATGCAGCAATTTAAAACTAATGTAAAGAGATATCTCGCTGCGCAGCTCCCAATTAAAAAAATGTAACCCTTTTTCTCAGTAGCCCCTTTCGTCTACAGTGGCGACCTGCCTTGTTTGGGGTGAACTATGTTAAAAAAAGAAAAATCTATACATTATTTTTATGAAATAAAATAAAAAAGAATAAATTAAATCCAAAACACATTCCTCTCTCTTGATATAGTGTATAAATAGTATGACTAATATATAGTAGGGCAAAACTTAATAAGAACAGACATCAAAAATATATCTGGCCATTTTAAGTAGAATTTGTTTTTATACTGTTGCATCATTCTTTATCAATGGCTATTCGAGGATAAAGGTTAAAAGATATGTTTGTTTAATGATGATGACCGCTACGAGGGGATTTGAAACAGAGAGTTGAAGATTACTTAAGAGTATTTGATTTTTCGTGAAGACGGCTATATTGATGTTACACTTGAAGACGATCATGCTGTAGTCGGTTGAGAAGAGAACGTGTGATATCTTGTTCTACAGATAAGATTTTTTAGGTAAGAAACTTTGGTCATGGAAGTTCTGTTTGTTTTTGGCACAGTTATTTGCTGTGATTGTAGCCAGAAGAGTTCTAAAAATTTGAAAATTTAGAAAAATTAGACATTAATAACAGCGAAATTCATTTGACCGATAAATTGACGATACTTTTTTCATATCAAGTCCGACTAAAACTTACTTTTCACCCTTGACAGAAATTTTAAAAAATTACCCCGTTACGAATTTAAATTTTAAAAAATAATATAAAATACAAAATAAAATAAATATACAAATTATAAAATCCATCCTGACTCTAAAGGGTACAAAATAACACAAGAAATGAATAAAATAGGAAAATATAAAAACATTATATCATCTGCAGATCGGGATTGACACTTTTCGGGACTTAATTTGAAACTGAATTCTTCTAGTCGTTTGAAGGTAGCTCTGAGGTGTTTTCGGTGTTCGTCAACGTTCTTACTTTTGACTAGAATATCGTCTTAATAGGCGATAGCAAACTAAAGACCCGCCATCATAGTGCCTATAATGTGCTGGAACACAGTTGGGGCAACCTTTAAGCCGAAAAGGGGTCTATTTAGTTTGAAAATTCCCTTATGTGTATTTATGCACAAATATTATGAGCATTCCTCGTTCACTTTAACCTGCAAGTATGCGTCAGATAGATCGATTTTTGAAAAAAATCTTTCCTCCATTTAACTTCGAGAACATGTCTTCTGCCGAAGGAAGTGGATAATTATGATTCTTCAGGCAATCATTTAACCCCGTTTGAAACTCAGCGCACACTCTTATTTTTTTGTTTTTCTTTTTGACATAGACAGTGGACGACGCCCAGTCCGCATGGTCTACCTTAGATATCTCACATTTAAAAAAATCTTTTCAGTTCCTTGTAAATTGTGTCTAAGGAAGAAAAACAGGAACATATCTCTTTGGTTGAAAAATTAGAGTGACATTTTCATTAAGTTCGAACTTGACTTCTGTCTTTGTACATAAACCCAAACCCTCAGAGAAAACTCTGGGATGTTCTTCTTTCAATTCATTCATGAATTTTTCATTTTTAATATATTTTTTCTTTTCTGCCCATTTTATTTCGTTGCAAAAAGAGTTCATTGGGAGTTCAAATAAATTGAACAGTACTATCCAGTCTATTCTAAAAAGACATGAATCACATATACTTTTGTTTTTGCAGTTTTGCTACAAAAAGAAATATCGCACTTTAATTTTTCTTTAAAGTTTAATTTATTTTCTGAAACATCTCTGGCAATTTTCTGGGTTTCAGATAATTTGGGTTTTCCTGTCTATTTGAATTTAAGAGGTTTTTGTTTTGTTTTCTTATGCGTTGTACTTTGGTAACACTTCTTACCTCAAGTTCGGTATTACCCCTTTTAACATGAGTGAGAGGCTAACATTCTTCTGTCACCCTATGTAACGTGAGACTTCCAGAGGTGTTTCCGGTCGGGATTAATCGGTGGGCTTAGTGTGTTAGTAGGTGTCTACTTTGAAGGAGGTTCGGGTCCCGAGCTCGTCACGTATTTTAAATATTTTTTATGGCCTAAGGTCGGATACGTTTTAGACAGGCCTCATATATATATATATATATATATATATATATATATGTCATCCACATACAGACTGTTTCGCTGTATCACAGCTCTTCAGTGCGGCTAGACCAGCTGGTGTCTCAAGCCGGGATTAAAACTCAACCGTCGAGCTGAACAGTCAGCGCCTCTACCCCTGCGCTATCATACGACACTGACTGTAATGTAAGTGATATCTCAATGTAAACATTGTCAAGTGACGTTAGCTCGAATTAGTTTTACCCAATTTATTATGCCTTAAAGCTAATGACAGTTCTCGATATCCTTACAGATAAGCTGTACCCAAGAAAGGGAGCTTCATATAGTCACCTACATACAAACTATTTCGCTGTAGCACAGCTCTTCAGTGCGGTGTTAGAGCGATAGAGAGAGAGAGAGAGAGAGAGAGAGAGAGGGGAATAGAGAGGCCTACTCTTGTAATAATACTTCATTAACTTTCTTTGTAATATATTTTTTCCTCTGCGTTTTGTTTGGTGTGTGCTGATCGTATTTATTAACTCATTAACTGTTGTATAATTTTACAAGAAATAAAAAGAGCCAACATCAACATGCTGCCAACCCCATATTGGTCAACATGCTGCCAACCCCATATTGGTCAACATTCTGCCAACCCCATATTGGTCAACATGCTGCCAACCCCATATTGGTCAACATTCTGCCAACCCCATATTGGTCAACATGCTGCCAACCCCATATTGGTCAACATGCTGCCAACCCCATATTGGTCAACATGCTGCCAACCCCATATTGGTCAACATGCTGCCAACCCCATATTGGTCAACATGCTGCCAACCCCATATTGGTCAACATGCTGCCAACCCCATATTGGTCAACATGCTGCCAACCCCATATTGGTCAACATGCTGCCAACCCCATATTGGTCAACATGCTGCCAACCGCATATTGGTCAACATGCTGCCAACCCCATATTGGTCAACATGCTGCCAACTCCATATTGGTCAACATGCTGCCAACCCCATATTGGTCAACATGCTGCCAACCCCATATTGGTCAACATGCTGCCAACCCCATATTGGTCAACATGCTGCCAACCCCATATTGGTCAACATGCTGCCAACCCCATATTGGTCAACATGCTGCCAACCCCATATTGGTCAACATGCTTCCAACCCCATATTGGTCAACATGCTGCCAACCCCATATTGGTCAACATGCTGCCAACCCCATATTGGTCAACATTCTGCCAACCCCATATTGGTCAACATGCTGCCAACCCCATATTGGTCAACATGCTGCCAACCCCATATTGGTCAACATGCTGCCAACCCCATATTGGTCAACATGCTGCCAACCCCATATTGGTCAACATGCTGCCAACCCCATATTGGTTAACATGCTGCCAACCCCATATTGACCATAAAACTAGACCCGCCGATCATGACGCTTAGATCTTTCTTCTTGGCCCCACAGTTTCTATATTTGTTTGATGTAATTTTTTATTGTTTCGTTGATGGATGTTACAACATCAGACGCAGGCTTATTTTACTTGTGATCCTTTCACGGAGATAGTATTTATTTATATGTAGAAAAAAAACAGTGCATTATCACAGAAATTGTACGTGTTAGATATCTATTCATAATGGATATTTGATATCTGTTGATCTGAAGCCGAACATATACTATTCAATACTATTTAATACTATTGCACAACAGTATCGAATAGCATGAGATATTTAGTGTAGACGAGTATATGGGGGATAAGTACAGTATCTATCCTGTTGTCACAACGCCATCCTCCCAGGCATTACTCTCTAGTTTGTGTATGGGGGGGGGAGATAGTGCAGCATATTCCTGTTTGTCATTATTCCATCCTCTCAATTGTTCCACTTTTTTCCATTTATTTTCACATTTAGTTAGCCGAAACGAGGCATATTGACACTGAAACGTAAGGGGCTACTCTGGTAAGGAGACAAGTTTATAGGACGTCCTAAGTGTGAAGATGTTTAGAAAGATATTTGTTCACATTAATTTAAGTGTCTCCATTTTGATACGATTGAGGAAACCGGAGCAGCGAGGGAATTCCACGGGCAAGCGTCCCCAGAAAACAGAAGCTATTAGATTAATATGGTTTCCGGCATTTGTTGACACCCACAGTAAATGGGTGGAACTTTGCCGTTTACTTATAGTATATATATATATACTAGTAAAATATGAGACCAGAGGGCGCATATATTTTATGGTTTACATTGAATAATATTGATCAGTAATTGTTTCAATAGCCCATAATTCGGAGATAAAACGTTTTTTTTTTATTTACACATATAAAACATAATCCCGAAGTTATATACATTTTACAAACACCCTTTATATATATATATATATATATATATATATATATATATATATACATTTTACAAACACCCTTTATATATATATATATATATATATATATATATATATATATATATACATTTTACAAACACCCTTTATATATATATATATATATATATATATACATTTTACAAACATACTTTATATATATATATATATACATTTTACAAACACCCTTTATATATATATATATATACATTTTAAAAACACCCTTTATATATATATATATATATATATATATATATATATATATATATATATATATATACATTTTACAAACACCCTTTATATATATATATATATATATATATATATATATATATATATATATATATATATATATATATAATGTGTGTGTGTGGGTGTGCACGCTTATTCGCGCGATTTTCAAAAAGAATGAGTTTGATGAGGTGTCATGACACTTTGTAATATTCTTCTGTGCGGACGTGTATATGTTCATTATTTACTTGCCTCCCCACGAGGACAGAGTTACACACAACGGCGATGAGACTGTGTAATATTCTTCTGTGCGGACGTGTATATGTTCATATTTACTTGCCTCCCCACGAGGACAGAGTTACACACAACGGCGATGCTTAACGTGGGGAACATCAATCTCTTCAAAAAAGGGAACTCTGGATTCAGCTAACGGTAAAAATTGCCTCAGTCTAGAAGGACTTCTCGTACTATGACTAAATGCAGAAAAAAATGAAGTGTAATATTAGAATTAATGCTACATTTCGCTCTTACCCGAAAGGAACCTGTCTTTGATTGCCTAGTCATTTCTAGCCGAAGATTGGCTCGTGAGCATTCCTTAAGCAACCACTATTCCGAAATAATCGGAAAGATAACATCCTTTGAGGGTTTCTAGTTTCGAAAGCAGCGTACAAGCCCCACACCGTCACACGCACGTTTATAAATTTGGAGTTAAGTAGTTGCCCAGTGCTTCATGACATTTCAACAGATCAAATAGCCGGCCGATTTAGTTAGAAATCCTAAGCGGCCGGCTGAGAGGCTCGGCTGAAGCCGCCATTTTGTATCTCGTCAGGAAAAGATGACAACGATGACAGCGATGAGAATTAAGAGAAATACGAGGTAAAAAGGGAAAAGGAGGATGGTAGGGGTCGTCGTCGGAGGAGGAGCAAGATATTGCCATAAATGAGCAAATAGAAGAGCGGGTGACCTGAACAAGGGTTTTGCTAGGATCAATTCGCTCTAGTTAGGTTTAACCTTTGGATGAAGTTAAAACTGAACTTGCTAGAATTCGAACTGGAAAGGAATGGGAAATGAACGGCCACTGAGCGACCAAGTTCGTATGAATAAAAGAAACGAACAGAAGAAAAATGCAATTGCAATAACACACACACGAGCAGAGAAAGATAAATAGGGACACGTAGACACTCGCATGTATCACCCACTCACCCTCTCGCACTTTTTCTCCATATTAATATAAAGTATTAAATTCAAAATTATACCATGTATATGGTTTAATAAGAGTTTAGCAACACACTTGAAAGTAAACAAACTCAATCTAAGCAGTTTACTGCAAACAACAGTACTTCATACACAGAAAATCGAATAGAAGACACAACCCAAGGCAATAGTGATCCAGGTAAATGTTTGTATCTACAGGGTTAAACTCCGGACAATTGTGACTCTGTTTATATAATAGTATTCAATATAAAATGTTCTATTATACTAATATTTTATTGGATCATACAAGGAATAAAGACCCCACATCATTGATACAGCATAAGGAACACATTTCCTTCTTCACCGGTGTCTTCCGGTTGACCTTTTACAAAACATTTTTATAAACAAACGAAACATTGAAGCGTCCGAAATATATATAGATTGTTTTTCTTTAAAAACATGTTAATATATATATTTGGTGTGATATATATTATATTTTTAGTTTTTTATGTAGAGTGCGTTTTTTTTTCTTTTTCTTTACGAAACTGTTTAATAAATAAATGTATTGAATACGAGCAATCTTAAATGAAACATTGCAGAATTCTCGTTCTAAAATGTGTTCGTGTCATTATTTACTTGTCTCCCGGCAAAGGCAGAATGCATAAAAAATAAAATCTTATAGCCTACGTCTTGTGTTTTTTTTTAATAATACGTTTTCATGAACATAGACAATTCTATTTTTCGTGTTGTGTATTTTAAGATATTTTTTTTTAAATCAGCGGACTTAAGTATGTTGCTTCTTCTGACTACAGCGACGGGGGGCAGTCAAAACAAAGAAAGTAATATGGTGTTATGAGCATAGTGAAAAGAAACGTAGTAGTGATCCTCATTCAATCCCGAGCAACGTCGGCTCTTCATGCTAGTTGGTAATTATACAACTGCAGAACCTTTTTATATGCGATCTACAATATTTGGAAATTCAAGATGTCTGCCGTGCAAGGTTATTCGCCAATATTTAAAAACTGTATTCGTATTGCCAACTTTTATAACATTTTACGATTTCAGCAATAAAATATGGCGACTTAATTTTTTACAATCTATTAAAAAAATCACAAAACAACAATCATCTGAACTTTTAGTTAAATTCACTGAAAAAGTATAACGTTTTACAGCGCGTATAACATATCAAAAAAGGTCCGTATATTTTTAAAGTTAAAAACTTATTAATTGATTTGTAAATTAATATGATATAAATTCGAAAGAAAATACCTGTTCCTTTAGTTGTAACAGATTATACAGAGGTTGTTTGTTCTTAATTGTATTCTTAATATCGCCGGTTCCGAGGATCGAACGTTCACACTTCCAGAAGACTGTCACTTAAAACTGATTATAACTTAGCATTTTTATCTGTTATGCCACGGGCACATGTAGACTATGTGGAATAATATAAATAATACAAATTATCTATCATCATCTAAGAGAATGGCGAAACGTAATCGTTTTTTAATGGATAATGGCTGTTCGACACGTGAAATATCTGATACGCATTGAATCTGGTACATTTAGTCTCTATTGTTACAGTCAGCTTTTGCAGCGTCCTCTCACATACAGCATCTAGCATTCCCAAGTGATAACCCATCTGGTACTGCCACGTTTCAATCTCGCTTCCCTTTTTTACTTATCTTCATCCAAATCAAGGCACGGTGCTACTAAAACGTAAGGAGCCACTGAGAATTATGAGCCAAATTAATATAGGAATCCTAAGTGGGGAGTGGTGTAGAGAGATGACTGTTTACATCACATTTGAATTTCTGCATGTTGGTACATTCGTAGAATCTAGAGGCAGGGGAGGGAATACCAAAGACAAGCAGTTTGAAAAAAGAATCTATTAGAGTGGAAAGTTATCCGGTATCTAGGTACCTCTACAGTAAAATTGCAGGATTTTGCTGATTGAGGTGTTGATTGGGGGTATTTATGGTGATGGGGCAAAATTGCAGCAAATTTATCGGAGAAAATTTCATTGAAATACATGTAAAACAAACACATAGACGCAAAATTGCGGTTATAAGTAGACAGTTTGGAACCTATTAAATTAGAGACTTTTTTTAGAGTCCGTCTAAGAAGGAGAGACTACTAGTTGATGAACTAGCTTAGATGTGGTAACAATACGCCATGCATGGCTTCGAAGAGATATAGGATAATGGCCGGTGAGAGAGTTTTTCTAGCCTGATAAAGGGAGCCCATCTTCTTTGCAGCAGACTAGTAACTATCTTCTATGTATTTTTCCAATTCATTTTACCTGTGAATGTTAGGCTTAGGAGTTTGAATGGTGGACTCTCGGGGAGCGTGCTATTAGCTATGTCAATCGGTGCTTGAAAAGGTTTATTATAATTGTTGAAGGAAAGGAATAACGAATGATCTAAAGAGTCAGCAGCAAACGGTGTTCTGTTAGATTTAGTTGCTGATATTAAACTTCATCCGTTATAAAACTTCCGGCGAGATTTTAAGTTTTCTTAATTTATTTATTTAGTTATTAAATTGTTAGGAGAAAATACAGAATAGTTAACAAAGCTCCCCTATGTTAATAATGGCTTTCTAAATAATAACGTTATTATTTCAGCACGGTCTGTAAAATACAGAGGATTATTTAGAAATTCAATCTTTAAATGGGGAGAAGGATTTGTTTACTATTCTGTAAGATCTTCAAGGTGTGCACTGTAAGGTTTATGCAGGGTGCAGAATGTGATTCAGACCACAGGTTTTATTGTGGTAAACTGAAGCTCCATATCATGGTTAAATCTCGCTCTCAAGAAGTAAAAGTTCCCAAGTGAACCACATGATTGTCCGTCGGGATCTTCAAGACGCGTTCAAAAATGTATAGTTTGATAGTACATGGAACCATTTCAAGACTGTGTCGAGGTCTTTGGTCTCAAGAAACAGAATCGTTATGATTGGTTCGATGACAATGACTACCAGATTAACAAGCTTCTGGAAAAAGACAGGCTGTATCAGCGATTACTTAGTGCATTCGAAAATGACCGTGATTCTTTAAAGCCATATTTCCAGAATTCAAGATCGGTATTTCAACGTAGTATTTGTAAAATAAAGAACCAATGGTGGTTAGATATTTTTGAAAAAAAACTACAACAAATAAGGCCTATGATAGGAAAAATATCAAAACTATTTACGAATTGATAAGGCAGGTCTTCGGCCAAAAATCCTCATCTATGGTGCCACTTAGGTCAAAATATAGGTCTCTCCTCCATAAAAGTCTCGACGATATTATGAAATGGTAGACTGAGAATTTCATGGATTTAGTCTATAATTTGGCAGTGGTTGATGATGAGCTCATCAACAGTC
>OY744542.1:11983418-11985918 GCA_963556195.1 Sepiola atlantica
CAAGCACCACAGTAGTAGTAATAGTAGTAGTAGTAGTAGTAATAGTAGTAGTATTGGTAGTAGTAATAGTAGTAGTAGTAGTAGTAATAGTAGTAGTATTGGTAGTAGTAATAGTAGTAGTAGTAGTAGTAATAGTAGTAGTATTGGTAGTAGTAATAGTAGTAGTAGTAGTAATAGTAGTAGTATTGGTAGTAGTTATAGTAGTAGTAGTAGTAGTAATAGTAGTAGTATTGGTAGTAGTTATAGTAGTAGTAGTAGTAGTAATAGTAGTAGTATTGGTAGTAGTTATAGTAGTAGTAGTAGTAGTAATAGTAGTAGTATTGGTAGTAGTTATAGTAGTAGTAGTAGTAGTAATAGTAGTAGTATTGGTAGTAGTTATAGTAGTAGTAGTAGTAGTAATAGTAGTAGTATTGGTAGTAGTTATAGTAGTAGTAGTAGTAGTAATAGTAGTAGTATTGGTAGTAGTTATAGTAATAGCAGCAGTAGTAGTAATAGTAGTAGTATTGGTAGTAGTTATAGTAGTAGTAGTAGTAGTAATAGTAGTAGTATTGGTAGTAGTTATAGTAGTAGTAGTAGTAGTAATAGTAGTAGTATTGGTAGTAGTTATAGTAGTAGTAGTAGTAGTAATAGTAGTAGTATTGGTAGTAGTTATAGTAGTAGTAGTAGTAGTAATAGTAGTAGTATTGGTAGTAGTTATAGTAATAGCAGCAGTAGTAGTACTTCCTTTTTCATTCTGAAAACGCTTGTCAGTGGGGTCACGAATTTGCTGATTGACACCCATGCCGGAGAGCACCCACCTCCTCTCCCGAAAACGGGGTCACCTGTAAGCTGTGGGTGGCGCCCCGTGATGCTTTAGGACAGGATCCTGGTGGCTGAGCCATTCCTCTACTTCGCCCTTTACTTCGGCTAGACGAGAGATCGGAGAGGCCTGACATGATCAATCGGTTGATTACGTCATGCCCTAATATCTATAAGTTCATACCTAACTGTATTATTCAATCTGATTCTACTAAAAATGAAAATCTTATTTCTCCTTTTTATTTTCTTCACAAATAGATGCTAGAAGGTGGTGGCTGATGGTCAATCATGTTGTAAACAAAAAAAAGATTATCAATGCCAAGGAGTAACGTTTTCTGTGAGTAGTGTCCCTACCCTTTCTGAGTGAAATGAATTCTGAGAGCAATTTATTCTGAGAATGTAAATAATTATACTACATATAAAATGATATTTCACAATTTCATTTGGCATTAAATAACCCATAGATTGTTGATATGCCGTAAAACAAACCAACACCAAACCAAGCAATTCAGTTTGAAAGTTTCTGACGTAAGTTGTTTATAATCGGGTCTGTCAGAGGGGCTTAACCTGAAAGATGTCAAAGCCATCCATGTAAGAGTAGGTAAGTCTGCCGTGGTCTATACTTCCCAGCAACGTGTGTCCTCATAGATAGGCCTGAGTGGTATACAGAAGTCCGACTTGTTTAACAAACAAACAAACAAATATCAACAGCTTTTCTTATTTTATACCAAAACAAACACTGAGCAAAGCCTAGTATCTGTTCTCATACTATTCCTTATATTTATGTTCACGGTCAGTGAAGGCGAAATCCTTTTAGACTAAGGCAACTTTTATTTTTGTTCTAATCCAGAGTATCCTTTTTGGCAGAAGCTGGAGTTTCTTCATGTAAAAACCCGACCTTGTGTCTAACTCTGTCTTCGCGTGGAGGCAAGTAAATAGAAACATTATAGACGCGTAACTGAAAAAATGGACGCAGGGGGGGGGGTAATATTTTTCCCAACGCAATACATCCAAAAAAAAAAGACGCAACATGGTGTAATGACATACCAGGAACAAGAGAAGAACGGAGAAAGTTTCATTTTGATTAGAATAACTGCTAAACGTGTAAGCAGATATTGATAGGTTCACACTTTACAAAAAAGTGGAGGTAATGATAAAATAATGAGGTTATTCTCGATTATTTATTTAGATATAAGTAATAACACATGAGAGTACGATATAGTCCATGAAGTGTTATTCAGCTTACAATAACATATACAAATGTAGATAATTATGTAAATTTGTTTTCATCAAGTAAAGAGTTATAATTCAAGGGAGATAATCTTTCACAAAGAAGTAATTTTTTGCATCAAAATTGTATTTTATAAGAAACTAGGTTACTTTGTATTTTTTATCGGCGAGTTAAAGGAATACAATTTTTCCTTTGGGAGAAATAAAGATTTTTTTTCATTTGTTTTGAAAAACATTTTTTAATGTCACTGATCTAATTGTAATGACAAACGAGAACAAGAGAAAAATGAAGAAATCAAAAGCTTACACTAAGCAACACTTTCTAATATATATATATATATATATATATATATATATATATATATATATATATATATACATATATGTTTCTTATTATATTATACTAACATTATTATTAGTAGTAGTAATAGTAGTCTTCGTCGTATTACTATTATTTGGAACCTTTAATTTA